>WEIU01023083.1:60115-203435 GCA_013389925.1 Aegithalos caudatus
CCCCCTCCCTCCCCAGCCCGACGGCGTCCGGGCCACGGAGCGGACACGGGCGTGTGCGGCGGGGCCGTGCCACCGGCGGGGCCAAGCAGCTCGGTTTCAGGGCTTCGGGTTTCAGGGTTTTAACCTCGACTTCTGCAGGGGAAAAATAAATTGAAAAAAAAAAGAGAGAGAGAGAGAGAGATGCGGGAGCGTGTGGCAGCGGGGAATGCATGGGCACCCACCTGTGGGGCGGGCATGCTGGGGGCAGGTGGCCCTGTCGGCTCCGTCCTCCCTACAGCATCTCTAGCCTGGTGGTGGGATGCTGGTTGTGCCTCCATGGTTCTTCGTTGTATCTGTTTTTGTGCTAAACATCCAGGAAAGCTCCCAAAGAAAAGTCTGAAAAGTCAGACTAAGACAAATGTGACTACCCAGAGGCTGTTTTGGGAGAGCAACTGTGCAGCAGAGCAGAGGTGGCCTTTGGCAGCCTCATGGTTAAATGCAAAAGTCATAGCAACCCCCTACCTACCTCGAAAAACTGTGATAAAGAGGAATCCTAACATCATAAAATGTTTCCTTGTTCTCACTTCATTCTATAGTACCAGATAATTGCTTTTTCAACTCAATTGAAACTCAGTTTCCGTTATTGCAGTGTTACTGCTCCTCCATGAGCTTCAGCGTTTGTCAAAACCATCAATTTCTTGTCTATTAATGTCCCTTGCTCACTTTCTGGACTGGATTGATAACCATTTATGTTTAATGCTATGTTAAGTAAGAGCTTCGAGAAATGGAGTAGGTGACAGCCTGTGGCGGAGATAAGAGCAAATTGTCTTGTTCTTCAGCCCTGATCTCCAGAAGCACCTCTCTTCAGGTCTGAAGCCTAGGCCATGCTGTCAGAGCAATGTTAAAAACAAGTAATTATTCCCCAGGGAATTAATATTTCCAATAAATAACAAATACCTTTTATTTTAAATTTGATGGCAAATAAACTTGGATAGGCAGGGGACTAGAGGCACTGACTACAGTAAAAGTTATCTGGTAGCACACAAGCAGTCTGCAAACTTGAACAGCATCTTCAGCAACATATCCACACTCCAGCAAAAACAGCCTCCACCAGAAACAGTTAAAAAACACATATAACAGAAGCAGATGCAGAAACCATACAAAAGAATATTGTGGCAAGCAGCTAAAAAGTAGCACCCTCTAGAGTTCCCACTGTTTGCCACTCTTTCCAGCTTTAGAACAATTCATTCTGTAGGAAATTTCTGCCACTGGTCCAGCTGATGTGTGTTCCTCCATTTCCTCCTGTCAGCTTCAGTGGCAGAGCCAAAAACAGTGTTGAAGAGGGCAGAAGTGACTGGGTGATAGTGGCCTTCAACTAAAACACACTGGCACTCCTCTGGTTACCAAGTTATCACAGTGGGAGTGCAATAACTATTTGTTATAACAATCTAATAATTGGTCTACAAGTATCATATTGAGAGGAGGCTACAGCTGATATGACTGTTTCTCCCCTGAAAATGCAGATGTGGATGTGGTGGGATGCCCCTTCCTCTCTGCTGTGGTGACTGACAGCTCAAAGTTTCATTTTAAATATTTGCAGTCCAACTTATTTTCTCCCATTTGTGTAAGTGAATCCAGTGGCTAGAAGCAAGCTAAATCACTCTCTTGCTTTGAGTGCAAGGTGGGCAGAGACCATGACTCAGGCACTGCTACAGGTGACGTGACAGTTGCACTTCTGCAGCTATGCTTGACTGTCTGGGGGTGCCGACACCAGTTGGAACAGCAGGGAGTTCTCTGCTGCTCCCACACACAGCCCGTGAAAGGCAATCAGTCTTCACAGGGAACAGCTCAAATAATTCATGTACCATAATAATTGTATATTCCCACCAAAGTGACACTGAACAGTTGATCCTTCAACAAAAAAGATTTGCCCATCACCCTAGATGATTGCTAAAGTGTTACATTTCTAAAAAAACCCCTAAACCTCCATGATGGTATGCAAGTACGTGAAAATTAGTGATGATAACTGAGCCTAGAGCTCCTTGGCTGAAGTGGGAGTCTCTCTGCATGTGAGCTGGGTGGCAGAAATGAGCCTGGATCCCTTCCCTTTGCCTGCAAGACCTTTCATACCGTGAAGACTGGGTCGTACATCTCCCCCACTCCACTTTCTGCTGTGTAAACATATGGTTGGTGTTTCCTCAGTGGGCAGCCCCCAGCTGAGAGTGCACCTGTGGTATAGTCAACAGTAAACAGGACTAAAGAGTTAACCTACTTATGCACACTGAGAGAGGTGAATTTATCCACTTTTATTTACTGCCACACTACCGGACTGCGCTTCAGCATAAATTGGTTCAAGGTGCCTTGTTTCAGCAGTCGTACAGAGAACTGGCTTCTTAGTTATTCTGTAACTCAAAGGTGTGCAAAATCATTGCCTAACTGGGAATAAAATTATCATAAGCACAATTATGCCTGTGCTGAAAGGACAAGGTCAGAAGAGAGAATCCAGAATGTCAACAAGACTAGTTCATGATGGATTGTCCCAGACAAAGCTGTCTGATGTTATATATCACAAAAAGTTAAAAGATGATGTAATTTATATGTTAGACTCATTGTCAATTCACACCCAAACCCGAGGAATGGCAAAATCCATTGTCGTACTTTTGGCCATATGGCATGTTTTGGGATGTGTGGTAAGGGTGGTTGGCAATACAGAATTTTTATCTTTGGCTTGTCAGTAAAGCATTTTGTGAGCTGACAGTAGCTTCTGTGTTTGGCACCAGTAATCCTGGGGGACCCTGTGTCAGTGTGTTTTCCCTGCCATGGCTTCACGACAACTTGCTCTCTGCTCAAAATAAAAGATCTTCATGCAGCCAAAAGGGCTTCTGATTTAGTCCTTTTGCTCCAGAGTTTTGGCATTTCTGGTTCAAACCTTTTGGGATGGTGAAACATGGTTAGGCTGGACCAGTCAAGGGCAATTTGGTGGCATAGTGATTTCTACCAGCTCTCACAATTTTTTTGCAGGGCTTCTTGTACTCCTCCCCAATTATTTCCTTTCTTAATTTTTCTTATAGTCATTTTTTTATACTATACCAATGTATTTATCCTGTAACTATCCAGAAAAGCTTGGTCAACATCCAGTGCTCATACATTATTTTGAAAGAGGTCTATATTCATGGCTGCTGACGAAAAAGAAATGCATTCATTAAAAAATCTGCCTGCTTTTGTTTTAAGGGTAGGAGATGAAGACCTCACTCTTTTCTTTTTCTCCTATCTGAATGCATCTGGGTCATTACAGGTGGGAATGGGAGAGCTGCCCCTTGTTACAGTTGCGTGATTCTTACAGTTAAATTTTTTTGGTTATAATGCTGTTAGATTGCATCAACAAGGCCCAGATTTTCTATTGTCACACAACACTTTGGGAATGAGGACAAAAACTTTCATCTTGTAGATTTTAATCTACAATGGGACCAAGAAAAAAGACTAGGGAGTGGAGAACAGATTGAAAGGGACTGGCTTCAGATGCAGTGCATAGCGTAACAGAGCTAGCTCTTCCAGACACAGATGAGATCACCCAACTTGATGCTATATGGCCTGTGGGCATGCTGAAGGTGGAAACTGGGGCCATTGGAAATTACATGCCTTCACATTCTAAGTGCATGGCTGACACAATGAGGATGGATGGTTGTTCCTCTTTTCTAGGAGTGTACAGTCCTGGACCTTTCATTGGACCGTATTTATCGTCTTAGGTTGGTCTGCAAAAGAAGCGACCATAGACACTGCTTCTTGATTTGAATGTAATTTGTAGATAATGTATTATATCCATAAAGAAAAAGGCATATGCTACATATAGATCTGGTGTGATGTGGTAAAAGCAAAAGTTAAACAGCTGAGGACAACTACAAGCCCTCTTCCCTCCCTTGTGTATGCTGAAGGTACAGAAAAGAGACTAGCAATGCACTTCAGGCTAGATACCTAGAGGGAGACTGAAACTCAGGGTTGCAATACCTAATTTTTAGATACCTGGCTTTCCAAGGGAATTCTCAGCCTGGAAGTGCACTCCCGGTTATGGCAATCACAATCCTGGAAAGCGGGCACCTTGATAAGGGTGTGCTGGCTGGCCTGAGCCTGCTGATAGGAAATGGTAAGCAGAGACAGTCGCTTGTCTCTTACTAGGAATTGCTGTCTTCTCTTCCCCGGGTGGTTCTGGAGAGAAGGATGAGGCAGCGAGGGTGATGATAATATTGCCTAACTCAGAGTGCAGTGCAGGGGCCATCGGCAGCCAAGGGGAGGCACAGCTCCTCTGCTGTGCTTCTGTGTCGGCTCTGGGAGCAAGTGCAGTGCCTAGGGTAACTCAGACACAGCTGACTGTGCCACAGATGCTAAAGTTAAGCAAAATTACAGTGACACCCTAGTTAAAAAGCTAGGCATTTCCAGTGATAAATAACAAGCTTTGAGGATGTAAATTTTGAGCATGTTTGTCTCCAGGGATGAATCAGTGCCCAGCCGTGTGTATCTAGAAAGTTGAGCCAGTCTAGTTTTCCTTCATGTCTGGTGCTGAGGACGTAAAAGATCAGACCTCCTATTTGTGTTTTTGTTGTGTTTCTGCATTTGAATCAGGGTTGGTAGCAACCTTAGGCTGCACTTTTAAAAGGCTTGAATCATAAAATGTGTCCAGTTTTTTTCGAGTAATGTTTTTGAATTCAAGCACCAGAGCAAAGTGGCAGTTTTCCAGGGATTCATCTTTGGTGAGGCAGGAGGAAACTACTTCTCCTGCTGTTTACTGGTTTGAATGGAATCTTGCAAAGTATCTACCGAAAGACAGTGTTCACATGATTGGGACAGTTAGAAGGGATTTTGATGAGGGCTAAATGAAGGAATATGTATGCATATACACAGGAATATATGTCTCCCACAACTGAGATATTTTTCTCTATTAGATATGGGTGAGATGTCTTTTCTGCTTGACATTGCTGTCACTTCAGAACATTTTTGGGCAATGGCTCTGTGAAGTATACAGATTAAAAAAACTCCAAAAACCTTTTGCAGATGAATTAAGTGTGGGCATCTCTCTTGGGACTTTATTGAAATTTTTTTCCTCCTTAAATCTCCTACTCTTAGATTTATGTAATTAAATGACAATCTCAGCTCTTGTAAAAAATAATAAATATGGTTTCTATACATCATGATTCTAGAGGGATGTTTTAAAAAGAGATTTGAAAGTACCCTGAATGTGCAGCAACCAACAGAGAAATCAAATGAAAACCACATTTATTATTAGGAAAAATCCTGAAACTTTTAACCATACTTGTCATTTTTAAAGTTGACTTATGATTTAGATTAGACATTAAGAACAGCTTTCTAACTTTCAGTTGGGAAGCACAAGAATAGATTGCCTAGAGTGACAGTGGGAGGATTTTGAAAATAGAATGGACAAATGTCTGCTGGGAATGGTTTAGCTACAGTCGATCCAGTCCAGTGCCAAAGGATGCACAAGTGACCTCTAACTCTCCCAAGCTGCAGCACGCCGGCAGTGCCCCTCTGCCAGCACCGGAGCGCAGCTGGGTTATGCCGAGGTGCCGTGGTTGGCAGGTGCAGAAGGACAGACCCCCGTCCTTCCCAGGACATGTGCGGAGCTGGGGAGTGCCTGTGCTCACGGGAGGGCTGTCATGGCTGGGATTCACCTCTTGCCCAGCCTGACCTTTCTGCTTGACTTCTCTGAGCGTATTTCTGGTTATAAGCAGTTCCTCTGGGCAGCCAGGAGCAAGGCAGGGAGTCACCTTCTCTGCAAATGTTATACATGAATAAACACCTTCCTAGGCTTACTTAACCCCAGTCCACTGTGTGTCTGGTTCCCTGCTGACACACCATTAGCATCTGAAGCATCTATATTTCCTGAGTCCAACAGAGATAACTTATCATTCTCCAGCTGCTTATCTCAGACCTGCCCTGTGGATCTGGTGGAAAGATTTCCCCATTAGCACATAACAACAGGTGCCTGATATTCACTTTGAAATGTTCCCCTTTTTAAAAATAAGAAGGTTTGGGATTCTTGCCTTCTACATTTTTCATCTATTTTTCCATCTCTATGCCTCCAGAGCCCAGTTTAATATCAGACTGTTGTCCCATATCTTGCTGACAGTGCTATCAGTTCCACACAAATATGTCCCAGGAAGTTCTGGATATGTTAGCATCATCGTTGCATTGCAGTGGCCAAAGTCAGTGTGTCATTTAAAAAGGGGTTAGGTGCATGTTGAGGAAAGTCTCCTGGAAGCTACAGGAATTTGGAAGCGCAGGAATAAATGTCCACATACTTGCCTTTTTCATGCGTCTGTTTTTTCTCTCAACAAATCCCCGGGGTATGAAGTCAGCACATATAATGCTATGCAAAAGTTTACTTTCTGGGAAAAGGGTCATCAGAGGCAGAAGTGTCCACAGCAGCCAGTGTGGCAGAGTGGGACTGTAGAGGGGCATACCCAGGAGACATCCCTTCTTCACTCTTCCACAGAGTCCCTCTTCCACAGAGTTTCACTCTGTTTCTCAGGGCAGCCAAACGTGGCATCTCTGGGAGCAGCTTTTCCAGCAAGTCAGCATAATAGACAGGGGTGTTTTTCTTCTCCCCACTGTGGCCTGGGGTGCCAGGGAGCTCCTGGACTGCTTGGGGCTGCACACAGGTGTGCTCACTGATGCACACTTCTCTGTGGAATCTGGCCCCAAAAGGGTCTGACCCTCTCAGGCATTGCTCATGTAAGCTGCTGCCTCAGCCATGGTCCTCTGTACTTTGCTGGGGCTTGTTAGGGTTGCTGCTGGCTTAGAAATGTTACAACTCTTTTTTTTTTTTTTTTTTTTTTTGAGTCACAGCTTTAGGTAGGAAAATAGACATGATGCAAGGAGAGGAGAAGATCAGGGCAAGAAGCTGAATTCTCTTCTTACTGTAATGAGTACTGCTAACCCCCAAATCACCCTTTTTTGTCATGCAGTGAAATTTTATCCAAAGCACTGGAAAGGTGCACATAACTAACCACAGAGTTGAGATTCATTGGCTGGAATTTTATCGTAAGAGATATGAGGAGCTTGATAGACACACTGGTGCTATCACCTATAGATATGTTCCTTGATGCTTTTCATCATGAAATTCTGCTTCCTCTTGCTTATATAGTTGTGCCATCTGTCTTGATTTGAGTGTTTCAGAGCTTGATGTTTTCATCCAGATCAAGATCCAGGAGACAAGTGAAAATATAAGCAGCCTATCTTTCATTTCAAAAGAAAAGCTTCTTGAGTTTGAAAAGTTGCAAAGTTTGCAAGGGGAGCCTTGCAAATGCAATGAGAAAGCTAAAGCACTTCAGCGACAGGTGTCTGCTTTTACTGGTATTAAAAAAAAACCAAACAAACAACTCATTTTTACAGATAACCTATGAAGCTTTTTGTGCATGGTCTGATTTGTACTTGCTTAATGTTCAGGACTGGCAGTATTGTTTATAGCTCTGTCAAACTTATAAAAATTAAAGAGCTTTTTCTGGCTAGTCTCTGACTCAAGGCAAACCTGGAAACAGCCAGTTTCATGGTTCCATGGCATCAGAGAATGAAATTAAGGGAAACAGATACACTTGAACATCCTAAAAAATTATCACTATTATTTCATTGTGAAAGTCTAGCACATTAAGATTTGGTACAGAAGTGTGGATTTTTGCTATTAACGAAACTCTGATATCTCTGAAAATATGAGTTTACAGCTGGATGTTTATCTTGGGCCAGACACAATCCTTGCAGGCTCTAGGTACCTTGAACTGACTTCAGCTTCTCCCCTCACCTGGTCATGACCAGGCTGCAGATGGAGGAAGAGAACCCAGGTGAGTGGGCTGGGGGAGGTCTTCTCTGCAACCCATTTGTGATGGCTTTTTATTTCTGTGTTTCTGGGTAGGGGAACAGCCAGTAAGGGTTGCTCTCTTGTGATCTTATGTGTTTCATCTTATGGGAGGAGGCAGGAGTACTGGAAGGGAGAAAACTACCAGAAGCGTGGAAAGATGGTGGGAGAATGGAGGTTCACATAAGGGAAAAGAGGAGGAAGGTGGAAGCTCAGGATGAAATTAAGAGGATGAGGGAAACATCAGGGCCCAAAATAATACAGAATATGATGCTGAAGGGGGATTGAGGGAAAGAGGCCAAAGGATGTGTAGCTCCTCTAAGGGATCCACAGCAGGATCCAAGAGTGCCATCTCTCTGCATTTGTGTTCTGACTTGCAAGTAGCAGTGGATGCAGTAGTCTTGAACATTCTCCCATACACCCATGCTCTAATTCACCTCTGGTGAGCAGCATTTCAAAGATAACAGCCTGTTACTGCCATTATTTCAAGCAACGAATGATGTCACAGACTTAATTGTGAGTGGAGGACTTAATTCTCTACCCAGCAATATATTTATTTTAAAACAAGTCATAAACTTTTCCTCCTCCTGAACTCCATCTGTTTGAGGGGTATGAAGGTTGAATAATTGAGCCTTCAAAAGTTACAGAATGTCAGAATTAAGTTTCATCTCTTGTGTATATAAATTAAAATGTGCTTGTGTGATTATATGTGTGGTCCAAGTTGACTAAGACTGAACATCCAAAGTGGAGTGACCTCTTGGAAGGAATTGATAAAATTACCAAATTATTTATAGGTTTTATTTCTATATGGCAATGATAGATAATAACTAGACATTGTGTATATATTCTTTTTATTCCAAGGCCTCCCTTATAATGTGGGTGGAACACTTCCAGCCCTCATCAGTATAGGAAATCTGACCTGTTATTTGCTGGAACACAAGATCATTATACTCAGTCATCTGGCTGGAAGTGAAAGAAAGCATCACCTTTTAAATTTGTTGGGGAGAATAGAGGACAGCATTGTGAAATGAGTTATCTTCATCAGGTATCCCAAACCTCTAAAGTATAGATGAGCCATGGACACTGGTTAATACAATATTGCTCCCTGTCATGACGGCTAGTGCTCACCCTGATCTTCCTGGTCCTCCAAGATATGAGGTTGCTGGAATAGGATGGAGAAGTTTCTGATAGTCCAACTTGCCCATGAGAATGGGCAAGGAGCAGCTGCAGAACCCTCATAGCCAGGGCCCTGGTTTGATGGCTGTTAGTCTCCTTCTTCTCCATGACTTTTAAATCAAGCTCCAAAATGACAATTTGAGGTGGGCAGAATGAACATATCTCATGGGAACAGAGGTTTAGTATTTTTCAGGACTTACAAGCTTAATAATTTCCAGTAAGGGAACAGCAAAGACTAAAGTCATGGTTGCACACTGAATATTCAACACTACTCTGTATCTACTAATTTTTAAGTAGAGATGAGCCATTGCTGCATCAAGGAAAATTAGGTTAGTTCATTCAAACTTTAAAAAACATTCTTATAAATCTGCATTCTCTCCACCCTACCAGTCCTCCTCTGTCTCCAACTTTGCACAGCATAAGCTCCAGGTTACCTGGGTGCCTGCAGTACAATGCAGAACACATGGTGATCTGTTCAGTTTTAATGAAGACCATTTCCAAAATTAATTACCTAGAAACAAATATTAAATGACTGCTCTGTAGAATATAGGCAGAAGAATTATTGCAGAGAAGTGAGTGAAGGCTGTTATGAATGTAGCCGTTGTGCTCTGGGGTGCAGCCTCCATGTAGCCTCCCCAGCCCCCCTGAATGGAAATGTAATAGCAACAAGAGCTCATCTGCTCTCAAGGTTTAGATGTGGGCCTGATTTCCAGCAGGTAGGTGATGCTGGTGATCTGATGTGCCCTGAATTAAGCACATCTTTAAAAGGTTGTTTTTTTCCCCCTCTAAATAGAGACTTTCAGTTCTGTTATACTGAGGCAGTGACTTCAATTAACTCTGGATGTGACTGCAGGACCCAGACCTTTCCAGTTCTCTGGCCCCATGCTTCCTCTCAGGCTTTGCCAAACTGCTGGAAACAAGTTTATTATCTTTAGCCCTGATGTTTTATATATCAGTTAGGGTGGGGACTCTATGTGCAAATCTTAAAAAAAAAAAAATAAAAAGAATGAAAAGAAAGAAATGACGAGAAAAATTGAGAGCTGTACATTGACAGGTGTAGGTGGGCTTAGGTAACAAGGACTATATTGCAAAATCTAATATGAAGACGGGTTATATAGGGCCATGGCCAAAATTAAAAAAAGGAAATCTGATCATGGTAGGCAACTGAGTTGGACCCAAAGACTTATGGAATAAAGTGTCATTTGCACCCTTCTTCTGCAGTCTCAAAGAGGTAACAAATAGAGCAATAGAAAAGAAGCGGCAGTGGAATGCCTAATTTTAAAACTTTTTATATTAGTCTCTTTTCAGAAAGGATAAAATAAGAAACTTCAGGGGTTTTTTTAACAGTTAAATGGTCCTTTTTAATATATAAAAACAGGTACATGTAAAATGAGCAGTAAGATTTTTTATACTTTTTTGTTTATACTTCTTTTACAATAGAAAAAAACCATGATAATGGAGCGACCTTCATTTTTTTTCTACTGTGCATTTCACATGCATCCCTTTTTCCTAAGGTATCTTGGAGTCAGAAATCCCTTGCAATATACAAGATACAGGGATTTACTGTGATACACAGTTTTACCAAATAGCAGAGTATTTAGGAGACTGTATGCACAGTAAATGGAACCTAAGTATTGTATTATATAGAAGTTAAAAATAAGACAGTCTGTCTCCTTCTGGCTGTGGTGTTTGCCTTTCCAACAAAATGCCTGGCTAACTTTGTGCCTGCCACACAGACCTCAGGGAGCAGTGGCTGTCTGGACTGACTGTGCTGTGCTGGCTCCCTCTTCCCTGGCACCTGGCATGGTCACCAAGGACCGAGGTTTAGAAGGGTTTGGACAACATCATGGGACTGGTGTTTCCAAGAATTTGACTTTAATGTACATATCTCACTCAGGGCCTGGATTTTCAGAGGAGCTTTGCTACTGGATTCTGGGCTGCTTGGAAACACAGGTGTTTCCTCTGGGTGCCTGTACTGGAGGAGACAGAGGCAGGCCTATGGAGAGCTGCAGTCCATGGAGCTCTCTCTCCAAGGGAACACTTCCAAAACAGCAATTCCAACCAGGATGGTAGACATACATGAATGGTGCTGTGTGTCCTGCTGGCTGAGCCTCCTTTGGGAACCACTCAGAAATGCCAGAGGCTGTTAGAAAGAAGCAGAGCACTCAAAATACATTTAGGGTGGAAGACCCAGCCTGAGTGAAGGTCACAGACCTTTTGCTGCTAATTAAAGGAAGGTGAGGCTTCTTCTGATAAAGAGTCAACACTCATTACTGAAGGCTTTCAATAAATCTTTGAATGAAGCATAGTATGTCTGCAGCTACAAGCTAGTTCATCTGTCTATATACCACACTTGTGTTCATATGTAAAATGATGAAAAAAAGTGTGTTTCTAAGGACACTCGTAGGCTGTACAATGCTGTGCTGAAGCTTTTATTACACTGATTCAAACACTTTCTGCAGTTTATGTAAAGTAATCTTTCTGTATCTTATGGAATTTGCATCCTGGGATTGATTGATACTCTGAGTGGGATGAAGCTGACTTCCATTCCCTACCACAGAGGTGTGTGATGAATCCTGGTTTGAGGTGTGCTATTATTTACTGCCAAGGTTATTTCATAAATTCAGTTTCACACTTCTAATTCAGACTCGCATGCTTTCTGCAAGGAGGGCTCTTATTAAGTCATCATTTCCTGAGCAAACTAAGCCAAACTAAAAGGCACCAGTAACAGACTGGTTTTATTCCCCTCAATAAATGGTGAAATGTTGTTTTTGTAATGGATTAAAAGTATGATTAGGTGAGATGGCGTCTTTGGAGAATGGACAAGCGCCACTTTTCATTACTAACTTTAAACTGTGTGTGGATTACTTTTAGTTTTCTAGGTGGTTTGTTAATGGGATTGCAAAAAATAATATGCAAACTGGAAAGGGGAAAGCCAAATACATAAAACTGCCATAGAGATTAGTATTAATTTGCAGACAATCTGAATATTGGTGTATGAATATCACTTGCTGTTAAAAAGCCAACACACTCATGAAGGAATTATTTTCCACTTTAGGAACAGGGAAACAGCCAAAGTTCTTGGGGAAGAATGCATTTATACACTGTTATAGCCAGCCACTGCTGTCTATTCAACCACAACCACTGGATCCCCCGTATTTGCTTTACCACCAAAAAAGTATTTGTGGTTGGCCAGGTAGTTGCAGAATTCAGCCTTTATAACCTCTTCCAAGAACAAAAACAGGGCAGAACTTTTAGAAACAGGAAGGATGTCTGGTCTTTTTTTAGCCTAGAAACAAGTTATAGAGGATGAGAACACACTTATGGGGTAGGCTCAGTCATGAAACAGCTCTTTTTGAGCATTACCCTTCAAGCTCAGCTTGGAATAGCCTCCTTATTTGGTCTTGATTTATTTGGAGTCAGGCAACTAAAGAACAGAATCATCCCCATCTTTTTGTTCTCTGAGGTATAAATTATACAGCATAGTATTTTTTTTCTTTTAGACCTTTATTTAGAGCACTCAGAGTGTTTTGTGCCCTGAATCTGTGATCTGCAACAATTTCATTCCTGTATTCTTGTTCCTCATGTGTCTGTCTCTCTGTGTCTGTTTACGTGTGAGGCAGAAGGGCAATTACATGGCTTCAGCTGTGCTGTGTGAGCCAAGCAGACACTGTATAGGCTGGATGCTCCACACAGGACTAGATATGAACTTTATAGGTGCTTTTGTCCTTCTGCTAAGTCTGGCCTCATGCAGCACTGTTTATACCTTGCTAAATTGTTCTGGGTACAGTGACTTCTAGGTATATCCTCCACAAAGTTTATTTGGATGCTTTAGGCTGTTCTTTAAGTCCTTGGCTGAAAATTTTCAATGAAAAAATTAGCCCACTATTTTAAAAGATGAGATCAATTAAAATTTCAGTTGATCTTCCATCTTTCTCTTTTCCTGAATACTGCTTCAGGTGTCCATCCCTTTGAATGCATCTCACCTGCTTTCCATACTACACTGCCACTGTTTCCTTTCTGCACAAACACAGGAAATGTGACTTCCAAGAGCAGTGGCTCACTTGGCATTTCTTCTTCACAGTCACTGTGTGAGTAACTTTTGCTATGAGTTTCTCTCTTGGTGGTGGGGGTAGAGCAGGCAAAGTAGGGACGTGACTGGTGCTGGGTATGTAATGAATGCACTGGCCCCTGGTGAACAGAATTGGTGGCAAGTTGTGAGAAACTAGGAAGCCATTGAGAAGGGGAAGATCTAAGCAGGAAATAATAGGCTCACCTCTGTCTTTTGCATTGAGAACCAAAATTGGGCTTCTAAAATGACTTAGTAGTGGTCCTCTAGACCTGTATAATTATCTTTCCAGCTGATGTGTGAACCATATTTTCTTCTCTTGGCTTTTACTTTTATAGGTTATTATCTCATCGTGTGCACATCTCACTTTACACTCCACCTTCTTGGGAAGGAATCTACCAGTGTCTGACTGCCCATTTGTCCTGATGACAGGAAAATTTGGCACAGCTCTCCAAAATAATCTTTGCAGCACAGAAGCCTGAAGCATGGAAGTGATTGTGGTGTGAGTTCAAACCAGCTTTTATTACAATAAATTATCATGTTCTATGTAAGTATGAAGCAGTTATTTTTCTTCTGGTTTGATGCAGATCTTCAACGGTTCTTTTACATCTGTCTTCTGAAAGGATAATTTGTATGGGCAGTGAAGTAAGAAGTGGCTCAGACATAGACATAAATGTTCTGTACAGGTAGTAGGAATCCACATGGAAAAATTAATGCAAAGACCACTCATTCTGAAGATGTGAACATAGCTAATTTGCTGTCTATTTCACCCCTTTTAACGTGAGAATATGTGTGGCACTTGATTAGAATGAACGCTTGGCATTGCTGTCAGAGTAAATCCATATACTTCCTTTATATTAGATCACTGTTTTATTTCAAGAGTTACATGCATACAGGATGACAGCTAGCTGATTTTCCAAATTGCTCTGCTTTGTCACTGTTAACTCCTGGCATTAGGCCATCTAGATACTCTGTTCCTGAGGTGTGCTCTGCCAGTTCCAGAGCTGTCCCTCCAACTATATCACCTTTATGAAGGTCACTTGTGCTTCTACAGTGAGTGTTATGTTAAATTTTTTCTTTTTTTTTCCCTTTTCTTTTCCAGAAAAGAAAAGAAAAAAAATTTTTGTAGCCCTAAAAAAAATCCTCTCTCACAAAATAATGGTCTATTGAGAAACAATAGAAGATAACCAGACATGGTCATTGCCTCTGATTTCTTGACTTCTGTGAATACTGTCTACCACAAGGATCCTATTTTTTAAAAATGGTATTTTGAATAAAATACGTCTCAGATTTTTTGCTTTGTTTTGTTTTCAATATAACCTGTCTGGCATACCAGGAATCACCTATCAGGGTAAATATTTCCCAAGCAACAGAGAGGAAGGATTGGAAGTGCTGAGGAGGCAGAAGTACTGAGGAGGGGAAGAAATTTGCTTTCTGTTTTGCCAATAATTTCTTGGCTGCCAATTTCCACATAGAGCTGCAGATGTTATATGGGAGTGAAAACTTTCAGATAGTGTCACACAACTCTTGAGATTCACTGCCACTGAAAATATAATTAGAGATCTGGTTATCCAGCTAGAGGTCAGAAAACCAGAGTTAATTGCTAACCTGTTTATCCTACTCAAGGGATAAAGCACATAAATACAGTTAGAAGCTGCTTAAAGCCTAAGAGACCTCTGCTGAAATCCTGCTTCAGGCTTAAGGTTGCAGTTTTGAAAGAGCCTGAGGGAATGAAAAGTGTGGGCTAGCGCTGGGGTCTCAGTCCCCGCCCGTGCCGGTACAAGCGGCCCTGAAGCCGCCGCCTGGGGAAGTCCTGCTCAGCCCCCAGCTCCATCCACTGACAGCCTCCCTCATCTGTCCCCCCCACCAGCCCAGGAACAGCCCCTATTAGCCAACATGGAAGGGGTAGGTATGTCCTAAGTAACTTAAGAGCGGAAGGTCCTTCAGAAAACCAGACTTACGTACTCCTGAAAAAAGGGGCCTCAGACTTTTGTTTAAGCAGCTGGGGTTTACAAGCCCAGTCCTCCAAAGCCTTACTTACGTGAATAGTCCTTATCCTTCAGCCCAGTGTGGCTGAAATTAATGCCTCTTCACATGCCCCTTTCATGCTCAAATGGCAGGAACCACAAGTCACTCGTTTCCTGTCCTTTCACCACCTGATTTCTTACATGAAAAACCCTCCCATCTCTCTATTCTGAGCAGGCAGTGAAATCCTTTATGCCTGTACAATGCAATCTAGTTTCAAATGGAAGATTTGTTGTTACCCCTCATTCCCATTAAGGTAACTCCTGTGCATATAAAGACTTTGGTTGTCATGCCCACATAATGCAGCTGAAACTGAACAGGACATCCATGGGGCTGGAGAAAGTCCATCTACCACTCCCTAAGGGCAATGTTCTTTCCTAGTATCTTCTCTCTCCTTAGGAATACTTCTGGGCTGAAGCACTTGCAAGAAGCCAGATAAAGTATTTTTATATCAGGGAAATGCCATTTTATTTTTATTCTACTCATACTGGAAAAAAACCTACTTTTTTAAAACCAAGAATTCCAGAAACATTTTCCTCTAGTGCACGTTGAGCATGATATTCCTCTCCCCTCATTTTCACTGTTGAAAAGCCAGCAGCCTGGTTCATGACACTTGCCTGGGCTCCATCAGAAGCTATTGGGTATTCTTGGAGGGGACTGCTCTCTCTCCTGGGAGAGTTGTTTAGGAGAAGGGATGCAGGGAGCTCCCAGCACTCTGCTGCATGGCAGATAAAAGGGCAGCTGCTAAGGTGAATCTCACACAAACCATGAGGATTAGGAGTAAATTGGGAAGGTTTTGATGGCATCAGCGGAGGTGACATTTCTGCCCTTGCATTCAGGATAATACTTAGGTATATGACAAAATTTTAAGTACCTGGTCACTGACGGCAAAGAAGATTGAGAATGTGCTTTGGCTCTGCCCTCTTGCTGACATGCTTGCCCCAATACACCGTAAGAGAGAGTATTAGTGCCTGTTGCTTAATGCAAACATGATGGAGTTGTTCATTCATATTATTTAATAAGAAGATGACTGTTCTGCATTGTCTGTTTGCGTCTTAGGAGCAGTAAAATGAATCCATTAACTTATTAACTTTTATTTTGAAATCTTTCATGGAACTGTCATGTTATTTTGATTTGAGTAAGCGATTCATCTTTTTTAACAACTATTTTTTTGGTCCAGGGAGACTCATGTACTTCTGTTAATAGGTCAGAATTATGAGACGTATCACTCATGTTCAGAATCTTTTTGTAGTGTATGGCTTATTAATAATAGATTTGAATATCAAAAATAATGATATGCTGTTTCAGCATTTAATTTTGGGGAAACATTCAGAAGATTTCCCCCTTGTACTGGCACAGTCAGTGATGAAGATAGAGGGAAACGAACTGTACTGTAGGTGGGAGCAGAGACACTGCAGCAGCTAATGTGAGGTTGAGCTTTAAATTTTTATGACAATTCATAAACTATTTTTCTAGTCGAGGCTCTGGCTAATCGCAGCCTTTCCCTGACAATTTCCTTGTTCTGATTCTCATGGATTTAATAGTGTTCGTGGGGGGTGAGCCGGGTGAGATAGCTCTCTCTTGTAAGCTGCTTAGGCTTGTGTACATTTTTCTTCAGGAATGTCATGTCTTCAGCAGGCTGTTTGCAGGCGACTGATTTCTCTCCTCTTAATTCTTGTCTGTCTAATGGTTTTACTAGTAGAGGGTGGACATGTGAATTCAAAGTGATGGCTCAGAAGCCTTTATTCTTGGCAAAATTCTACTGGGTTGTTATCTTTTACATCTGGTATCTCTCTGTGCCTCTTCTCTCATCTCCTTTCAACCCCTAGCCCCATCCCCTTGGGGTCCTCTCTAATGCTTCCTTTATCTTCCTTTCTTCCTTTCTCATATCTTCCTTTCCAGTTTTACTCTGTTGGCACTGCAAAAACTCTTCTCATCTCCCACCTTGATTAATGTCATGTTTTCCTTTGTACATCCACATAGCAACTCTCGACATTCAGCAACTCTTCACCTTTCCCTCCATCTAACTCTCCCACCCCTCAGGAAAAAAAGAGAAGACACCACAAATATGATTTTTCTAGTCTGAGATGAATTTCCTCAGCTCTGATCTTGTCAGCAATAGCTCTTACACTGCAGGTGAGGACTCCTTTTCTAACACTTTTCACTCATGGGGAGCTACTGGCAGCCTCCTAAGTCAATGCTCTTCCCTTTGGAGGGCAGAAGGGACTTTGCTCCTCACCATTGGAGCAGGGTTGGGTGACTCAAGTGCTTGTCCACTGTTAGCCAGTTCCTTGAATCTTTTTTGGCTCAATTTCTCCACTGCCAGCTCTGCATTATCCTGGCACTGGTGCCCTATGTGATGGTGGTTTGGTGTTGTACTCAAGGGTTTGACATTGTTTTCCATACTATGTTCCAGGAAGATGGACAAGATGGTGGAGCAGAACATGATTTTATAATGAGTACAGATTTTCCCACTTGTGTGGTGAGAGTGGCCCCTGCCTTTGGCTATGTATCCCAGTTATCCCTGGTAGGTTCATCATTCTGACTGGTCTTTCACATTGTGTTTCTCCCTCTTACCTCACACCTTGAATCTCTCTGCCAAAGCCCCGTTCTCCCTCTCATTGGATGCAACTTTCCTGTCCTCAGTAAGACACAGCAGCTCCAATATCTTCCTGGTCACTGTTGTACCTTATCTAGCAGTTCCTGAGTTCCAGTGTCAGCAGTCTGATGGTCCTGTCTCTGTGCAGGGGCTGTCCTTTCTGAGCCAGCTAGTTCAGCCACTGCCACCTCATCTCCACAATTCTCAATGCCATTTCAGCTGAAAAGCTTGCAAAAATTGCCACCTGCTTACAGCTAGGACCATTAAACATTTTAAAAATCTCTTATTTTTGGATGTGGTTTAAAAGTTGTTCGGATAATTCCCTTCCTATCTCAAGCCTCCAGAGGAGTCTCTCTAACCCCAATTCCCACTGCTCTTCCCACCATCATTCCCCCTCCAATAATTCAGGCTGCTTAGTTGCACCTTTTAGCTGCAACCTGCATGAAAGAGGTGCACGTTTCCTCTCCATATGCATCTCCTTCAATTACTTTTCTCCAGTGAGTACGGACAATCTCTGGTGATTCATGGCTTGGCATGGAAAGGGAGCATGTTCCCGCTGGCTCCTCCCAGTCACCTGCTCCTCAGAGATTAGGATGCACCTGCTCTTCAGCCAGCTCTGTCACAGGGGCATCTAGTGGTAGGAGATAGACTGGGACAAATCCCTCTTAGGATGCTGTAGAGTGGCACTGCTGGGGTGTGTCTGCCAGTCCTCCCACCTCCCACAGTGCCAGGTAGAGCAGCCTGGTGGAGGGAGAGCACATTTACCCCAGGACACTGGCACTGGCAGCCACTGAAGTTGCACAGCTGAAAAATTGTGTCCCCAGTGCACACCTTGGACTCCGGTGTGCCCACTTTCTTGGAGGACATCTGCAAGTTAAAACATCTCCCAGCTGGAGCAGAGGACTTTGGCATGGAGGAGTGTTTAGCTAGAAGCAAAATATTTTAGTGCAGGGACTTTTAGTGAATTTATGTTTTTAGTAAATTTAAGCTCCCACCATGGAGCTTCAGTTTGACTGCTGTGTCAACCACATAGCATAAAACACACAAGAACAAAAACTTGATGTATGTATAAAGCCCATATAATAAATGCTGCTGGCCCTGAGGTAACAAAGTGAAATTAAAGGCAGAGCAGAACTTGTCCTTATGGCTTCTTCTTTACCTGCTGCTCCTTTTCTCCCACTGCAGTTCTACCCTGTGAAGGGTTTGTGCCCAAATATACTAAATGTTTTCCCTCCCCATGATTTACATATATAGCCTTACATTAGTGAGAAGCTTTAAAATTTTTGTGTGGCTTACCTCACCCTCTCAACCAGGAATTTCATAAATAAATCACTGTCTTTCAAACCTTTTTTGCAGATTGCATCTGTCTAAAGTGTGTGCGCTTCAATAAGTGTGCCTGACAGAGAAATTAAAAAGAAAAATCATCTCCCAAACAGAAACTATAAGAGGCATGTTGAGCTAAACACTCACTGCACATTATTACAAGGGGAATATGATTTGAGAAAGAGTGTTTAGAAAGTAAAGGTGACATTTTGTTTCTCTGAGCTCAGTGGGCCAGAACTTCACCTGGGGAAGACTGACACAAATTCATTGAAATCAGCAGCTGATTTGCACTCACTGGGGCCAGTTCTACTGTATTTTAGCCATTGGTTATGGAAGGGCTACTTTTTTTCCCTAAGGAACTAAATATTCCTTCCTAATATGTCTTGCTGTTGGTATTTGTTCAGATTTCTGTGAGTAATTCAAACATTTCACTGAAACTATTTTTCATTAGAAATTTGGATTCTTAACTAAAAAGAGATTTTAAGAAGCAAAACAAGCTTTTCCTGTAAAAAATTGCCAGGTAAATAGATGTCTTGAAAAAAAGTTATTTTTTGTTTCATCTGGAAATGCTGTGCCAATGCCTGATGGGAAGTGTAGTTTGGGGATATAAAGCCTCTACTTCCCTCTGTACAGAGTATTGTCTCTTTGCAGGGTCTGCACCCGGAGCAGGACAGGAGCCTGTGAAGCTCCTTGAATGAGCAAGGCCTGCCTGGGAGGCGCTGCCATGCTCCTGAACTTAGGCCAATTTCCCTTCAGCTGAAGAGTCACTGACTTGAGAAATCCCAGAAAATCTGCCATGGTGTCTACTGCCAGCCTCTGTGTAAGGAACAGGCCTTTTTCTTACTTCAGAGTTGGCACCTGTGGTTCATACAGCTGAGCAGTGATCGTGAGCCAAAGTGTATTTTTGGCAAATAATAAGCCTTTACACCACACCTGTTTTCATTTGGAAACACTGTGGATAATCAGAGTGGTGCTTATTTTCCATAATACCACTTCACACCAGGACCTTAAAATGACAAATGCTAAATTTCCCCCTCTTTAAGAATTTTGTTTATTGCCAGAAGGTGTTAAAGTCCATTCTGTGGAAAGGAGTAGAGGCTATTTATTCCAAAGGCAGTTTTACTTAAAACCTGCAGGAAGGATATTTTTCTGTGTTTTCCCAGATTCTTGTTTGCATTATGCTCAGAAAAACCATTATAAATACTAAATATGCAGCCTTTTCCTTATTTTCTGGGTAGACAACTTGGGGTGGCCCTGACTGCTTCCTGCTGGACTCAGCATCCCTCTCTGCTTCTCACCTTGCTTCAGCTGTGTGTGAAAAACTGCTGCTGTGGCCTCGAGATCACCAGAAAAGCAACATTGCTTAAAGAAGTGATGTTCACACTTAGAAGGAGCTTTATTGAATTTTAATTACTAGATCCCTAAACCTATAAATATACCCTAATGCTAAAATCAAATTTGAACTTTTAAACTTGATTTTGAGGCTGCCTTTTCTTCCCTTTCCTTTGCTGAATTGTGAAAAAATACCCCAACAAAAGTCTGCATGGTGATTGTGTGCTGTAAGTTGCTGTGCTCTTTTGCATAAAAGATTTTCCATATTACAGCAGGGGGCCTTCCCCTGGTATGTCAGGAAGAAGAAGAAAATTCATTTCCTACACCCGCCTGTCATTTGCCCTTTTATGATTGAACCGTACACCATCAGACAACCACAAAAGTGACAAAAGCTTTTGCAACTGAATACATCTGATAATTGCAGTGTTTGGCTAAATTTAGGACTACAGCAGTTGATACTGCAGTGTCCAAGAGAGAAAATTAAAAAAAAAAAANGTGTAATCCTATTTTACAGTCTGAGAGTGTAGTGATTACCTTACATGATCCATCACCTTAAATAGTGTTTCTATTTTATTCATCTTCTAGACTTTAGGGAATAATTTTTTTATCTTAAGGAATTTTAATATTATTGGTTTTTTAATATGAACCAAGACTGTAAATACTTCAGAGAAGCAGATACACAAGAGATAACCTTTTTTGTTACGAATTTTGAGGTAAAAAAATAATTCACATTTGCAAAGCCCCTGCACAATATGTCCAATCTTTGGGGTTCATGCATTATTGGAGCCTGAGGCCTAAGGGAGCTTCCCAAGAAACAAATTTGTTGTAATGATACTGTAGGAAGTTTTGGATAAGTCAGAGAGGTTTGGCAAACAGAAGCCACACACAGCATTTTTACTTTATATAAGGAAGAAAATAATTAGATGCTGTCTTTGGAAGTGTCCTGTGCAAACAGATTCCAGGTGCTTGTGTTAAGCAAGAATATTGTATTTATTCACACAAAGAATATGAGACTAATAGGAGAAATGAAACTGTAGAATAGTTCAAGAAAACATGTTCAAGATTTTGATATATTAATAAAATTATTTCAACAACTCAAGAGAATTTAATCTATAGTAATTATTACATTACTTGATTAAACGTAATCCAGCAAAATATACACCACCTGGGGGACCCTATTCTACACTTTGCCCAGGCCAAACCTCCTATGAGGGGTTTTCATAAGTTGTGTAATTCTAAAGCTTTGAAAACTCCACCAGTCTATAGTCTAACACAAATCAATATAACTAATAGCATTAGACTGATATTACAAACAAATAATTTTCTTCCAGAGCAGAAAAGTCTTTCCATCAGACCATGAGAGGGTACTGAAGTGAGAAATGATTTTTATATGAAACTCTTTCCAATCCTTATATGTAGCTATTTAGTGTTTTCTGAGAGTAGTTTGAAGTTCTTGTTATTGATTTGATGTATTTCAATGTATTTTCATGACCTTTCAGAACACATTGTTAAAAATTTTATATTTACTTTGTTGCTGTGTAAAGACACGGATATAATGAATATTTAGCCCATACACCACCAGTATGAATCCTTTCTTCCTCATCCCCATCATATTCATAGCAGTCAGGAACAATGTCCCTTCCCATTCCCACTGATTTGGAGAGAAACAGTAGGATCTAAGAGGGGTGAAGTAAACATGGAAGGGGGTGACAGAGGTGGCAGACACCAGTCATGTCGGACGAGGGTGCTTAAAAATATTTTTCAAGTTCCAGATGTACGTCTTATGGTTATTAATTCATCAGGAAACTTGGAGGACAATGAAAACATGTTTGTATTAGTGTAGGATGGGAGAGAAAAAAATGCTGGTGGCTGAGTAATGGGGTTTGTCAGGCCTGTTTCAGTGGCATCAAGAAGGGACCAGATTCAGCTTCAGGGTATTTGTGCAGATGGGGCCTGATGGGGTATTCAGGCCTTCACCCCTCCTCTAGAACTTGCAGCCGTTGGTTCCCTATGAAAAGAAAATGATAAAGTGAGCCAAGAAGAAGAAAATAGAGGTCCTGGTGCATTTTTCAGGATAAAGTTATTAACAGGACTGTAGCAGTGATGTAAACCCAAGCCTTTGACATTAATAATGGTTGATGATAATATTATTAATATGGATATTTCACACTCCATTTTTATTTCAGATTGTATCTTTAAATATTTAAAATAGCCCTTAAAATATGGCTATTATTAGGACTTACCTGGTGTTACATTGGACGTCATGTCCTTTGGATATAGCACATACATACAGGAGTTATGACACACACTCCATCAAATATCCTCCCTGGAATTCAATATGCAAATTATGGGACACTAAAATTTGAAGTATTATGTTCTTAATGTGGAATATGTAAAAATTATTGTTTGGGCTGCTATGCAGCTTTAATGAAGGATGGACAATATTTACTATTCCCATGTTAAGATTTTGCTGTCTCAGTTCTGGAAGGCTGAGGTGCCTCTGGTTTCTGATGGGGCTTAGTCATCCTCTGCACGCTCAGAGCTCTCCTGTGCTGCAGCACAGGACGAGTCCCCACAGCCAAATGCACAAGGGCTTTGCTGAACTGAAGTTTTAACCTTGCCAGAGGTAACGTTCAATGCAGAGCGGATTGATTCTCTACCTTGGCCGTGGCTGAGTGATAGCATTTGTATAAAGGAGCTATAGGTGAGGAATGAGTGTGCAGTCCCAGCAGATGTGGGGCTGTGGGGAGAGCCTGTGGGGCTGCAGCAGCTGGAGAACAGGCTATGGGGCTGAGGAAAGAGGAGCAACGAGGCCCAAGGAATCCCAGCTCACCCTTGCAGCAGTCATCCTATTCATATTTTTACACTCCTTGTTCTCCTGGGCTTGGGAAGTTTTTGGGAGCCTTACAGCCAGTTTGAATTTGTGGGGTGGGAAGACCCAGCTCCTGTGAGCTGGCTGAAATGGGCCTTAATGTAGCTTGTCAGCATCAAAGGGGTGACCAGCTGCTGTGGCTCTGACAAACTAAACTCAAACTCAGCATCTCTGCACTAGAGTCTCTTCTGCTTGTCTCGCCAGCCTGAGCCAGGCAGATGGAGGGCACATGTCTTGCCAGAGGTCAGACAGTAAGTCAATAGCTTTACCAAGCTGAGAGACCAGGACCTTTCATTTTCTCAAAACCATATGCTCCTCTCTTTTACATCTTCTGGGGGTGGCAGATGGGTAGAAGCCACCTCCTTTCAGAGCAAAGGTGGTTGGCGACAGCGTAAATGCCACTACAGCCTCCCAGAGGGTGCTGTGCTTTCTGTGCCTCTTACACAGTAGAGAGGGCTTTGGGGAGGATGGGAACAATTTTTATCATCAATTTAGCTTCTCTTCTAACCTTGCTAGCACTGTTTAGCCTAGTGGAATTCCACCTCCTGATTTTTTCACAGTACGGCTTTCTGGAGGGTTGGTTGAAATACACACCTCAGTAAAACTAGTGGACACTAGCCACTCCTCTCGAAATCCTGATGGCTATTCATGGAGTAACCAGAAGATTTTATACTGTCAGATCAACAATGTCTGGATGGACACAGTATCTGCCCTTCTCTGGCTGTCACTTAGTCCCCTCCCTGCAGCCATGTGACGAGGCAGCACTGGAAGATGGCTTCCCAGAAGTTCTGCCTCACTGGGAAGAGGCATTTTTTCTTTGAACCAAAACTTTGTGCCTTATTTGCATCAGCTTCTCCATCCCACAACCTCCTTCAGGATCCTGTGGGCCACCCTCTCTCTCTCTTCGCCAAAAATTGGTTCTGTTGTTACCACCCCTCTGCCTTCTGCAGCCCATTCAGGACTGCCATCACCCCTAGGCTTGCAAAGCCTCCAGAACCCCAAGGGCTGGCAGAGTTGGTGCAGTGACTGTCTCCAACACAATGTTTTAGAGACACCCAAGGTGGCTGAACTGGCACAAATCATTTGCAGAGGGACCAGCAAGGGGAGCTGTGTGGTGTGGCATAACAGAGTGTTGCACCTCTGTAGAAGCAGGAATCCTCTTGCCTCCTGAAAACTAACAGCAGCTTTCCCTGGGAAAGTTCATATTTTACAGGAGGCATGTAAAGTTGCTGTCCTGATTATACAGCTGCTAGCCTAGTTCTGGGAAATGAGTGCACGAAAATGTGTGCAGAAAATGAGCCTTCTAATAAGGCTCAAAGACTTTGAACTTCCCCTATTGTCACCGTAGGTCTTCCCCTACTTGCTTAGCAGAGGGAGAACTATTCAGCTACAATCAAATAATGCAAATGACCTGAAGGAAATTCATCCTAGAGACACTTGCTGGATAAACTGCTAATATGGTTTCCTCTCTTTCACTATTCAACCAGAATCTAGGATGACCTTTCCAATGAAACATAAAACCTACAATGTGCACCCTTACTAATGTATTCTAATGCAATTAGTTCATACAAAAGGCTTGTTAAATTTGCAGTATCTGCTTTCACCTTTACAATAATTGCTAGTGATCCCAAACCATAAGTGTGTGTCATTCTGCAAGGCTCCTGAACTGTAAATAAAATGGAAAGTTTATTTGATAACTCTCCTGTCTGTCTCCTAAATGGTCCTGCTGTTCTTACAGAGGTGTCTGCATGAAGCCTAGCAGAGGCTTAAATCTGGCTCAAGAGAGAGGGTCAAAAGAAAAGGTATATACTGTAGTGAGGCATTAGGGCAGGAGAGATACTGTCAGTCTACATAATTGTGCTTTTTGAGGGGCAAGAAAGGAAATGTTAAGGTTAATGAGAAATAAGGAGGCTTAGAATGATGCTGGGTGGTGACTCCATTTTGCTGGGGAATTAAAAGAGGGAACTCCTCCCTCAGTTGTGTTCATCAGATTGCAATCCCTTCTAAATAGTTTTGTCACAGAGAAAAACCTGTGAATAATTACCTCCTTATAGCTCTTGAATTGTGCAGGAAAGCTGCCACCCCAAATGAATGTCCACTATTCCATTTAGCTGCTGTGTGACTGATTTCTAAGGGCTTCTAGAGGAATGTGACACTTGTGTGGGTGGGATGGTGCCATAAGCAAGCCTGGTCCATTAACCAAAGCCAACTCATCAAGCTCACCAGGCTGATGCCAGCAGCACTGACTGAGACAAGCCTGTCTGCCTTCTCCCTGGTGGTAGAAAATCCACCTGGAGTGGGATGACAGTGCTGCAATGTACCCTGAGGATCTGGGTGCTTCAGAAGGATTTGAGACAATAATTTTGGCCCATAAAATGAATGAAAGCAACGTTAGTTCAGTAATTCTATCACAATTTCTCCTGTTAGTGAATGCTGCCTGGAGTATCAGAGCCAAAACCAGGTATGATCTTGCACTTTTGCTCTAAATTGTTACTGCTGCAGGAATTGTTGCTGTTATTTCGGTAAACCTTTCTTAGCCTGAAGTATTTTTTCTTCTCAAAATAGAACTTCACCAAACTTTGCTACAAACACGTTTCAGTGATGCACTGAAACAATGTTGCATTTCCATTCCCCCACTCCTGGCATGTAAAGTCACCGGAAGGGAGCTTTTCCAAGGGATTGAGATGAGGTCAGGGAAAACAGCTCTTTTTCAATCCAATAGCTCTGTGTGTTCAGCTACAACAGAACCAGGGTTTCCCTCTGCTCTCCTGTGAGATTGATCTAGAGCTGGCTGAGGAATTCTTCGGTAATTTTTGCAAGTAGGAAGCCTCAGATGAGGTACCTAAGTCCAGGAGAAGATTCCCACAAAGGACATAAGGCCATGAGAAGATGGTTCTCTGTGTCTTCCCCTACCTAGAATACTTTTGGGCAAATGTGCATGTTTTGGAGCACGTGCCCATTTGCCTAGGATTTCCAGCCTTCCATCTGTCTGTCCTACCTCTGCTATGGCTGGAAGCAGGCTGTGGGCACATACAGTTGGACAGAAGCATCCTCTGTGGCACAGGCTCAGGGAGTCCACTTCAGACTGAATTATGGCCCAAGTCCCTCCTTGTGCACTGGAGACAGGCTTAGTTACTTCTGGCTCTTTCTTTTTTGGGTTTTTTTTTCAGATACCCAAACTACCTTATGCTCTGCATCCAAAGATCCATGCCACCCAGCCAGCAGGATGCTCAGGAATTTTGATGATGTAGGGCTTGAAAATGCTGCCAGTGTAGCCATAAAAGGATTCACCTACAGTGAGTAACAGTCTCAAGTGAACTCTGAGGATGAGCAAAGAGCTGGTCTGAAATACTGCTGGAGCTGGGCAAGTGGTTTTGTTACTTCCACCTCGACCTGTCCTGCTGCAGCCGTAGGAGCTGAGGAGCAGTTTTGTTGAGACGAGAGCTGACTTAGTGTGCACCTTTTGTAAACCTCGCCCCTTTCCTTTGTGCTCCAGTAGGTTTGACTGAAGAATTGGCAGATTACAGCTGATATCAAGGTATATGTTGTCTTTTTATCCCATTTGTTTGTACAGGTTCTCAGTTACAGAGAAAGAAATGAATGCTGTAAGCACACAATGAAGAGTTTATCTTTCTTTGTTATGAGCTCTTTACTATTCACATTCTCATGTGTCCTGTGTTTTTTGATGCCAAGCCGTCCCAGGGAAGTGCTGGGATTTATTTATTTTTAACATCAATATTTAATTGTGGGCAGTTCCTAATTATGTACTGCTAATTTAAAATAGGAAGATTAAGTCCTTGATTTGACAGATTGCCTTCTGAAGCCAAGAGAAATGTTGTTATGCAATAAATGTGACCTGCAAGGGCTAAGAAATAGATTTTATTTGCATTTCCCTTAAGTGTAGTATCTGCAATGGCTGACTTGAAAATCCCTCCTCAAATATATTGTCAAACCACAGCAACACAAAAGTATTTGACCTGGTTTTCTTTGGTTGTTATTAAAAGAGGAGAGGGAGGAGCAGGTTTTCGGCAGGTATAAACGGATGAAATCCGTGCAGGAATATAGCTGGGGATCTGGTCCTTTGCCGTCTGGTGGGGGAGAAAGGAACTCTTTACATTTTACCCCCGAGGCAGGTCAAGCGCTGCCTGTTGCGGCAAGCTGGATTGCTTTGGCAAGTTGTGCTGTTAGTCCAGGCACCGCTTTCCCAAACCCGTGTGTGCCCGTGCTGCTGCTGGGAACCGCAGGCGCGCCGTGCCTGGATTTCCCTGCTTGGCATTTCCATCAGCTCCTCCGAAACGAGAGCTGAGGAGTTAGGCGGCAACACGGGGATCTGAGCTGGAATAGAAGTCAGAGCTTGCAGGACCACATTGGTTGCGAGAGCATCTTTATTCTTGATGTGCAGGAAAGATTTCCTCGTGCTGTTTTCTGCTCAGAGCAGATGGGATGGGGATGGCTGTCTGTCAGGTGACACGGGGGCCGCCAGCTCGCAGGAGGGGTGTGATCAGAGAGGACCCAAGGGCCAGGCCATTCCCAAGGGGGCTGGGAAGGGAGCGCGCACCGCTGAAGCAGCACACATCGCTGGCTTCCACTGCTGGGAAGTCAGGGCTGGCATCACTGCAGACACTCCCCACCAGTGGATGTTGCTGCAGGCACATCAGAATTTCTTAATGTAGTGAAGAAGAAAGGAGAAAGAGGACAGCAGGGAAGAGAAATCAGGGGAAAAATGTATAAAAAATTCACTACATAAATTAGCTGCGCTTCTTGCAGCAAAACTAACAGTTTCTTTTGAATGTGAATTCTGTTGCTTCTCTTAACTAAATGCCTAAAGGAATTGTATCACATAATATACAAGGGTAATTATTAAAAATGCATAAATAGTCTTGTAGGTACAAAAAGTTGCAACTTGTCTCCTGCAAAACATTAAAAGGTTTGCATATGTCAATGAATTAGAGGCTGTTTGCTTTTAATCGCTGCTATTTTGGGAGTTCCTGTAAGGATGTTTTTAGAAGAAACACATTTGGTAATTGGAGGAGGCTGCCCCATTGTAATGGGCAGTTGAAACCCAAAGGAGGCCTAGCGGGGATTATTCAGGGTGTCTAACGGTTCTGGCTCTGGGTTTGGGTGTTAAGTATCGGCTAACATGTTTATGCCTGGCCTTCAGATGTCCAAACACAAAGGCTCTTTTCTTCTGCTCCTGGCAAGAATCCAGGCCAATCTTAGAATATTTGCCCATCCTCCTCTTCTGTATCCGACCCATCATTGAGGACAGTGTTTCTCTTGGAGTTTCATCTGAAAAACACTACAGCAAAGGAATGTTCACTGACCCAGAAGCCCAGTGACAAGAAGAGGGAATTATATGTGTATGAATGTCTGCCTTTGGGAAAAAAAAGCACACGGAAAGAGAGCTACAACAAATCCAAAGTTTCTTTCCAAATTGAGCCACCTGGATTTTTTTCTTTTTAAGAGTCAGTTCTGGTGGGATACTACGTTTTACTTTTTTTTTTTTTTTTNTTTTTTAAGCAAAATATTATGTTAAGACAGCCTGCTTAACATTACAGCTCTAAGATGGAAGAAATGGAAAATGTACATTTGTGTTCAAGAGCACAGACATCAGTTTAGATTGATACTTGGAGATTATCTTGAACTAGAATAATGTATTTATGACTAGGGTCAAAGGGATTACCTACATGAATAAGACCTAGCTGGATCAGGCTCTGCTGCTTACAGCCAGCTGGGAATGGATAATGTGATATGAAAACAGACCTTTTGGGATGTTTTTGTTCAAACTTATACATGTTTCTATCTCTGTGTTTGAAGCTATTAAAAGCATTTGATGCAGTCCTTAAATTTGATCAATATTTTCTTTTAATTGCATATTTTTGACTGTCATTCCAGGTGATAGAAAAAGATGAGTGCTTCTTGCAAGCAGCTAGAAGCCAGATTCTAAGCATTTGTGTTATTTGTAAGAGAAAGGATCACCAGCATGAACATTGCAAGATCAGTCCCTGGATTTGTCGTATGAGTGCTCCAATGTTTCTATTAGCAAAGATCAGGCAGAAAAAACCTGCATTCAGCTAAGTCCTCATGTTTCCCAGTTATGCAGCTATGCACAGTATCTGTAACATATCTTCTTGGTTTAAAGTCTGATGTGCTACAATGAATGGCAATGGTAGGATACAATAAATGCATTTTACTGGCTAACAAGATGGGAAAGAAAATGAAAAGCATTCTTAAGTCTTAGTCATTGGCTTCTGCATTCAGGCTTTGTTTCAATAAGCACAATTCATCAGCTGCTTACAAGAAATGTTTAGTTATTGAGAGTATTTGCATGCTGTGTACATGTCCTTCTAATGTAGTTAATGAGTTTGTTTTTATTACAGAAGAACCCTGAATCTTTTGATGTTCATACAACCCTGTCTCTCCTGAAAGGACCTCTCCTTTCCTTAATCCAGATAACCAGTCAGTGCATGAATTTCAGATTTATAGCAAGGAAGGGCAATGGAAGAGAAGTTACCTGACGAAAAAAAGCTGAAAGACAGGTTGCTCTAATAACAAAGATAGTGTTTCCAACACTGTTGTGTCTGCCTTCTCCCATTAAGCAGTGATTAGGATGGAAAGACTGAAGGGCCAGCCATCATTAACACCCTTACAAAAGTGGCTCCTTTCTCCTCTGCTGCTGAAGCAAAGGCAAAAACTAAAACTGATTTAAAGGGGAGCAGGATTGGGCCCTTAGGCTGTACATAAGTGTCTGTGTTGGAAAAGAAAATGTACCATGTTGGGTGCTTCTTATAATATAGGATTAGATCAAATCCTTTCAGTGCCCGGAAGCACTTAATGCTGGGCTACCTGTGGCAGATAGCGAGTGAATGCCTGTCAGCACGGATCATCCTCTCGGCGTTCTCTAAAAATGTACAATTCTCATTTTGCAGCATTGGAGATGTTTTAAAATGTAGAGTCTGGGGGGGATGGAATGTAACATTAAGACACAGAACTTCACAGAATCACTAGGTTGGAAGAGACCTTCAAGATCATCGAGTCTGACCCAGCCCTAACACCTCAACTAAACCATGGCATCAAGTGCCACATCCAGTCTTTTTTTAAACATGTCCAGGGATGGTGACTCCACCACCTCCCTGGGCAGGCCATTCAAGTACTTTATCACCCGTTCTGTAAAAAACTTTTTCCTAATGTCCAACCTATATTTCCCTCAGTGCAGCTTAAGACTGTGTCCTCTCGTTCTGTCAGTTGCTGCCTGGAGAAAGAGACCAACCCCCACCTGGCTACAGCCACATTTCAGGGAATTGCAGAGAGTGATAAGGTCACCTCTGAGTTTCCTTTTCTCCAGGCTGAACAACCCCATCTCCCTCAGTCATTCCTCACAGGGTTTGTGCTCCTAGCCCCTCACCAGCCTCGTTGACTCCTCTGGACACAATCAAGCGTCTCCACGTCCTTCCCAAACTGAGGGCCCAGAACTGGACACAGCACTCAGGGTGTGGCCTCACCAGTGCTGAGTACAGGGGAAGAATGAACTCCCTGCTCCTGCTGGCCACATTATTCCTGATCCAGGCCAGGATGCCATTGGCCTTCTTGGCCACCTGGGCACACTGCTGGCTCACATTCAGCTGCTGTCTTCAGTGCCCCCAGGTCCCTTTCTACCTGGGCACTGTCCAGCCACACCATCCCCAGCCTGTAACGTTCCAGGGGGTTATTGTGGCCAAAATACAGGACTCAGCACCTGGACTTATTAAATTTCATCTTATTGGACTCTGCCCATCCCTCCAACCATTCCAGGTCTATCTGCAGAGCCCTCCTACTTTCCAACAGATTGACACATGCTTCTAGCTCAGTGTCATCTGCAAATTTACTAATGAAAGACTCAATACTCTCATCCATGTCATCAATAAAAATATTGAAGAGAAGAGGCCCCAGCACAGCCCCCTGGGTAACACCACTGGTTCCTGGCCACCAGCTGGATGCAGCACAGTTCACAACCACTCTCTGGGCTCTGCCATCCAGCCAGTTCCTAACCCAGCAAAAAGTGCTCCTGTCCAAGCTGTGGGCTACCAGCTTTTCCAGGAGTGTTCTGTGGGAGACAGTGTCAAAAGCCTTGCTGAAGAAGTCCAAATAGACAAGACAAAAAGACAAGTAGCTTCAATTTTTACCTGATCATTGGCATAGTCAAAGAGTTTTACATTTGGAGATGCCTGACAACCAATCAATGGGCAGTCAGAAAACCAGTTAGTTGATAGTCTTTCTGTTGAGGTGTATGAAAATTGTATGTAGCTAATGTGAGGGAATGGTTCACTGGGCAAATAAATAGATGTCTTCAGCAAAAGCAAAAATATGCTGATGAGGTGAAAGGAATATCCCTGGTGCCATCTCTAATCTGCCTGTGAAGAAAATTCTCCTTGTCTCACTAGCACTCAATGGGCACAGCTCCAAAATGTGTCCTCTTGCCATCAGTCTTCAGGCTGGGTGACAGGCTCTGTACATCTGAGCTCCTGGGCAGGGGCCAGCACCCACACCCATGGCCATACCAACTTCAGTGATGACACAGTCATGGAAGAAAACTGAGAAATATAGTGATTTCACCTGATTAGAACAAAACAGAGCATAGGAAAATAGCTACCCACTAACATGTGCTGTAGGAGCCTTCCTGGAGTGTTTGGATGTCCAAATCCTACTGACTGAACAGTTGACAAGAACTTCCCGCAGTGCATTTCTGTTTGAAGACAGTGCTTTGCCTTTAGTTTCACACCCCATCCTCCCCTCACGGCCACCTTGTAGGGACCAGGGACTCCCCAGAAAGCAGGCACACCCTCACACCAGACTCGAGGCCAAAGCCAGTAGAGTGCAATGGGCTGGGGCATGTGGCTCAGGGTAGCTTAAGGGAGCTGCACTTTATTCTCCCCAAACCCAGTGTGCTGCAGTTGTCTCCCCTTCATATCCCAGGTGTCCCCAGGCAGAGAGCGGAGAGTGTGCTGCTACCTGCAGAGCTGGATATTTTGTGCTTTGGCCCTGCCTAATTTGCAGGTGTAGCCACCCCACAGAATGATGCTCAGGTGCCCTCACCAACCCTTCAGGCTGTGATAGAGGAGAAATCTGTGCAAGGCTGATGGCTCCCAGGCTGAGGTTACAGAGGTGAACCCTGAAGACCCCGCCCATCATTTTAGGTTGGAACAGGACAGAGTTGAAATGAGACTAAGTGTTTCCACCCCACACTATCATGACTGGAATTTTGAGCCATTAATTTTTTTGGAATTAAAAGCTGCTTTTTACATAAGTAATATACAATAAGTCAACGAATACCAATTAAAAGCATATTTCACAAAATTAGACTTTCAGTTGCCTGTTCTATTGAATATCAGTAGGTAATAAGCTTTCCTCATTTCCCTGAGCATGTAATTTTTCCCTTGAATTCTTGAGTCACTGCTTTGATCACTTCTTGATTGCTTAAAGGCTGTGAGTCAGTAATATTTCCCAGTTTTGTTGTCACATCAAAGATCTTTGAGGGGCTTTCTCCATTAGAAGGCAGCCAAGGTTCCTGGTTGACATAGTTCATCACCATGCCAAAGCTATGCTGCACAAATGAAAATAGGGAATAAAGCAACACTTCTAGCCATTTGTGTAATCACTTGAATAATATGTATCACCTCCTTAAATGGGCCAGCTGCTATACAGCAATTTTTTTTGCTTGAATTTCTACACTTGAAAATATGGAAGACAAACACTAAACAGGAAAAGCTGATTTTTATCCAAACATCCTGATGAGTGGAAGCAAAGGCAGTTGCTTCCCTCCATTTAGAGACTTTTGCTGTTGCTTTATTCAGGCATTTATGACATGAACAATTCTGGCATTGAAAAGCCTCACATTTTTACAGAAACATAATTTAATGTGATAAAATGCAAAATAAACAATTTGCACAGGATTCCAACCTTCAGCTTGGTACAGGAATTCACATCCCACAGTGGCAGTTTTGATCAGATGAAGTCATTAATAATGTGGCTCCCCACAGCATTCCAGATCCTGACATCCTTGCTCCACTTTGTCTTGGGTTCCTCTTGGGCAAAACTCAACAGATTTCCAAAAAAGCTGGGTCTGAGAAATATGAGGGTCAAATTACCATTGAGACTCATCAGAGTTTTCCTTGGCTTGTGGGAAGGGGAAAGTTTATTTCCCCACCAGCTGCTCTGTCCTATGAAGGCTGTGACACCAAAGGACCTAGACTTTCATTTTTGGATGTGAAAGCCTGCCCAACCCCACCCGAGCTTTTCTTCTTCCTTTTTTCCTTTTCCTCCCTTGGAGGGAGAGTCAGGGCGTGCACAAGCACCCTATTGGGATGTGTTTCGATCCCATCTCCCACAGAGGGAGAAACGTCTAGGAGAAGAGACTCGCTTTGAGACGACATGAAAGTAAAAGCTCTCTCTGAGGAAAGGTGGGAAACTTGTGGCAAATTTAACTTCTTCAGCAGCTGCAAGTATTTCCAGTGTGAACTTCGAGGCCTTAATCCCTGAAGCAAATAAATTACAATGGGAAGGCATTTAAAGGGACATTGTCACCTTACAGCTCCCTCTGTTGAAAACAAACAAATGCCTTTACCTGTGTTACAAATCCCACCTTAACATTATTAAAAGTGAAAGAATTTTTAAAAATCCAATTTACTTGTCACTCTTTCTGCTTTGTTTACTGGTTGTGTTTTCTCACTGTGGACAATAGAAATCAATGAAGTCAGGTTTGCCTGTGTTTGAGTCACTTTCACTTTTAGGTTTTCAGGCATAGGGTGGAAAGTTCAGGGGAATGGTTATTTCATCAAATACGACTGTTTTCATTTGCAATTAAAAAAATCAATGGCAACGTTTCTATTCAGACATATGTTTGTAAAAGTCTGCTTCTGTGAGATTTAAACTTTGGACCAGCCTTGGCAGGGTTCTTTAAAAGATGTAGCTAAGTAAAACGTAGCGGCAATAAAAGAATTCTTTCCACTATCATGGCAGGTTGGAGACCAGTTATGCAGCAGGACCCCATCTTTAAAGGTATTGCAAAAGTCAGGGATAAAATATGGTCACAGCCTCTGAAACAAGGGGCAGATACAACCCTAACAAGAAAAAAAGGTAATGAGATTCTAATATTCAGCACTATGAGCCACGATTTCAGCAGCCCAAGAAACCACAGTTGCTGCAGATAACATTGCAAAGGTTTCTCTGGAAAGAAATGTGAAAGCAGATAAAGGAGTAACTTTGCAGATATTTACATGAGATTCTCATAAGCACAAGGGGCAGCTTTTGATCAAAGGATATAAATCTGGGTGAATCTAAATGTGCTTTTTTTTCCCTACACAGGAGTTCCCTGTTCTGTGCTACTTCAGGAGGGCTCAATTTAAGTCCTCATAATGGTATGCAAAACTTGCAAAATGTATCCCAGCTGGGGCATGCTCTCTAGCTAAGGCTTTCTTGCTCCAGCAGGACTTCATTTCAGGAAGCTGCTGGAAGAGTAAAACACAGAATAACAAGTGCTGTTTCCATTCTGAGAAGTAGCCCCAGCCTTCTGCTGCCACCCATGTCAGAAAGGATGTCAGGACTGGGCCTAAGGCTTCTGGCCCTGAATCTAAATTTCAGTAAGTGTACATGATTTGAATAATTAAGAATTAGTCTATTTATTAAAAAAATGTAGAGTCAAAACAACCAATTTGCAATCTAAAGCATTTTTTTATTAATTACATTTTGGTGGAAGGGACATTAATTCCAGTGAATAGGTTTTGTGGTTTCGTAATGGCTGGGATGTGCCACAGGTGTGGCAGAAGTGCCCCTGGGGACCTGAAAGCCTCACCCTTCTTCCTTGCTGAAGTAAGAAATGGCTGGACACAGAAGTCTCTACCCAGCAGGATGAGGCACTGCTGGTTGTCTGGCCAGTAATTCACATGTATGGGCTGCTCATTTGTGCCGTGTTTGGCATACACTGCATAATTTCACAAAAGGCAAAATAGCAGAGCTAGTTGTTAAAGGACAGATTCTGCTTTTACTTTGAGATGCAATGAAAGTCCTAAATTGAAGCTGAAAACAATAGGAAATGGTAGCTCTAAGTTTCAACTACAAAGCATTGGGAGATGCCTGTGCCAGAGTCCTTTATTGTTCCCCTTGTGGACCAAGCGCTAAAGGTCTCACCTAAAAGGAGCTGCTTTTTGTTTTAAAATGCTGAGAGTACAGATTTCATCGAGTGAGCACCACTTCATCAAGGAGCTGTCTGCGTGCCTTTCAGTCACTGCTCCTCCTGACAAGCTCATGTTCTTACAGGCAGCATCTAATTGCTATAAATACCTGCAATGTATCATTCACTTCTCCTCCTTAACATAAAACTTTGGCTTTAGAGGAAAATGGGATCTGTTATTCCTGATGTTTCTTAGCCTCTTGCTGTTGCTAGATGATACCAGGCAGGGTGGCAGGAGGAGGAGATCAGGTTGCTTCCAGGTAAACTGGCAAATGTTTCTGCAGACCCGGCAGGGGCCACCAGGTCCCCTCTAGGGCTATAGGTATCATGGGCAGGGAATTCCCAGACAGTAAACCCTCTTGTACTGGCAGACTGGGAGTTGTTTTTAAAGGGGGGAGAAATGGGGGATAAGAAAAGAAGACCTTGTAGAAAATTCCAGTCTCTATTCATGAGGCTTGTGCTAAAAATGACCTCATGTGTTTCATAGCGCAGCAAACAGAGTTGAAGAATGCGGTCTTGTGGCCAAGAGGAGGGTGTTTCAGTGACCACTTAGGAATATTTGAATCACACAGTGACTTATTTTGCTGTTCTTTCTTTTTCATGACAGCACAGTGTTTAGAGAGGCTCTTTGAGTGGGCTGAAGACACTAAGGTTTTAGTATGGATAATCCAGCTGCACTTCTCCAGTTGTACACAGCTTTGCAGGAGGAGAGACCAGATTTTTGGCCTTCTAAGACATCTCATAATCTATCTGTGCCTGTCTGTCACAATACTTTAAATTATGATCCTAAAAGCCCTCAGGGGCCAAACTTCTTGGGGAATGAAGCACTTAACACAGGGTCTTCTACAACCAACACCTCAATACTAGAGATGCTTTTAAAATACTTTTATTTCCTTAAAAGAGAAAAGAACCAGTAGAGATGAAACCTTACTTTATTGCTATTACGAGCAGTTTCTACAAAGCTTAGAGTGACCAGTGACATTTCTCTTTGGGTGACATGTTCAGAAACTTCACTGTTCTTTCATTTACTCCACACAGCACCAGTTAGTCTTTCCAAAGCAAATGGGCATGTGAACACCAACTGGATTGCCTGGATTCTCAGCCCAGCTTGCATCCAAAACTCTCAAAGGCAAAAAGGCCTCTTGGTTCTTATAGCCAGTTTCAGGCTCTGGGACATGGAATGACCACTTGCTCGGCTTATAAATCCAGAGATCCCAAACCTGTGTCAACAGTGGTATGCTTAGGACATGACAAACGTAGCTTTTGATCATGAAATGTCATTAGCTGCTCAGTCCTTAGGAATGTCTCCAACTGCAGTAGTTTTGACATTTTCCTTACTTGCAGCTTTGCAGAGATCTGCACTGGGATGGAGGTTTGCAGGAATTGCAAACTCCATCTCCTGTAATGAAACCTCTAGCAACTGCTTGCTCCTGGCTCTTTGTCTGCTTTTTGGAGAGGCCCTACTCTCCTGTGTAGACACAGGAGATTTCAGCTGACACACAGGTCTCCCCTTTGCTGTCTGCCCCCTCTTCCCGAGACTTAAGAGGAAATCGAATGCTGCAATATAAGCACGCAGGTTACACTTGTATTTAGTTCAATGGCCTCTTCTTTCTAACAGTTTACTTTGTCTCTTCTAATTCAAGCATGTCAGTAGCAAGTATCATATCTGTGACATCGATAATAAAAATCCCATTGTAAATGCCGGGGTGTCATTTTCCATTCTGCCTAAACAATCCTGAGCTTTGTACTTTCTGGAGTGGCCCCTGTCTTTCACAGGCGACATTTGCGGATGGGGATCCGCATGTGTGAGGCACGCAGCTAAGCGTCTCGTTTCCATATGGACAGGTTGGCATAAGCACACTTTGTGTCAACCAAGAGGCCAGTCTGCAGCAGGTGGAAATTTGACCAAACTGGATTTACCATGAGGGAACAGATCCTTCTACCTCCTCGGGAGTGCCAGCCTGGTGGAGGCAGTGAAGGAGCACTGCACAGTACCCGGCATTTTCACATGCAACTCCATGCTCTTTGTTTAGAGGAGAAAATCAGAAAACCACCCACAGGCTGTGTGCTTTGACTCTGAAATGCTTTCATTGACATGCTTTTGCCCAAGGGTGCCTAGGGAAGTTGACACCTGACTTGTGTGGAAAGCAGCCAGTGATGGCACTTCCAGAGCTCTAGAGCAGCTGGATCCCTCTGCAGGGTCTCAGAGATGTGGAAGATGCAGGTCTCAGCTGGACAGGGCTCATCTGGAAAGAACCAACCCATTTTCTGCATCACCACCATGGCTGCTTCTGTGGCTCTGTGGCTCTGTCACTGTTGCAGTGGCAATGTGGAAAGGACTGTGCTCCCTTCTCAAAAGAAAAGAAGTGAATAATTTTCAGAAAACGTGACCCTTGGGAAGGCTTAGTTTACAAAGTAGGGTGTCAAAAATGCAGGTTTTTTTGTGATCTTACCCTCCTTAGAATTACGTCATCATTTATATACTATCTTAAATCACACCAATTACTCTAAATATGTACAGACTTATACCAAAGTAGCTAAAAAGGAACAATTACGATACTATTTGGCATGGTTACAGCATCTGTGAAATAGACATCTTTTATGTGTAACACAATTTGTCCAGAATTAATGAAAATATCCAGGGCTGTTTTTATGAAGTAATTTGTCACATTAAACTAAAAAAACCTAAGGTTATGTTGGACATGAAAAGAAACTCCCTGAAGGTCAAAGCAATTAAACATTGAAACAACCCATCAACCCAGGGGTCACTGAGGCCTCATCTAATGAGAACGTTCAAACGAGAGGAAATCCTGCAATCGTCTCTACTCATTTCTTCGCCAGGTTAAATACCCATTTGAAGTCTTGGCACAGCACAGCCAATGGAAAAATTCCCATGGGCTTGATTGGGACTGTGTTGGTTTTTTTTTTTCCCCCCTTGGATTTTAATAAAACCTTTGTATTTCCATCAGGTCTGGAATAGTTTGCATCTTCTATGAATTCTGGTAAACCAAAAGGCCTGCAAGGAACTTAGTAGTAGCATCTTCAATAGTTTTTTCTTTCTTCTTCTGTATAAATATTAACAGCTAATATTTGTATGTTGCAAAGAGATTCAGACTTAGTTTTTTCTGAGGGAATCTGTGTGTATGTGTGTTTACAACCAAAAAAGAAATACTGCAGAAAGCTTATTTAGAAGAGAACGATCCAACAGGAGAAGAGCATTTACACAGATCTGGAAAGATTATAGTGTGACTTTAGCATTCAGTCAAATATTTTCCTAGTTTGGTAATCCTGATTATGAAAAGGACTCATCTCTAGCAAACTGAGAATTTGTATGCTGCCCTAAACTTTTGGAATTACATATAAGAAGACTTATAAATATCTCTCCTTAAAAACTGGTTTTGAAAAATTCCAGGTAAGCTCATACAGATTTGTGGAAAAAAAGAACTATGTGGGTCAAGTGTTACCAATTTCCCTGTGAGCCTCACATTGGGAAACTGTTTTATATCTGGTAATGATAGCACAGCACAGAGCAGTTTCTTGATGCTGCTTCTGTTTTATGCTTTACTGCTTTGGTGTAGTCATTAACACTGCTCCCTCTTGTTTTCCACTCTTCCTTCCTATTCTTCTTGGCATATGAATATGTGAGAAATGGACGTTACTTGGTTATCAGTATGATGTTCTATAAGCTATAATTTCCATGGGCAATTCCCTGCTTCGGAGCAGGTTCTTTTACTTTAAACTGACAAAGCCAAGGGAAAAAAAAAATGTATTTGTGAAATATTTGTGCATTCAACATATTTTTGTATTAGACAGAAGGATAAAAGACAAAATAAGTGCTTTGGGCTATGTACCATAATCTGTCCACGTACAGAGGTGCAGTGGATTCTGTGCAGGGACTGGGAGCAAAACTAGTGCAAGTTTGGAGTTCATTAAGTGTGATGAAAGGTTTTTCATTTGTAGCAGCTGAAATCGTGATCCAGTTAGATTAGGAATATGCATTGTTTATGAGAGAAAATTTGGTATCTTGTGCTTTTTGGATAAGTGAGATATAATATATTCCTCTTTTCTGCACTTGACTGTTCATCAACTTTTAGTTCAGATGGAACAGAAATGGTATTTTGTAGTATGGAGATGATATTACAAGTAAAGACTTCAGCAGTCACTGGTGCTGATGATTTATAACTGATCACCATATACAAATGGGAAATAGCTCAAAACACAATTCATTATATTTTATCCATAACTTCACTAATTCTCCTCTGTTAGTGATATCAGTACTCTAACCATGTCAGACATCATTTGTGTCTTAGTTTCCTTCCACAGTTGCTAAGTTTGAGGGTTCATTTAATGTGCTTTCTCTGGCAGAACAGCAGGCACATGGAGCTGGCAGTGATGAAATGGAGTAGGACAAGGACATGGAAGTACATTTAGGAAAGGGAAAATTCAAAATCTACTTCCCTACTGTCAGAAACTCCACAGAAAATCAGTTTGAGACACCGATTTTCTTAAAGAAATTAGGATTTAGACATGCCACAATCATTAATATTGTCAATGCATAAAACACTTCAGCAGTGTTTTATGTCTGAGGGGTTTTTTAAATGTCCTGTCACTGCCTTTACATGATGCAGGTACCTGGCTCCACCAGGTCTCAAGCACTGTTTGCAGGGGAAGGAAGAAGCTGAGGTGTTTCTGAAAAATCCTTAAAAGTAATGGTTTTAGGGCTAAGTGGGTGCCCTTCAAAAAAGAATAAATCAGAAGGTTCCACCAGATTAAGAACCCAGCATTTTGAACATTGCTGAAAAAAATTTTTATAGAAGATGTTAACCAAAAGTTTGCAGAAAGCAGGCAAAGTCTGAACTCGTGTTCACTCTGCCAGGCAAGTTCACAGCCCTGCGGAGCAGGGCAGTGCAGAGTGGGGATACCCAAAGCATGGCAGGAGCCCACACTGTACTGTGGGAATGGGAGCACTGCACTGGCAAAAGGAGCTCTGTCCAACAACAAGAGAAGACAATCAGGGACATTTGTTGCCCCCAGGAACTGTTCTCTGCCCCAGATACTGCTTCTTCAAAGCCTGCATTCGGAGCTTGCAGCAGCACCTTCCTGTCATCTCTTCCTTCAGTGTCTGCAAAGGAATGCATTTTCCTCTGAGATGGTACTTATTGTCTGCTTCTCCTGGCAGAAAATACATGCACTGTAAGAGCATGATTCTTCTTATCTACTACTGCTTGAGGAGAAGGATTACTTTTTGGTTAGATAATTCACACCCCAAAGGCTTGGTGGAGATCCATGTTTTCTGGGGCTTATATTGACTCATAAGGTTTTTTTCCTTTTCCTCTTTCCAACATTTTCCTTCTTCTTTTATTAGGCTGTAAAGCCATACAATCTCAGAGGACAAGTTTTAGATTTGACTTTTGGTCTTTTGTCTTCTCCAACTTAAATGATTCCATGATTATAAATGAACACAGAACAGTGGCTGACTGAAACCAGGTCCAGGTTCTGTAACCAGGTTCTGGTTCTGTGTGAACCAGAGGTGAGGAGATGCCTCATGAGCTCTGACTCACCCAACACAGTCTCAGAGGGAAGCTTCATGTTCTAGCTTCCATTTTCAGTGGTTGGCTATGGAAACAGAAGTGTTTTTTTACAGCTTGTTCTACCCCACTGGCACAGCCCAGCTTCTTCCAGCCTTTTTTACACTTGGTTGATAAAATTGTAAAGTGTAAAGCATATTGAATTTTGCCATTTTACAAATGGTATTTATAGATGGAGTTAATAACAATCTTGGAAACAGAAGTGCAACCCATGCAGATAACGACAGACAACAGGGAGTAGTGGGCACTGATCGCTCAGGGGTTTCCAGGAGTAGCTGGGGAATCTGCCTCGTTTCGAAACTCTCCCTCCTCCAGTCACTAAATGGAGGAAAGATAATGAGCTTTTGTAATAGGCATGGGACTGCTAATAAAAGCTTGTCGTGCTGACATCCCTTTATTGAAATTATTACGTGTTCCTTTTCATGTTGAAGCAAGATTAAAACAACCCTAGGATATTACTGTTTTATTGGAGCCAGAAATCTACACAGTGCCAGAAGAGACAAAAATCTAACCTAAATTCATACCTTCATGTTGGAGGTGAGGATTTAATCATCTTTTTCAAGAGACACCATCAGACAAAGTGATCTTTAAGAAGAGGCTGACTTTTTGTTGACAGAGATGGACAGAGACATTGAATGATCTCAGTGGCAAAACTAAAAGACTAATGTAGCTGGATCAGCAAAATGTCATGGTTAATAGTATCAAAGCAACCAAAATAATTAAAAAGCAATAGGTCAGTCACATTGCAACACTCTGAAGACTGTAATAAATAATTAAAAATTCAAACGAACCCAGCCTCAGTATTATGGAAATTATACTGGACTTCAGGGAGATTTTTTTTTTTTTGACTAGATGGTCAGACATGGGATCATCTTTCCCTTCAACCCACCCCCCAGTTCTTTTCCAGACACTTAAGGTAGCTTATAAGAGAAGGTGATAATCCAAGATGATTAGGAGACAATGGCAATTTACTTATGATAAGTGAATAATAGCAACACGATTCTAAACAGATGAAACAGAATCACAAACGAGATGTAGGATTACCCATGTTGAAATAAAAGGATCAAACACTCACAGAGGCATTGATTGCACTTGGGGGTATTTTGAATCTGGATCATGTAAAGCTTTTTCATGAACTTAATTTTTTCCCATTAGCTTGGAGAACGTCAATGGAGAAACTCCAGTACACCCAATTACATGTGTGCCTAGATGGTTAATGGTTGATGGTAGATGGTTGTAGCGTCAGACTGTAGGGTGAATACAACCAACACGTTGAAATAATCAGCTAAAAGTTAGTCAGGGAAGAGAGATGGGATATGCAAATAGTTAAAAGGCAACAGGAAAAAAGCAGCAGAAGTTTCTGCAGAAGTTTCAAAAAGGAGTTTTGTTTTGTAACAAAAAGAGATATTGATCAACTTGAAATAACTTAGTAGGACTGGAAGTGTACCTAGGCTTCTGCTTTCTAAAAGTGACACTGTCAAACATTTGAGTGCATTCTCATCTAATTATATTTTATAAAACAAAATTGAAATTTGCTTTTGATTTATTTTTCCCTTATTCAGTTCCAGAGTCACAGAAATACAAGTATCCCATGAAGATGAAATACTGAGTCACTGAGGTTACTGACTTCCCATCCTCTGGGCCCTGCAGGCAGCAGGAGGAGCTACATTTGTCCTATGGGTCAGAGCCATTGTTGGGGTGGTATGTGCTGCCTCAACAATGTGCCCTGCCTCCTGTGGCCCCTCCCCCCCAAGTCCAGGTGGGCCACTCTGACCTTTTTTCTGCCCACAGTTAATTTTACATGATTAGGTGAATCAGCAAACCAAAATACAGAAAAAAATCCATCCTGTAAGTCCTTACTCATGTAAGGAGATTGTCCTTACAGCCAGTCTTATCAACTAAGCAGGTATGAAAGAAAGCAAAAGATGCATTTTGACATCTACCTGAGCTTCTCCCACCAAGACTGTCAAAGAAAAGTATATTAAAATCCCTTCTGATCCAGTTGGCTCATTAATCAGTTCATTTCTTGACAAATTCACCATTAACAGAATGATCCATTTCAAGATTGGTGCATAAATCCAGTTTAACAATTTGTCAGTATAATGTAGGAGATCAAATATCTCTTCACCAAAATCATGAGTTATATCACTATTAGTTTTGAATTAAAGTTTAAACAGGGTAGAATATAGAAAGACATAGGACCAGATTTCATGTCTGTTGCAAAGGAATCCATTCCAGTTATTCCAGTGAATTCAGCTGAATTTCAAACAATTAATGATTTCTGCTGAAGCTGAATTTGATTAATAAATCTGATTATTGGTATAGGGAGCACACCATATTATCCTTACTGATACCTTGCACACTGTTTTCAGCTGTAGATCCCAAAGTGCACACTGGACACTGAAGATCCTAGTTGTGAACTTGATGCCAGCAAACCCGTAAAATATCAAGACTCGTACAGAGATTTTTATGATGTTAGTAGGAATACGTAGGTCTAAAAGCAGTAAGGGACAGGTGCCATAACCAACACGGTGGCCAAGTCCACTGCTGATGCTGACCATGGTAAAATGCCAGCACAGATAAGATCTGGGACTTGTGCAAGTGATTCAAAAGGTAACACACTGATTCCATACTGATTCTGAGTCAAAGGATCCTGTGAAGCTGAAATCAACAACTTGCTTTGGTAGCTACATAATGACTTCCTGCTTGTGTCTATCCATCCATCTACAGCTGCTGTGGAACTTACACTGGACTTTAGATTTCGTTCAGCTGCTCTTAAAAAAAAAATTCCGAGGAAACTGATTCATAGGGAAATACCTCCACACCTTTTTCCCCAGTCTAGCAATCTTACCCACAAGTCAATTCTACTAACTTGTGATTGTATTTTATTTAAAGAAAAATTATTGGTCGGAGTTTTGACTCAGAGAAAAGTACAAGATGGGGAGAAATCTCATGTCTTGCCAATAAACATCAATTAATGTTGTGACTGCATAAACAGAATCAGAAGAGTGGTACTGCTGCTGCAGTTTGTCCTGAAACAGATGTAGCAAGATACTGTCATCCTCAAAAAATGTGTTGCCTTTTTTTTTTTTTCAGAAAATGGTTTCAGAAAAGGTGCTTGCTGCAAGCAAAGCTAATAAGTTGCTCTGTTAGCACTGAGATTTACAAAAATTGATTTCCTATTGCACTGTGTCTTCTGACTGGATCCCATGGTGTCTAGTAGGGCTTAAGGAATGAGCAGAGTGTATGTGGGGGTTGGGGTGTTTTTTCCCTCTCAGTACCTTCTCTGGCATCTCTTGGTGGGCACAAGCAGCCTGTAGCTGCCTGCTCAGAGAAGGCATTGGAAAGGTCTGTCTCTTCTGCCATTTGCTTCTCTGCATGAAACATTTAGGAGGAAGAATGGCTCTGAACATTGTGCAATTCTGTTGGGTTAAGCTGAAAGTGCTTATGAGTTCAGGAGGAAGATAGGGTAGAGGGGCAATGATACCTCTGTCTCCTACACCCACAAGAACACCACTTGTGCAAAACCTCCATCACCATTCAAGCCTTTTTCTTTTCTTAAGAAAGTTAGATTCAAAAATTCCCATTGACTTTGCAGAACTCTGAGCCAGAGCTGTTGCTAGATATCCCCATGGGGTCAGCTGGGTTGGTACTAGAATTACACTGAGAGTTATGCTAAATGTGTTGAACATCATATGATGGGCATCTTACACAGGGTTTTATCCTTGTGATATATAATGAGTATTTCCAGGCTGTGCAGGACAAACCTGCAGGGCATTGCAGGGACACAAAGGATAGTGGGGCTGAGGAGGTGGGATGCATAAGCCTGGTGTAGAGGAGATCATCCCAGCTGTAGTTTTCAATGACACGAGGACCAGGGAGAAAATAATCCCTTTGGGTCAGCAGGCAGAGGAAAAGCACGCGGCTCAATGGGTTAAGGAATAGGCGAGTACGAGCCCGGCCCAGAGGGTGGTGAATGAATGAGCTTCCTCCCCCCCTCTCCGTTCCATCAGTGATCAGGATTCCTTTCCCAGCCTGCCCCCGGGATTCCTTCGGCAGGAGGAAAAGGGAGAAAAGCAAGCCCTTTCTCTTCAGGGGGCACAGCAGGGGCACGGAGCAGCGCTCCCCGCCCGCGCTTCCCCTCCGCAGCCCGGCGCTGGCTCCTGGGTGCCGCACACAGAAGTGAGAGTTGCTCTTGCGAAATGCAAATACATTTGCACGACTTTTCCTTTCATTGAGGGCAAAGAGAGAATCCAAGTGAGGAAAAGCACACGATTGAGATTTAATGTTTAACACGGTCTGTTCAAACAGAAAGATGAATTGAGACCCCTTTGAAAATGTGGTCTTTATGATTCTTAGAGCAGAATAAATAAGGTGACTGCGGCTAATATTACTTTTCTCACCCTGTCACCTGGGGGTTTCAGCACATTTTTTGAACTTTCCACACTTACCTCTCTTAGAACCCATCTCTGAAGATGGCAAGTATTACTTCCTTCATTTTGGAGGAGGGAACTCTAAGTGCTGAAGAAAGGTTTTTCCCAAATACTTCAGGAAACCTCTAGCAGAGAGAGGAAGCAGGATAATTTGAAAAATTATTCTGCCCTTTCACATTTGTATAATTGTTTCCTTTTATTTCAAATAACTTCAGAGATTTGCATTGCAACAGACATTTTCTAGGGCACTTTCTAACATCCTGAGGCCACTGAAATGTACCAAGCCCACTGAAGTCGAAAGACCATCCTTAAACAAAGTTGCTATGTGAACTTGTCCTAATTTGGCTTATGATCAATAGCCCACAATAACACTGGGACCAAGAGATTGTAAACATTAATCTTGACTCAGAACTATTTAGGATCATTGGCCAACCCAACAGAAAGTCAGTGTTTGTCTCTGTACTTTTAATTCAACTTAAAAACATTATCTTCTTCACATAATTTAAAATATCCTTTAAACTTCCCTGGGGAAGAAGAGGTTTTAGCACAGTGGACATAGTTGGAAATGCATTTCTCTCTGGTGTATTCTGTCTTTGTCAATAAATCCTACTGTGGTGCACAATTGATAAAAAAGCAGACCTTGTTTTTTTTNCCCATTTGGAGGATGATTAACAGTATGGCATGCTGGCCAACAGCCAGCCATACCAGTCATGCTTTGCTGGTTGCATGTGTACCCTCTGATAGACAGTGTTTTGAAACAAATTAGAGGGCTGAGAATGAGCAGAGTCACAGATTTGGTCTTTGGATCCAATGGTGGAAGCAACTATATGTGAGCATTTGTGACTCTCTCAAAAGTTTTCAGTGCTGTTGTAAATAGTTCCAATTTAAACCTAGGTCACAGACTAATATATTCTTAGAGGCCTACTCATGTCTTATCTGGAGATGCATTTGTGTCACTTAGCCACATGTTTATAAGAGTCTGTTTTGGATCAAAATATTCTAAAAGACCATCTTGTATGTGCTTCTGCCTGGCAGCTGGAAATCAATCTTCTCTCCCTTCTACTCCCCTCTTCTCTTTCCATAGCATATTCTGGATAAAATTCGGCCTGAGGTGTATGGGGGTAAAAAAAAAAGAAAAAGGTTAAAATAATAATCTGGGTAATAACTGGGTAGTAGTATCTCCTCCTGCAGTCATTTCAATGTATTGGCTGAGCTTAATCTCACTTTCTCTCAGCTGGTTCACTGAAGAAGCAGGTGTTGCCAGACTTGCAGAAAGCTGATTTGGGACTGCTGAGATGCCTGTTTCCCTCCATGACCCTCATGCAGGCATGTGACAGTACTGGTCACCATGACACCACGTGTGATCTGAGGGACCCAGGTGCTGGGGGATGTGTCATGGCTCACTTACTGTTCTGCTCCTTGCTCCAGAAAAAGAGGATCACTGTGGGGAGTAGAGGAAAAGACACCCTGGCACTGACCTGCAGGTATGGAAGGAAGGAAGTAACTGCAGGGGATGCATTCCCTAAATGACTGGTTTGGTATGTCTGGTTGTAGAGGTGCAGCTTCATGGAAGATGAGACAGCTGCACCTGTTTATGCCAGAGATACTTCTGGAATAAAAGACACAAAGAAGCAGATCTCAGAGAAGAGAAATCTGGAGACAGAATTATAGATACTACTGAATCCCCAATGTATTTTTAAACTTCATTTTAAAGGGAAAACAATGGGAAAAAAGCCTCAAAGGCACATATTTAAGTGTTAGTTTTAAAGTAATACCTCCTAAGAGATCTGACTTTATCACTAGTGAAAGGAGAAAGCAGAAAATGGAATTGTTTTTGTTGTTCTATCATGTTTATGACATGACAAAAACGTGGAGTTCTTCTGCCTTTTGCTTTTCACCTTGTTGAACTGCTGTCAGACTTCTGTAAATCGTTTGCACCATAAACAAGCTTTGTGAGTGAAAGGGCAAGTGCTGAGAAAAGCCAAAGGCAGAGATTTTATATTGAATTTTTTCTTACAGAGATAACTGACTTCAGCATGGACCAGCTTCACCTAGATCTGGGAAGAAAAGCCAGCATCATTGATGGCAACAGCATAATGAAGCTCAAGCAACAGCAAATGGGCTAAGACCCTGCATGTGTTGGTTTTATTTTTAGGCAAAGAGTAAGATAATTGCAGCTGAGAGGATTTGGTTTTGAGCAAGAGCTACTGTCTTGTTTCTCCTTTCAGCGTTTCAGCCACTGATGTGGAAAGGCTGACATCCCTTACACAGGAGTACTACCTGCAAACTGCCTGCAGTTGTGAAGCCCAGGCTGTTACTAATTGCAATGTAATTGTAATTAGTTTGGATGACTGTCTGTCCATGCACACCAGTGATGGGATATGAAAACAGGAGGAGAAGAGGATGCATTTTGCTTGCACATGTGGCTGTTGCAGTGTCAGGATCCAGGAGAGCAGGCAGTTCTGCTCCTTTGGCAGAGAGCCAGCACGCAAGAAAAAGCCATCGGCGTGGTTCAGAGCATGGCAATGACAGGCTGGGATAACCTGGTCCCATGGGGACTGCTGCTTGTTTCAGTGCCAAGCGAAAGGCTTAGCAGGGGAATGTTTTATCTTGCTAGGTCTTGCTGTATAGAAGCACAGGAAGAAGGCTGGAGAGGTAGGGCCACACAAATAAATGCATCTTCTGCTCATTGAAGATTACGTAAGTTCGGTTTGTTCCCATAGTGTCCCCTTTGCAAGTATGGTACCCCAGACAGATGGAAAATAGTATTTAAGGGGCTTGAGAGCCATTACTGATCTTACATTGCACAGATAAACCCAAATCCACCTGTGCTGGAGCCCACTAAATCCAGGCACATCTCATGCAAATACCTGCAGGCTAAGTTCAGCTTGTGCCTCTAAGGAAGAAATTTGTGTGATTGGTCTCTTCAGTAGTTCAAGGTGCAAAAAACTTTCTATCTTGCATTCTTATCTCTGCTTTGGTTGTTACATCTGGGACTTTCAGAAAATCATGTGATGCAGTCCAGTACTAATTACTTTTCTTTAAACATCTTTTTCTTCCCAATTTGCTGCCACTCTTTCACCACTGCTTCAGTATGTCTACCTGATTTATGTAACAGGGGTCTTAATATAACAATGGACTCTTAAAAATATCTCAATCTCAATAACTGACAACAAAAAGCACAAATACATATCTTAGAAATTAATAAAAAAGGCACAGAGCCTGAGTTTAACTGGTTCTACGAAGCCTCAGAGGGCTGTGCACTGCTGGGTGCTCTTGGCTTGGTATTCTGCCTATGGAGAATTTAACATTTTGACATGAGGGATTCTCTTTATAAATCTACTATGAATATGGAACACAGATGAGTTATTTGGTGTTTTTACCTCCTTACTGGGGAAGAAACTGAGGGAGGGCTGGGAGAGGCTCCTCGTCCTGAGACAGGTTAATGATAGAAACTTCTGCTGATGGGAAATTCAAATACAGATCATTAGAGCAAAAAGGTGGATTTGGCCTAGAGAAAACCCATTTTTCCTATCTAGTCCAGAAGGGGAGAAAAATAAATTAGAGTTGTGTGTCTGATGAAGCTGAGATGTGTGTCTGATCAGAAGCTGATCAGAAGTTCACACAATCAAAGGACGTACATAGAAGAAAGGATTTCTCAGGAGATGTTGGGGAAACACAGGTGAAAGACTGACCAAGCACATTCTGCCCACCAGCCAGGAAGACATCTTTCAGGTGATCTGAAATATTTCAGGGGCAGAGAGGAAAACCAAAAGGATCTGGTTGTAGGAGTATGTCTCTTCAAAACAATGGACAAGGTGAGGAGAAAAGAGACTAGAAGAGGAGAGAGGGATCATAAATATTTGTATTCTTTGAGTGTTTAAGTTGCTGTGTCATTAAAGATAAGACAGTGTGATTCTGAAACTCCAACTATTTCATCTCAAATGGCTACTAAGACAGGTGGCATGAATTCCTTCCTGGAGATGCTTGCTTCTCACCATGGACTGCACATGGAGTCTTGGTAGAAGGAACCTTTCCTTCCTCCAGCCTTCCTTCCTGGCAGCCTGAGTCTCGTCCCCAGCATGTTTCCTAATTACACTATAGCTGTTAAGCTGTAGAGATGCTCATGGAAGAATGGTCTGAAAATAAAGCTAAGAATAAACTCAGATGCCTTGCTGATGCAGAGCCTAAGTACTAATTTTTAAAGGCAAGACCCCAAACACATTTGTCTGAGCCTCTAACCAACTATGAAGTATGTGATGATTATGAAAAAGAAATAATATGCATTTATGAGGTAAGACGTTAAATTATGATTGGCACTTGAAATGTTTGGATCCTACATAGCTTGAGAATGCTCTGATGGATTGCATTGATATCCACTTCATTCAAGCAGGCATAAAAAATGCCATTACATCCCATTTCCAGGAGTTGTTGTACACTCTAAAGGGAGAGCTCAGCTCAAGCCTGGGGTCAATTCTGCAGCCCCTGGTAGTGCTAAGGAGAGGCTGGGAGGAGATTAGACAGAAATGTACATTCAATAAAATCAAAAGGATTTTGTCTCCCTAAAGGTCTGGAAGAAATGAGTTTATAGATAACTGTTTGGCCTATGGACATAATTTTTTAACTTTCACTGAGGCAGCACATGCTGTTATACTATAGATATCCAATGAAGCAAATGATAAGGAATAGATGATTTTCCTGGCCAGTACTGTAGCACATTTAACACTTATTTTAGGATGGGTCTTCTATGAAACTTGTATCAACTTCAAGGTTATTTTTAATGGCTTTGCAGTTTGCCAGCTACTAATGGTATTTCTTTGGAAGCCTCCAACACTATCCCAAACCTCCACTTTCAGACTTTAATTTCATTGTCTGTCTAAGAGATTGTAACTTTGAAGACCAAGTCCCACAGCTTCGATCTTCTTGATCCTTCTTTGACTTTGCTTGAGATTTGGATTTTTCTCTCACCCTTATGCAACTGAATTACAAGCATTTTCTTTTAGAATCAATATATTTGATATTTTTTTACATGGCTTAAAACTCAGAAATTAATTGATAATGCAGTCTTTTTAAAACCAAGTTAAAGACTAAAAGTTGAAAAGTTTTTTAGTGAGCAATACAGTAATTCCTAAAATGGTTTTTGTTTCCTTGCCTAGTCTTGCCTTGCCTTCTTCCCTTGTCTCTCCTTCTCCTAGACAAGGTGTACTGAACCCTTCACAGAAAGCTATCATACCATTGAGTAGGTGTTTTCAATTAATTTTTTTTTCTCAGAGATATTCTTGGGACTTCCATTTGAAAGTTGATCTGAAAATTTTATTTTGATTATAGAAATGCTGAAATGACTTTCTGAAAATTCCTCTTTATCATTACAGAGACATTATTACTTAGTCACCTTTTAAAAAGACATTTCTTGCTCCAAAACTCTGATACTCTGCATTACTTTCAGGAATAGGTTTCATGGTCCCTTCACTGGTAGAATTTTATCTTCTTTTCAGGAAGGACAGAATAAAAGACTTGCAATAAGCAGCATATTTGGTGATTTTTTTTCCCCCTTTGGAATTACCTGTGAACAAAGCTCTCAGAAATGAAAAGATAAATAGATTATTACTGGTCACCAGGCTACGTGGCACCACATTTCATGGGGCCACCAGCACAAATCAGCTGCTGCTCTACATCATATTGCTTACTGGAACATTGGGTGGTACCCCAGATGGATAGTACAGCTGAGCAGCTGCTGAGCTCACTTATCACTGAGGGTGTTTGGTGTGGAGGGACCAGGCAAGGCTGCTCTGAGTGTCCTCATCACAAATCTGTGTATGCTGAATTTCATGAACTTCTCCTCTTGCTGCTGCCTATGGTTGTGATAGGACAGACCATGAAAAATTTGTGTGAGCTGTTTCTTTGTGAAGTTAGATGCTGACACAGTGAAGCAGCATTTATACAGTAGAGCATCCAGTGGTTGTCACTTGGGGAGTGTTTCCTGAGATAAGCAGCTGGACATGGCTGATTGATTTATGGCAGACTTGGACTGACATGATGAAATACTGTGGTTGCTGCTAATTGGTGGAGTCAGAGAAAATAAAGGGGTGAAGTTAATTTGTGTCATCCCACAGAAGCAGAAGAGGAGCCCCAGGGCTTGCAAGTGAAGCAAGGGGCCTTTGTGGCACTGCCTGGTGTGCAGAGCTTGCCCTGAACCTCTTCCTGCAAAAGCTGTCTGAAGAATTGAATGCAGCAAGGTATTGTCACTTGCTTTCATATTTGGGATCATCTAATTCCTGATCAGCTGTACTTTAGGTGCCTCTCTGCTGTCAGGAAGAACTTTGGACCACATGTACTAGCAGTCTTTGAGGAGGGGAAGGCATTGAAAGCAACACAGTGCCGTTGGCAGCCATCTAACTTGGCCAGTGACATATTTATGCTTTAGATGATGTGCCCTGTATGTTTGCCAGGTTCAAGCAGAGTATTTTTATTTGCCACTGTCTCTGCACACTGTAAGTTATTGATTTGCAGGTCTGGTACAGGTAAGCAGAACTTGTCTGCCCCCATCATTGTGCGTGTGTATAAAGAGGAAGGAAGCAAAGGGCTCCTTGCAAGTCAGGGTAAACACCATGTGATGCATTAAGGTGAGACCTACATAGTTTGAACTGATTTAATCAATTTTTAATCAGCTTTTATTATGCAACAACAATTTATTATAGGTGTTATGTGATTATAGACTTACTGAGATTTTACTTGTCTTATGATAGTTTTTATGGGCTTATGATGATTTTAAGTTTTATGTGCTAATGACATTTTCCAACTTTGCTAAATGCATATCTGTACAATGTCCCTGTTACCCTTGTCTTGGCAGAAGAGAACATTGCTACAGGCTGCCCCATTTATTAACCAAATATTCAAATCAGGGAAAAAATAATTTAATATGCATTAAAGACTTGTTATAAATGCAGAATAAGTGATGTTTCACAAACACTGTGCAAATGCATGCACCTGTAAGCCACATGTGCTTGCATAACATATTCAATGCTGTAAAAGGACAGGAAGCTCTAAGCTCTGAGCATCAAAGTGCTCCATCTCCAAAGTGCATTTGTTCCTGCAAAAGTTGCCAGGCTGACAAGGCTTCAACAGTGGTGGAATGAACCCTAGGTGCCAGAGTTGTCTCCAGAAGTTCCTGTTTTTTCCACCTCTGCTACTAAACAGAAGGAGCTTCTCCAGGCACAGGGAGCAGGACAAAAGGATTTTGCGTGCTCAGAGACAACTTCTGAGGTTTTGTCAGTTGGATAGCTTATTGGTGACTTGAGAACTCCTGGGACAGCACCAATGTGGTCCTGGCATGAGAAAACTGCCCAGAGGCTTCATGAACATTCTGCTGATACCAATGGGCACAGAGAATTGAAAGCCTAACTAAGGCAAAGCAGTAAAACCAAAGGAAAAGTGGAGTTTCTCAAAGAGGTGGACACTTCCGTAGATCGTACCATAATTGCAGCACCATTTACATCACAGTGCCTTGAATCTGGCTGAGCTGCTCAGGAACTGGCACAGACAGGAGCAGGGTGGAGGGAATACAAGGCAGCAAGTAGCATGGGGTGTGCCTACAGAGAACTACAGGTATGGTTGTTAAGGACTTTATTGACTGGACTCTAAGAACCCCTAATGACACTCTCTGAGATTTGCCCAGTTTTGCGTGTGGACTCTTCCTTGCCCACAAAGCAAACCCTCTGGTTTGGGCACAAATATCTTCTCTCTCCCCTCTCCACAGTATGTTTAAAAGTTTTGAGGGGAGGTTGGAGGCCTCACTGCATGACACAACACTTGATACTTCCATTTCAAAATTAGCTCTATAAAGGGACCAATCTAATCTACCTAAGCCATAGAGCTCTCCACTGCTTAAGGAGAGTGTCAGTAAGAGGATGGCACAGTGTGTCTGAGGACAGTTTGGCGCAATCTTGCAATTCAGGACGTTATCTATTCCAGGCTTCCCTTGTGCTAGTCCAGATACAAGCAAAAGATGCCGTGGGCTGTTGTGAGCAGAAAGGTTATCCTGGCTTTGCTGCTTGCTTTGCCTGTGTCACAGCCTGAGAGAAGCCAGCAGGCTGCTGCTGAGCGTGAGATCAAATAGAGATGGCCACGGCGGGGGACAGCAGCAGCCAGCTCAGCTCTGCAGATCTTCCCCCAGGCTCCTTGTCCCAGCTCTGTCCCTTCTTCCTTCCCTCCTAGTCCTGAGGCAAAAGATGCCCCAGATGTTCTCTGCCTCGTAGGGAAACCCCACTGTGTCAGTGGCACTGTGACCCTTTGGGTTGGCTTTGGCTCTGGGTTTCTCTACACTTTGCTGGGTGGAAGGCTCCCAAAAAGCAGTTCAAAGAGACTGGAAATAACCCTCAAACAAACGAATTTGCCTTACTGGTCAGCACTGCATTTTTATCTTCTGTTTCTCTGTTCAGTGTTATGAGGGAATAAAACATGAATTAGTCTTGTAACCACCTTTAATATGAACCCCATCATTGGTTTCAGTCACTAAGGTTGGCTTTCAGGGTGATTCTTGTGTCAGAGATGAGAAAGTTACACAACAGACGTTAGAGAATCACTTTAAAAACCTCCACAGTCCTGCACTGAAATCCCTTCCAGTAAGAGAGAGAACCAGCCCTCGGCTGGCTGAGACGCAGTCACATGAGTGTCCAAAACAATGAACACACAGTGTCGACAGCTGAGGCCATTGAACTTTATGTCACTTCCCAACTGCAGCATTTCTCATAATTTATGGTTATACTCGCCTTTCAACCTTTAAAACCTTTTCCCAAGTATTTGCAGCATTCTCACATAAATATTGCTACAATAAGTAACATCAACATTTAGTAGCTGTTTTTCATGAATAACCGTGTGACACTATTATGGCATTCCATTAAACCAGCTGCAATGTGGTGAAGGCCTAAATCAAATCATGCCCACTAAAGGTAACGTTTACACATATTCAAGGGAACAATGGATGGGAAAAGTTTATTCTGTGTTTCAGGACTTAAATGACAGTTCTGTCTCCTTTCATGGTTATGCAAGATGTCTCTCTCTGGTGAAATGACCCAGAGTGGACACAGACAGCAGCTTACATTCCAGTGCTATTTGTTACCTCCTCAAGAAATGTTGCAATTACAAAATCTATGGTTTGGTCTATTTATTTATTGCGGTATTTTTAGGGAGAAAACCTCATTTCAAAGGAACGGAGAACGTTGTCTTTTTCATTAAAGCTATCAAATGTTGTGAAATGATTAGTAAAAAAATTCCTTGCCAGAATTGTTCACTGTCCAAAATGCATCACAATGACTAAACGTAAATGACAGATAGTTAGCTTGCATATAGATACGTGCTTAATTGCCTCCATCCCTCCTGTCTGAAGAATGCACTTCAGCATATGCTCATTTAAACACATATGCTTCATTTCTGTTTAGGTCAACAGGATTTGAGCACATGCTTAAACATAAGCAAATGCTTAAGTGCTTGTCTTGAATAGGGATGCTTTTCTGGGGCAAAGCCAGAAAATACTCCTTTGTAATATTTCTTCTTACCTTAGCCTGCCTCTTGCTCCAGCTGCACTGTTGGAGTACTCCTCCTCCTCCTTCCCAAAAACCAGCTTACCTCCCCTCCTCATCTCCCCCGGGGCTGATGTCAGACACACACTCATCCCCCTTCGTTCTGCCAGCTAACCTTGTACATCGGGGCTGGCAGAACTGCCCATCATGGCCAGAGGTGAGGGGCAGGGAGGCAGAGGTCTGTGGAGGAACAGAAGGGCAGCTACACTGAGGAATGCACAGTCTTTCCCGAACAGGGCAAACATCGGCAACGCACGAGGCTGCTGAGAGGGGGAGAGAAGTCAGCAGCACCTCGCTGGTGCCCAGCCTGCCCTCCTGCAGGTGCAGGGACTGGGCGCTCTGTGTGTGGCACGCCGTTCCCAATGGCCCCAGGCGAGTGTGGCGCCGCAGCCTGTCCCTCTGCACCCGGCAAAGCTGGGTGATTTTCAGACGGCTTTGCTATCTGTACCTTTTGCCTGCATCCTGCCCCCTCCCCGAGCCAGCCTCGTCTCGCTCCGGGCTGCGGCGGTGGCTGGTGTCGAGGGAGTGCCTCTGCTTGGAGGTGTACGTGGGTGCCTCGCTGCCGACACCCGAGGCTCAGCGGTGGAGCTGTGTGGGCTCCCTGCAGGAGAAACATCAAATCTCACGGCAGTGTCGAAACCTTGGCAGCGAACCACGGAGCGATGCAGGGCTTGGCTCCTGCTCTCCAGCGGGCTGCAGAGCCTGCCCAGCTGCTGCAGCAGGTGACGTCTGGCTGGGCGTGAGACCCCTGTACAAACACGTGCTTGCGAGAGCCTGCAGCCTTCAGGGCTCTTTGCAGTTGCGCTTCGGAGCTGTATCTGTTGTGCGTTATCAGCTTAATTAAGAAAAGGATGTGGAGTTTATGCTATATTCCCATAAATGACAGGGCAGGGATATGAATGATTTATATGGCATTAATTGTACTTGTGAAGCTTAGGTCTGTCGATATGTATTAATAAAACCATCATTTGAATCCAACTAAGGGAATGAAAGTACAATTTTTTTTTTCCCTCAACAACTTTCAAAATACTGCTGTTTGCAAAAACAACCAACGTGCAATGGGAAAAACATTGCAAGGGTCAGTCTGGACCACCTGGGCAATAATTAATAAAAACTTATCCAAAGGCAACTTTAGGTGGTGAATTAGATTCAGTGAAAGAAGACCGGCTCCTCTCCCTGCCCTGCAGGTAATGTGTTTGCCTGTGACGGCAGCAGATTATTTGTTCTTTTTTTTTTTTTTCCCTGCCACCGAACTAAAGAATGCATTGTGGGAAAACCGTCCTGACACATGACACTGTGCAAAGGAGGATCACAGCATGAGGCAGCATCAAGGGGCTTACTTGGTCTTGATGCACTCTTGCACAGCATGGGGCTCCAGAGATGAGTGTCTCTTCCAACGAAAGCACTGGTGCAATTTGCACAACTCTCATGAGAGCGCACGGTGAAGCTGCTCTCAAAGCCCTCATGTAAACAGGGCTGGGGAAAGAAAAGGGAGAGTAAAAGAGCCTGCACCATGCACAGGAAAAAGCACAAAAGGAGATGGTTCAAAAGAGCCTGAGCTAAGGAGGAGGGGAGATGTGAGGGAAGCAGGCATGGGGCGCAGAGGGGATGGGGCAGAAAATTAAATCCAAATATTAGAAGCAGAAGGGAAAGTCTTAGTAGTGAAATGGAACAGTTAGCAGCACAGTGACGGGAGCGGTCAGGAGAAGTGAAGTATGGGAAGACACTGGATGGCAATGCACAACTAGAGATTTAGCTTTCAAGGCAAAACCACAGATGCGCTCTGAAGACTGTGCCTCAGATATGCAGTCCTTAAACTTCTTCAAAACCTCCTAAGTTCAGATAATAAGTTTGCATAGAGAGAGAGAGGGAGGGGAAGAGAAAAAATAAAGGCGGCTGTAAGTGCTCCTCACTAGCCTGTCTCTGAGCAACAGGCCCTCCTGTACTCACTCTCCCTTGTTGCTCCTGCTTATCATAATATGCCACTTTTGCGCATCAAATTTACATTTCAAAAAATGCTGTATCGCTGCTCTAAAATTAATTATTAATCTTTCATCAGTCCCTTCCATAGATACATTTTTAACTTTGATTTTGCTACCCGTTCGGGGGAGGGATAGAAGAAGGGGGCGGGGGAGAGAAGATCCTTTAATCTTGTCACTTTTCTGTGGGGTTCTCCTCTCGTGTGCTGCTACTTCTAGGCCTGCGTGTCCCCTAAGCACTCTGGAGGTACAACTTTAGTTTTTCTGCTCGCTCGGAAAAGAATCTTCCCACAGTTTTGAAAGCATGAATATTTGCACCCTGCAGGATGCAACACAGAGAAGCGCCCGCTCCTCTTATTTGACCTGGCATTTCAGCCTCAGTAAAGTGAAGCTGTGCTGATAAATCGAGTACCCAGGCTAAAGAAGTGGGTGGATTATATGCCCATGCAAGAGAAAGAGATCCAGGTGGGATTTATAGGGTCTACCTAGAGTACACTATGAGCTTATTCACCAATCAGCTCATCACAGTAACTTGTAGGAAATGGTCTGAACTTTGGTTATTTACCGTTCAAGGTAGGCAAGTACTGAAAATGAGGAAGGGGTAATTTGCTCTTAGTTTATTGAAGACTGAGTCCTTCTTTTGCCTGAAGTGCAAAAGAAAGAAGAGCAAAGAAGGAAGGATGTGTGTCAGATGGATACTGGAGAGACGTGAGCTGCTGGCAAACCTCATATTTGAGCTGGAGTTGTGGCAAATGCTACAATCTGCCTGAAGGAGGGGGAAAGGGCTCACAGAAGATGTAGTTATGGTGAGATGCTTTTATGGGTTACAGAATAAACACATTCCTTTTTGCCTCTATGCTGTGGTAAATTTACCTCATACTGATCAGTGGCTTCATAGTCAAATGCATGTGTGCGTAGGTGTCCACACACACAGTCACACACAGACACACAGATACAGACACACACACACACACGTGTGCTTTTACTCACCCCTTCCCCCAGAAATATGCCATCTGGACAATCATGAAACTGAAGTGCTGTGTGTAGGCTGCTTCCTCGAATTAAGGTGGAAAGACTTGACGCACCCCATCATATTCACTGCATTTTGCTCAAAAGGGACAAAACATTTTCTCATTGGAAGACAGATGTCAACACAACATGGCATCTAGTTAAAGGCCAAATTCTCCCAGTTATAAACAACAATACTTTACATTGCACTTTTTAATCTTTCTACTCACATGTACAGTACAGAATGTGTACTCTTTTCAGAACCTCCTTTGCTGTGAGCTGCTGGGTGTATGCATGGGTGAATCTCTCTTAGGGTGTTGGACTTAATCATAGGTGAATTTGGATCAATAGACTACCACTTATCAGAAAATCAGATAAAGTACAGAGTAAAAGAAAGTTAAAATTTCAGAGCAAAACACACTATGCTTGTTTTCCAGACCCACATTCCCTGCATGTTTCTTCCCCGGTTGTACTTGCCCAGATTATGAATTTATCCCTGTGGTCATCACCTCCAGACTGTACCTAGATTATGCAGCCCTCTCAGATAAAAATCTGCACTGCCAACCAGCAGATCCACTTTGAAGGCGGCATGCTGCAACACTTTCATCTGGGCTATACTTCACCAGTAATAAATTAGCATTCACACAGATGCAGCCAATAGCTCTCACAGCACACCTCTACATAAACATTATCCCCTCTGCCTTTCACAGTTGGAGAAACCCAGCCAGCAAAGTTGCTGGAGGTGAAGAGGGAGTCAGCAGCAGCTCTGGATCAAAACTGAAGCCTTGCTCATTCACATCTTTCTTCTCCATCTTCTAGACAGCATCTGAATACAGCTGCACGTCTCCTCTATGTGATTTATTCCGTGTAATAACACGGATTTTTTTTCAAAGAAGACTTTGATTTCAGTTTGTTGACACTAGTTCTGCATATATGTGTAATTATGTAGGATTATCAGTGTGCTACAGAAGGCCCACTTTGTATATTATGCCTCTACAAACCACTGGAAATTAAGTGCCGTGATTCTCCTTGCAGATTCTCATTTGGGGGATGCAAAGTGAGAACGAGTAACTGTAAGCATAGCTCATGTTTCATAAAAATAAACAATGCTTATGTGGATGTGTGACAGATGTTACACCTTGTGGAATGCATTGAATTCCTTATAGCCAAGTAAAAAAAAGTGAGATCACATAGGCTTTGGAGTAAGTGTGTTTTCAACAGGAATGCAGCTCTTGCAAAAAATCCAATATTGGCCTTGGGAAATGTCACTTTTTATCCCCGTAAGAGCTGAATAATGTTCATGGCCGAAAATGCTAAGGATTCTTAATTGTGCACAGTCTCTCCTCATTCAAAACACAGGCTCCATTTTCAGTGAGTTACCCTCTCTGCCTGTCCAGACTGCCAACATAGCTGACAAGCTGCATGTGTCAGAAGGAGGTAGAAAGAATTTTCTTACTTCTCAGAGCATTTCCTTTTGAAATGTTACAATTGTTGTTTTTTTTAATTTAATCTCAGATTCTTCAAAGGGTTAATATTGGGCATTTATTTTTCAATTGGTCAAGGAAATTCCCTTGATTGTTTTCTTTTCTTTGTTGCTTGATAGGTCTTTTCAGTAGAGTGGGGCCATAACAACATTTCCTGATGAACAAAAAGTATGGCTGGCATGGGCAGGACAAATAAGGGAAGGCATTAGGTCTTCTGCACTTGAGACACGAGTCGCCAGGGAAATTCATTAGAAGATCAGAAGCATTTATCCCATATGTCATGGCTATGCAACATTGCTCTCCCTAGCCAGAAGTATGCCTGCTGCTCCAGGACCAGGACATTCTTTTCCTTCCCCACCTGCATTCCCCTTCCTGCACCACGGGCCTGTGTAAGGACTTTTGACCAGTGCTACCTTTCCCCACCCACAGCTCTTCCCTCCAGTGTGTGCTGCAAAGAGATAATTTACCTCCTTGTTCCTGCTCCTGTCTTTGCAGTGGGACAAGGATCCAACCCTGCAAGTATTTTTTTCTCCCCTATGAACTCACTGGTGTGTGCCAGCCCCACTGCTCAGGCAAAGGAAACGCTGGCCTTGAGCTCCCGGAGCCCAGGCTCTGCTGATGGCTGTGAGCCAGCCCCACACCTGCTGATCAGTGCTCATCCAGAGCTTGGGGTGGGGGGAGCTACCCACTGCTTGCATGTCAGGAAAGGACAATTGCCCAAAGCTGGCTGCCTGAATACCAAGAAGTGCTGCCTACTCAGTGCCCTGCTGCATGGGGAGCTCAGCAGCTGCAGGAAGCCTTGTGGTGCCAGCAGCTGCAGGAAGCCTTGTGGTGCCAGCAGCTGCATCTCCAGGAGAGCAGGTAGTGAAAGTCAGCAGCTTCTTGCTGTTTCACCCTCCCCACCCTTTATCTCTCTGAGCTATGCTTCGCAGCACTTCTAATTACAAAGGGAAGCTATCACAAAAACCTTGGACTGAAATAGAGTGGAAGTCACAGGAGCAGGGCATATGAGGGCAACTGACTCAGGAAAGGCAGAGGCACAGGGGCAAGCTCTTGGAAGCTGGAATCCAAAATTGCAGCATGTCTTTTTTCCCAGAGACTACAGACATGCTGCCCCAGCCAAGAGTTTCCTCCCGAATGGACACTGGATATATCACATGAAAGTCCAGCAAATTATCTAGTTTTCTGCATGGAAATCATTTCAATATAGCTGACATATTGCAAGCTCATGTCCTAGCTGATAAGGTCAGCATCTTCTTTGGCTCACACACTTGCCAAGCTATTTGTAAAGGTGGGCCTATACACTGAGGTTAAAAGGATGTATTAATTAGAGGACTGAATGTTAAAGCCTTGGGACAAAAGAGCATTGTCAAACTCACATGCCCCCTTTGGTGCAATCAGACTTGGCAAATGACATCCAATTGGATTTAAAGGGATCCAGAAGTGCAGACAAATTCCTTCCATCTAACTCTCCTTCCAGGCTTGGGACTAAGGTCATTATTGCAGGGCAGCAGCACTGGAAAAGGCCTATGGTGTTTGTCCTCCTCCTATCAGCATCTTTTGGATCAAAGTTGGGGGTTGGTTTTTTTCTTTTTCCTTTCTATGGAGAAGTAGGAAGAGGAAATGTTCCTTAATTTTGAAATTCTTACCAGTGAGAGGGTTTAGATGGTTGGAGAAAAGGCATCAAAGATATTTCACATCTGTACATCCCAAAGAAGTGAAAGGTCATCTGTCTGCATCCCACTCCTCTCTCAATTTGTACCACGCTGCAGAAAATGTTGCAATGAATCCAACAATTGGGAACACTTCCCCGACTGTTGTGGAGCTTCTATGGACTACCTCTCCTCCATACGGGACTGTCTACCTATGTTTGAACCTGTGAGTTCCCTGCAGAGCTGTGGCACAGGGGTGGCATGGACTGCCTCTGGCTCTGAGTGGAGCTGACACAAGCAGTGGCCACAGGGGTGGTCTGCTCTCTGGCCCATCTTGCTGCAGGAGACACGATGGGGTGATGAGGGACCTGCAAAACTGCTCCACCTCACCTGGCATTAGGGTTATAATGTTAGACAAGATGAATTTTATCCTGTTGTGACTGACAATTTGTTTGGTGAAAACGCCCTCCTTTTAAAAATACACTTTATATTAAAATATTCTCCAATGAAGAAAAGAATTTTAGAGTTGAAGAAAAGTATCAGAGCATGTGAAAGTAAAACATTTAATATTTATTTGGTGAAATGAACCAAAATGAGGAAGGGGGCACGACAGAATGAAAGGGAGAAGGGAAAGAATAAAAATAGACTGATTGCAAAGTGTTTCTAAACATTTTGTTTACTGATGCATATACTTCTTGCCCACACAGGCTTGAAGAAGACAGTTTTGTCATTCAGGCACAGACGTACCCTGTGGGTTGGGAAGCAATGTGCTTTGGTGAATGGGAAGTAGGTGGGAAGGTGGGCACTCCTCCATGCTGAGTGCTTCTCTGCTGAGACTCTGCTGATTGAGCCTAAGACCTGGGGCAACTTCCTTCCACCAGTCACCCCTTCTGAATGCAAAGGAAGGGTGGTAGCAGGCTGCTTAATTTGTAACTCTCTGCTTCCACCAGGAGTGAATCATGTAGAATGGATTTCACCTCTGAGGATGGACTGAACCTCCACCTAGATATGCCTGCTTGCCTCCACGTTTTGTAGAAAGAGGTCAGAAGCCAAATCTTGAAAAAGCTAAAATCAGGTGAGACAGTGACTCTTCCCCATAGTATCAGTAAGGAGTAACACCTGGAGCATAATAAATAAGCCTGTTGTAGTCAGAACAATTCCCCTTGTTCCAGCAGCTGTGTGTAGAGGCAGAAGAAGGGGCAGATAGGCAGGCTTGCAGGGGCCCAGTAAAACTCCCAGGAGGGCAGTGACTGTGTACAAGCCTCCAATGGACATTTAAAACTCAAGGGTGGAAATATAGGTATTCACAACAGGGTAGCAGTACCATTGCTCCTCTAAAGAGCAGTCTGAATGCCTTTGCCAGAGTGTCCAAAAGAGGAAGCTGAACTCCTCAGGGTAAATGTGCATGGTATCCACCACTGGAATCAGCTATATGCTGGCAACTGTGGAAAGCCTTTTGTGAATTGGTATCTTCACATTTACAGTTATCTATGAGAGACCTAAGAAGGAATATTTAAGCATGGCTGTGTTTGCCATGTGCTCCATCATTAGGGAGTGGAGAAGCCAGCAAAGGCAGAGCATTTGGTCTTAGCACTGTATTGCACCATTAGCATTTTTAGCTGGGAACATCAAGAAGGAAAAGGTGCCTGCTCTGCATGTTAGTACCAGGAAGGGAAGAGGAAGATGTCATCTTAAAAGGACATCTCACTTCTACTGAACAGCCCAGCAGGAGTACACTCGCAATTAGGAAATCAAATATAATTTTAAATGCCCCACATCAAACAAAATGAAGTCTGAGCCTGAGACCAGATGGAACTTGTTGAGACTCAGGACAACATTTCTCTGTGTAGGCCACTGCCACCTCCAGACTGTTTTGCTTTCTCCTGAAACATGAAGACAATCTGTCTGCTTTTTTTTTTTTTTTTTTTTTTTTTTTAATTTAATTTTTTTTTTTTTTAATGTGTTTTGAATGGCTTGGCCAATAACTGTGAAACAATATTTAACTATTGGCAAAAGCAGCTTCTATTTACTCTGGTAACTGTATTTTCATATACTGTATTTTTCTGCTTTTGTATTTTGAGCAAGTAATCTCAATTACTTGACTGGGGGGGGCACAATTCTCCCCTCCTCAAACTCACAAATCCCCTGCATCTGCCCATGGTGTGGAGATGGTCACCATAATGGGCTGTAGGATTAAACTACACTTACATTTTCTTCTGCAGAATAAACCTGTCTTATTCTCTTTTATCCCTGCTCTACCATACCACATTTGTGCTAATTGCATTATTTCAGTGGTCTCAGGAGTCCTTTAGAAAACAAGAACTGCCGATGTTAGTGGGACAAAGGCATTTATGCTTTATTGGCCAGCATTTTCCACGGGCATAATGCTAAAGCTGAACAAATAGGCCGGCCCTAAATGCACACAAATCTGCAATCGGTAGCTTGGAGCTGCCAGACTTGCCTCTGCCTTGAGCAGGAGGCAAGGGGGGGTTTGCATGGTTCTCCCCAGATGCAGGGTTGTTCCCCAGCATTCCACAGAAAGCCCAGATATCTCACAAGGGCCCTCACTGATGAACAACCACAACCTTTGCACATCACATGGATCAAGGGCTTTACATTGGAAATGGAGTGATCCTAGGCAGACTGTTCCTCTCCCTGTACCTCATGAACACTTCCTGTGAGACAGACCCTCCTGGAGGGTTTTAAACAGGCAGATGAACAGCATGGTGTGTGTGTTCACATCCAAAAGGATATATGAGGAACAGAGCTCCTGGCATGATGCTTCCTTTCAGCTATGTCAAGAAAGCAATACCAAGAATCCACATTTTCCTTCACCACTTTGCCAAATAAATAGCACTTAATTCCTATGTAACACTTCTCAGACTTCTAAGTGTTTTTTAAAAGGGTCAGTATCAGATTAGGAGGAGGAAACAAATGCCATCACCAGGGTCTCAGAGGTCTGCTGTTTCGTCTCTAAACACTAGATCCTAGTCCTTACACAGGTAGGAGGACTTCTGTAACACTATGGGGGAGCTGGTGCTCCTTTAGGGCCTGTTTTCAGCTGCTATGAACACTCCTAGACTGTGCCCAGTACATGGAATTGGGAAATGATGGAACTGCTTGTGCTGAGTGTAAGGGCATAGAAATTTTCCAGGAACATGCAAAAGTTTAATTCTCTTTAACATCTTATAATCATCTATATATTTATTCCCTAACTACCCTTCTTCAGAGAACATAATTCTTACTCTTCTGTGGATAAGAAAAAGCAGTGTTCTTGCCTCCAGAAGGGCTAGTGATGCAGACACAGTCTGGAAAGGGGCTCATGCTCACTCTCCCACAGCCCAGGCATGCAGCCATCCTCGCTCCAGCCCTTCCTGCCTAACAGTGTAAGCAAACCCATGCACAGCTGCCTGCAGAAAAGCTCTCAGTGTCTATAGAACAGGCAACACTATTTGCCTCTTAAAGTAGTAATAGAAAGCTAATTAGAATGGCAAGTAAAGTGTACAAAAGGAAAGAAAAAAGAAGAGAAAGAAGTGAAAATGGAGTTTCGTTAGCTATACAAGTAGACAAAGAGGTAAAACTTGGATAGCAGCAGAGGAGTTTCAAAAAGCTTTTGGTGCATTCAATCTATTGCCTCTCTACTCCTGGTGGAAAAGATCACACATATCATCTTACAGTGTTTGTTGTTCTCTCTAAAGATCTGCTCTGATGGAGCTCTCACACTGGCTTCATACTCCATTGTATTGGCTTCTTGTTAACACTTATCAGCTGAAACAACATTACAGGAACCCCGAGTCCAGAAGAGTGTATTTTACAATACACTAGAAGACTGTGTGTATGTGTAGGGGAAAATATACTTTTTTTTTTTTTTTCCCCTTAGAAAAGAAAAGGATGGTAATACGAACCCCAGCATATGCAAATAATTTGAGCCAGACCGACTGGTTGCCCAAAACTAGCTGTTGACATGCAACAGTTTTGCAAAGGCCACAATTTAGCAAGTTTGGAACTTTTCTAATTATAGCAGGTGGAATCCTTTCATGATGTGCAAAGGACAAGACACGGGATGGACAAAAGACCTACTTCTTTACCTTTTCCTTACAATTTCTGAGGTGTATGCCCTGTGATGATAAGGGTATAAGATTACCTGAGTACAAGAGAGGATGGCACCTTGGAAGTCAACAATCAAACAGCCTTTGCCACTGTTTTATCTCATCCTAGTAATAAAAAATAAAGTTGCATGGAGAAATTCTACTGTGTTCAGTCCATAAGATCATGACCTACCCACTGTCAATAAGAAAAATGGTCCTCTAGCTTTCTCTGATGCTGTAACCTAAGTTCCAACTTACAGGTTATTCTAATTCAAATATCCACTATTGGCAGTGCCCGAGCAGGCTGTCTGCTGTGGGCCTGTGGATTAGGGGTACAAACACTTTCAGGTAAACACTAACCAGACAAAATGGTCTGGATCCACTGCAGTTTGAGCAGTGATGCAGGAACATGTGTGTGTCATGCAATACCTTTCATCGTGGTGTATGTGATACTTAGGCCTTAGGAAAACACAGTCAACAAAATGAACTCTTGGGCCTTGTGAAGGCAATGAACTGAATGAAGTGTATAATGGAGCACAGAAAAAGCACATAATGATTTATTTGCATGTTTCTTCCAGGGAATAGGCTCCATTAAAATTACAGCTTACACACAAACAAAACATAAACACGTATTCTTACAATGGAGCAGTTGCAGTCTATCTGAGTTGTATTAATACAAACCAGTGAACAAAAACAGTTGGTCAAAAGTCCCAAATACATGTTTTCTGCAAACCTGTTGTTTGTCCTCGTTTTAAAACATATGGTTAGTCTCTTACACTTGCTTTCTTGGATCAGGGACAATATATCCTTTTGAACAAAAATGAGACACACTCGAGATCTGCAGAAGGGAAGGGATCTACGGGATATGGTGGATTTACCCAAAAATCACCCTAAGGATCAGGATGCCTATAAGAGAGAATTCCTTGTCATCCCTCCTTTCAGACTTACAAACACCCAGCTACCCCATCTTAGAATGAACAGTGTGGCCAGCTGAGAAAAGCATCTATATGAGAGCCTCTGTATACATCCCACATTGCAGGGAAAACAAATGGTGAGTGTAGAAAACTGCAAATTTGGTTAAGTTCAGAGTAAAAAGAGGTGTGTTACTGATCCTTCCCAGATTCCTTTCTCTTCCAAATGTTTCCCAATTACACATAATATTTCCCAATTACATATAATTCTCCCTTAAAGTACAAGTGTTTTATTACAGGCTCTGAAAACTGACCTTAGAGGAATTACTTGACATTATTTCCTTAAATGAAATGGAAAAAAAAAATTCTTCCCTGAAATGAAACATAGGTTCTTCATGGATACCTCTCTTCCATAAACAAATCTAAAATGATTTCATTGCTCTTGAATAAGATAACACAAACTCCATTTCTGGTTTAACCCTAATCAGAGATAATAAACAAAATAAGACAGAACTGGAACAGGTCTCTGGGTCACTGATCTGAGTCCTTTGCCACTGATTTCAGTGTTGTGTTTTCCCTTTCATTAACTCATCAAGCTCTGACAATTGCCATGTCTTAGATGGACTTGGTGGCTTGCCCCCCTCAAATAAAAGTCACTTCCTCAAGGCAGTTCCAAGACAAGGGCAGGAAAAAAATCCAAGCATCCTCAGTCTCAGTCACTCAATCTTTTATAATACCAAAACCAAAACATGTCCCAAATAATGTTGAAGGTGGATCATGCCCATATGCTATATAGGGAAATAAAACTGTATTTTCTTTCTCCAATTCGCTGGAATTCTCATGAGAGAACAATGGCCAAGATAAAAGCTCAGCAAAGACAAATAAAGAAACAACTCCACCTCTTTCTGAAAACATGTGAAAATAATGTTAACTGGATAGAGCTTTGTTTTGCTTCACTTCCTCTACAACATAGAGAAAGTTAATGAATTACACTGTTAACTGGAACATAATCTTGTCTGTAAGGGATCCGGGGAAATTTAGATGTGGGACTATCAGATAAAGGGAGGCAACTGGGAGTCGTTGGAAGAGTTAAGAAATTGGAATATGAAAATAATAATTATAGATTTTATAGTATTTACTGACAAATACTATGGAAGAAACCTCTTTATTTTTAACTGTGAACCTTGGTAGAGAGGGAATTAGGATACCTGGTGTTAAAATCTCCTCAAATCCCTCAAAGCTTTAACTGAAGATCTAATACTTTAACTGGTACACTGTAGTTTGCTTAGCTGATATAAATTATATTTCCACAAAAATTTATACATTATACTCCCAGATGTCAGCCAGATGATACAAGGATATTTAGGCTTGGAAGCTTCTTTTCTCCTTTTCTGTTTTGCTTAATAAGAAAAGAATTGCTTGTATGTTGTTTACAAAGATTTCAGCATGATCACTGCTATTTTAGCCACTAACACAAACAGCCTTGACAATCAGAATGCATTTTTTTCAACCTTCCTCATCCAGACAAGTAAGCAGTCATCAATTACAATCCCACACATGAAATACAAATTTAGCAGTACAGAAATGAAAACTAAAGCAATTTATACCTTTACTATTCCACGGGGATTCATTCTTGCTCTGTTTACTATGAAATATTTCCTCTCTTGAAGTCAAAGTTACATCAATGTCACTGACCTTAAGTTGAATCATAGTAAGAATATGATATCCTGGCATTCCTGGCACCATCTCCTATTTATTGAGCTTTCTATTTACCATGTATTTTGAAACAATGCTCAAGCATTTGTTTTCCTTAAGTTGCAGTCAAGTTTGATTTATTTGAGTTGATATCATCAAATTTAACCAAAAAGTGCATTTTAGAAAACCTGATTTTTAATTAATGCCCATTGAACAAATTAACTTTATCAGCAAAATATGTGAAATTTTTTTTTTACCCACTACATAGTATTTCTTAATAACAGCTGTCATGACACTAATGATCTGAAATGCAAAAGCATACAAATGTCTATGGAAACACAGGTTTCTGTGAACAGCTTGGAAAACAGAAAGACATTTCTGACTGAACAATCCTATTTCACTTCCTGCTCTTACCCTTCTTTTGTCTTAGAAACAATGAGTATATTAATATGGGTGTTCATTCTTCTACTGCACTAGTCTGTAATTTTCTCTAATAGTAAAATTATTGCTCCCAGTAATATAGCATTTCCCACACCTGGATGTGCACATACACACACATACACCTACACACAGACACATGCTGATCACAGTATATTCTAAATTAGCAGGGTAAATAAATGAAGAGAGCTCTGTGTCTTGCTGGCTCTTTCAGGAAACCATGTCACACAAAATGTAATGGAAATGCTCTAAGTGGTGCACCTGAATCCCCTACACACTGGAAAGTACTCTGTGCCTTCACTGCTGGAGCACACACTTGAGTGTATGGGCACTTACACGGAGCTTCTCAACACTTCCCCATGTCCAAGACAAAAACTTTGTCACTCTGCTGCCCAACCCACATGTCTTAATACACTTTGCTGCCCAACCCACATGTCTTAATACACTTCTGCAACTCTTAACCAACTCCAGCATGGTGAATGAAGCCACTCAGGATTTAGGCTCATGTCAAAGAAGGTGGCACAGGTGCCTGTGCACCCTCTTTCCCACAAACCTTTTCAAGGCTATTCCACTGCCCTTCTTGTCTTTTAAAGCTCTGCTCCTGGTGATAATTGAAAATATAGGTGACTAAACACCAATTCTACTGATTGGTGTTACCTTACTTCCCTTCTTTTTGATCTGCTCCATCTATTGCTCTTCCACTCAAACTGCTTGTAACAGAGATCACCTTTGGGCTGATCTGACACAGACCAAATGCAGTGTGGCTCTGCAACATCCCTAGGCTACTTGGGCAATAGAGGCCATGCTCATCCTTCTTTATTCTAGGGAGTAATGTAGATGCCTAATTTGGGAATGTGCACACACTGCTACCTCCATTGGGGTGAAAACAGCATTTTGCCAAGGCTGCTAAGCCTCAGTAGTATCAGGAGAGGTTCTAAAGTTCTTCTCTTACTCCTTGATCTAGAGAGAAAATCTACAGCAGATATGCCTCACAGACCATCATAAAGTAGTTGGAATACTCCGGGCTTATGTAAAAAATATAAAAAATCTCCATGTACCATATCACAATCCACAATAACCACCCTTCCTGTGCAGGGCTCTGTTGTACTACCACAGCAAAGCTAATTTTGTATGATGGGCTGGCATGAAATTATCGTCCTCATTTTCCTTGAATATGAGGCCAGAATTTAAATACAAACCCTAATGGGCTTTTTCATACAGTATTTCAAATTTGTCTGTTTGTATGGGAAAGTCAAAATAACTGCATCAGTTCGTAGGATATTTGGCTGAACCTGATGTTTCTATTTTTGAGCATATGGTTTATTGAATTGTAATACTTTTCAAGATAATTCCAATTGCCCTATTCTGAAGGATTAGTATTCTCAAGTAGAACATGCACAAGAATAAAGATTTTGATTGCAGCTTTAATATCAAAGTAATATGTTTCAATTGACTAAGCAGGCCACTAACAATTTAGATAAAGGGATGCAATATAACAATTAATGAGCTATACACAAATTCCTCATTGTTCATTAACCCTTCAGAAGCTGTCCATTTACATAAAGCCCATGTCTTCACTTCATTTTATCCACACTCTAAAAGACGGTAGAGTACTCAAAATATGTTGCTAAGAGGTTGTTTTAATGTATGGTAAGTGATATGCATACACATTATGAAATAATACATACAAAGCATTGGTAATGGTCCTAGCAGGGGTAATGGAATTTACTGTAATTTCTACAGGGTAAAATTCTAGATAATATCCATTACAAAATCAGATATATCAGGCAGAGCTGGGCTAACAAGATCAGTCATACTGGGAGAAAATTCTACTTGAAGAGCAGCAGGACAGGAAATCTTCCAGGGTATGGGTTGACCACACTCTTATTTTCAAATTCAGCCCCAGCAAAAAGCAAAACAACCCAAGGCGTACTCTGCTCATGCAATATTTTTCTTTAAACACCTTGTGCTATTGTTACACATGTTGCAGCAACTGGTTTGATCTGGAAATGTCCAGATCCAGCAGTCACCTGGTATCATGAAAACCACCACTTTTCTCATGTAGTTTCCTGACCTTGTGGGTTGTGGTAAAAAAGGCTGGAATTATGAACCCTGAAAAACATCATAAAGGTCAAAATTATTTCTTTCCTTTTGCTTTCTTGGTTCTGCCAAGTCTTCTTCATGAGGTCCTTGGGGTGGGAGCATTAGAGTCAGTTACCACAGCTGCTTCTTCCCTTTGGATGTTCTTATTTCTCCCTATTCTTTTGGCTCTATTTGCTATTTTTTTGGTTATCTGACAGAGTAGTTGTCTTGGGTTATGGAACCAAATATGTGTATTTTACTTCACCTGTTGAAAGCAGTTGGGGAGATGTTTTTTCTCGGGGGGGNTCAGGGACCCCAGGCATCCTGTTTTCCACTGGATTCCCAGGACCGATCTTGCTACCACTGGACTTTCTACAGGATCATATCTACTCCACAGAACCACATTTGTTACTCCAGGAGGATTTATTTGGACTGCTTTAAACACCTTGACCTACAGGATGTCAGGTTGTGTCCCTNNNCTCGTGTGGGGTTTTTTGGGGGTTTTTTTTTTTTTTTTTTCTTTCTTTTTTTTTTTTTTTTTTTTTTTTTTACTACTACATTTGTATTGTTTAATATTCCTAGCAAGGAACTGTTATTCCTATTCTGAAATCTTTGCCTTAAAGCCCTAATTGCAAAATTATAATAATTTGGGGAAGAGGGTTTACTTTCTCTATTCCAAGGGAAACTTGGAAACTTTCATTGGCAGATACCTGTCTTTCTAAACCAAGACAGTAGTTTAGGTTGGAAATGGTCCATATACATAAATATATATTAGCTGGAGTATGTAAGAGTATTTCTACTGATGACAAGGGAAATATAGCACTGTAGGCTACAACTTAGAACTTTTCATTACTGAATTTGACATTCAGGTGACCTACATACAAATGACACAAAATTATCATTCCTGTTTTACAGATGGGGAGCAAAGATGTGAGGTATATTAAAAAGTTTTCCCAAGGACACACTGCAAGTCTTTAACTGAGCTAAGCTCAAGCAAAGGGCTCCTGGAGGCCATCCCAGCATCCCATGCTCCTGGCATCTGAAAACACTAAAAGGCCATAAAAGAGTATGAGACAACTGAGTGAATCATGTCCGTAATTCATTCACTTGAGCTTTGTTTTCATTCACAAACTCATCAAAGATCAGAGCCCCTGAAGTGAGTTATAGTCCTGTCTCTACTGAAAAGCTGTTTGTTAATCTCAGACAGACCTTTGCCTTTATGGCTATGCAGTGGGTGCAGTTAATATACTTTCATTTCCTTTTTTATTGTTAGCTCAGATATTAATGATGTCAGCTGTATTCTCAGCTTTACCAATAAGCTGGGGTTAAACCATGACAACAAGGAATACCTGTACAGACCAATGTCCCACCTGCATGGTAAATGGATCACTTCTTCCACAGACAGTGCAAATGTACCTTCAAACCCATGGCAACTGGTAGTCAGAGACCCTTCAAATTACATGGATTTTGGAACAACTCCACTCTTCCTAGTTCTGAATCACCAACCCATTTATTGGACTAATATTACTTGATATTCACATATAGTTATGGAATAACCTCTTTTAGCTCTTCATCTGAGCCTAAGCAAGTCAGGAATGGAGGAATCTGCAGGGCAGGAGCTAGTTTTCTCTTCCTCATGGAGCAGAGCAGCCCAGGAAGAGATGCTTTGTGGCTGTGGCTTCCTCACATCTCATAGACAAGGTAGCAATTCTTTTGCAAACTAAAGGTTCATCCCAGGCAATTTAATTTTTTTTTCCTTAGACAGAGAAGGAAAGGTCTGCATTCACAAAGGAAAAGTCTCCCTTGCTCTAAGTAGGACTTAGTGACCAGTCTCTGCTACAGTAACAATACAGAATATGTACTTAAAAAGTACTTTCTCATAAAATAGAAGATCCTTGACATTCTGGTTCCAAAGCATTTGTAATTGCTATTAAAGGAAATTAATGAACTAGGACTGCATTAACACAAGAGATTGTGGTCATGCAGATTGCTGTGGCTTTCCGATATGTCTGCTTGGTAGCTTTTTCAGTTGTTTCATATACATTTGTATGTAGAGCACAAATTTAATTGTTACCGAGACTCACCAGTACCATGAAATTATAGATTTTATTTTCAAAATGTTTGTGTACAATTAAACAAATTCAAGGTGGACAGTAACAATATTCAAGGTACTAGCAACTAGAAAAGGAGACAGACAAAAAAAACCCCCATCATTTTAGAGCTGGGATTCTTGACTACTTTGGAAAAAAGATTTCAGAAAAAAATCCTACTCTGCATTTTCTCCCCTGGTACATCAAAGTTAAAAATCAAATCAATACCATCTTAGTATTAGACGGTGGTGACAGCATGTGGACATCAGTGTTGTAATTAAAAAGTCATTCAGCTCAGTTGGTAAAATGTAATTTTAGCTGTAGTCACTGGCTGTTTCTAAGCAATCTATTTACCCCAAAAGGTCCTTAGGCATGGACTGAAGAGTGTGAAATGATCGAATTTTAGTTATCCTCATACATAACAAATTTCAATTATAATTCCTACTGTAAAAAATGTTATAATAATATTACACTGAAGTCCCTATGCTAACTGATGCCAGGAATAGAAGAGGAGGAAGAAACTTTCTCTGCTTTACTGCTTTCATTGGTCTCATTTTACATGGGACTCCTTCCGTCAACCTGTAGAGGGGCTAATCCCAGCTGGGGACTGAGGCAACACTCTGTGCTGCTTTGGTCCATGGCCCACACCAAGAGCCCTTCATGAAAAATTGCTGAGAGACTTCTCCCTGCTCTGACAAGGACAGTCAGAGGAATTTCCCTCATTGCTTAAAGACTGACAGAGCTCTGGCTTCAGATGCTGCTCACAGGAAAAGCTTAGGGCCGCTCATTAAAGTAGCAGCTAAATTAATGGTAAGCAAAACTAAGTAAAATGCACATAGCATTTAACTTTCTAAGCTAAAACTATCAACCAATTAAACCAAATAGCATGCCTGAATTAAATATTAAGCTTATTTACAAATAAGAAAACTGAGGCAGAAAATCAAAAGGCCAGTTTTGAGGACAGTACTTTAAAACTGTTCTACTATCAGCATTTGTTTTGGGTTACCTTATTTCTTCCTAAAATACTGTGTGCCCATAAGCAACTTTGTCAAAGCTGTAAATCATTTGATGTTCTTACTGCAGATTATGAAATCCACAGAGATGGACCTGTTCTCAGGGCCACAGGTGTGCCTGCATCCCCAACCCCATCCATATCCATATTCCCATCTGTATCCACATCTCCTTCACTGTCTGCCCATCTGCTTGCTTCTCCGACTGCTTGGCCAGCTCCCAAGGTCCCTTCAACTGTGTCACCCTGCCACAGAATTATCCTGGAGGGAGCCAACTGGATGGTTAAATGTGAGTGCTTCTTCAGAACCCCTGAACCATCCTTCTTCTCTTCTCAGCAGTCCAGGGGCAATAGGATACTCTTCCCCATCAATCACGGCAAAAACTGTTACACCAACATGAGAAAGTGAGGGTGTGAAGGCTTTTGGAATCATTTATAAACATCTTCCAGAGTCTGACAAGACTTCTATACCTCAGGAGATCTGTGTCTGTGTTAGGTAGTTGCTGTAGCCAAGGGTTTCTCAACTCACCTCCATGTACTCTCAGTGGGGCACAATGCAGGCCAGCAGATTGGTTTTGAAAGCCAGAACTTATCAGTCTGACAAAACCAGAATCTGTCTGAGACCTGGAGATCCAGCAGCTCCCCAGATCACAGGGGTTAGCACAGGGAATGTAAAAGAAATAATTTTGGGTAAATATGGAATATTTTTTTTCCCCAGGAAGGGCAGAAATAAAAGCAGAAGCAGAGATATAATCTATTTGCCAAATTCTGTGCTAGACCTTACAGTAAAAATAGGAGATGTTCAGATAAAAACACAAATCACACTGCAATATGCAGTGCAAATGCATATGCAACTTGTCATTTCCTACTCTCTATTCTTGTCATAGTAGCTATTATTCTCTCACCTTTGCTCAGTGGCACTAGCAAAAGCAGTGGTGGGCAGCTAGGAATACCATATGTGTTACAAGTCAGATGGTTAGAAGTACAGCCACTTCAATTGTAGTGTCAGATAAAAAGTTTAGAACCATTTTCCTGACTCTCAATTTCATCAGTGCCCTCAGACTTGAGGCAATGAGCTAAATGGGCCAAGTCTCACAGCACAGAGGTTTCCATCCCTCTGGGCTGCTGTAGGATGCAGGTTATTGTACGCTGCATGTTAAAAAGCAAAAACATAAATTAGAGAGTGTGCTGTAATCTGGCATGCAGATGACTCCAGTTCCTGCAGCAAAGAGAAGGCACCAGGCAAGGAGCAGCAAGAAAGCAATTTTTCTTAGTTTCTCACATCCTCTCTCTGCAGAACACTACTCCTTGGGGGGAGGTGCTGCACTGTAGCATCCTTCAAAGGAAGGTGAGCTTGCAGAAACACATACAGTTACCGGCCTGTCTCTGCTGCTTCTCTTTAGCTAGTCAATCCAAGGCCCTAACAACCCTATTACACCAGGCATTTTTTCCTCATCCTCGAAATTTGCCACAGCTGCTCTATTTCCTTTCCTTCAGCTCAGAAGATCTACCAAAATGGGGGATCTTTTGCTATGTCTGTCACAGTTTGCCACGGCCAAGCCCAGTGAAACCTGAGCAGAAACATTCCCAAATGTACGAAAGAAAAAAAAAAAAAATCACAGTTTTATCACTATTTGTATAAACAATGTGTGTTTGGCCAGGTTAAAATTTAGGGGCAAGCCGCTTGGATTTTAGAACAGCTGTTGACACAGAGAAGTGACCAGGGACTGGGGCCCTCACTGTCTCTGATTTGCATCAGAGGGAAAATGAACCCAGAGAAGAGAGGACGTGTTCAGACAACTCTCCCACACATCCTAAAGGAGGGGTGAAATGATGGAGGAATACAATGATGTTTTCTGAAGCATGGTAAATGGGAGAGAAAAGGACAGAGAAGGGTTAGAGGGAGCTCATAAGGATGACTGAGAGGCAAACAGACCACCCTGGTGGCTTTTAGGGAGAGCAAAAAGCCTCCCTCAGCCTTTGGTGTAGCACAGTGTCCAGCCTGTCAAACTGCCTTATTTTGGGGTACGCATCTCCCTCTATTCCTTCAAGGCAGCAAGGACAAGGGGAGTCCTAGAATGCTCCAAATGTCTTCTTTTGCTGTCCTCTGAGAAGAGAATATCCATTAGTTTCCCATCTGCATTGCTCCATGTGGTCTTGATGGCACAAACTTATCTGTGCAACATTTATTTTTAGGTTTTTAAAAGGTTCTAACTTACTGTATTGACATGCAGTGATCACTATTTCTCCATGCTGTCAATAGTTAAAACAACAGTAATTGACATTGGATTTATATTCATGGTATGTTGCTGGAGGAATTAATTAAAATGTCCAGGCTTACTGCCATAAAAACCAAATATGGACTGAAGTAGATATCCTATACAGTCTTGTAGGACCTCTGTGATGCACTGGAATGGCTCCTCACAAAGTGACCAGTGCCTTACTCATTAATCACATGTGCCAATCTATTCAAAATTAAGAGCAAAATATGTTCCTCACCCTCTCCTAGACGCCTTCTTCATTTCTGTGTACAATATTCAGCTGAACAAGCTGTTAAGTGGGAAAAGGAGTAGGAGGTGACCAGCTTTCCCTTCATCCTTTCAACTAGTGAGCAAAACAGCACACAGTAACTATCAGGGGGAGCACATATTTTTTAGTAGCCTGCAGGCTAAACATCCCTCCTCCATCTACCTGTCTATCTTCCCTGTGCATGTTGCACTGTCACTCCCAAAGTGCTCAGAATATGCAGAAAGAGCTCCCAGGAAAGCCCGAGGAGCAGAACTCAACCTGGCTCTTACAGGATAGTTAGATGAATATCAGTGCTTCCTTTGTCTGCCCATAAATATGAGCAGAAAGGTCATTTTATCACTACAATAGACAACACAGCATTTCTCAAGACTGAGGGATCCTAAGCTATCAGATACCTAAACTACAAACTGCTGAAATTTGGGAAAGTATAAGAGGGCTTTGTACTGTTTTTATATTCCTCCCTAGATATCCCCTTCTGCCCACCGTTGCGCACAGGCTACTCAGTAAGATGGCTCTTTGCTTGGACTTGGTGCTAGGAAGTTCCCTAAGATCCTAAATGATTTCCAGACTTCTGAAGCACCTTAGTGTTGGTGAGCCTTCTACGACAAGCCTTGCAGCATCATGAGGATATTGCCTAATGTGCTCAGAGAGTCCAAATCCTGGTGCATAGGACACAGAGTATCTGTATAAATAACTTCAGTACACTTTGGATGCATCTATATGGGTGAATCAAACACATCCAGGACTGTCTTCTGGCCAACTGGCCTGGAACAGCTTGAATCCATATATACGCAGACTGCCTACTGGGAATGGTCTCTGGACTACATAATTGTAGCACGTCCAGGAACTGGGAGAGCACTAGTAGGATGGGTCAAAACTGTGCCAAGGACCCTTCTAGCAATTTAATGGTTCAGACAACCAAGTTTCAGTGCCAGAGGATTTTCATTCAAGTTGTTTAATTTACTTGGGTAGCAGTAGCCTTAGGGAATCCAAAAGTCCAAGCTCATTGATAGTCTTCTATATAACATCTACTGTTATTAGCAAGAGTAATAGCACTTTCTTGATTGATGTACATATCTTCCTTACACAAGCTTTGAAATGGTCTGCTCTGAAGGAGCAATCAGGAGTGGCAAGTTTCCAGGTAGTCCCATCTACTGCCAGTCAGCCTAGGTCTGAAGCTCTATTGTCCCACAGTCCCTGCCAGTTGGACAAGCCTAAAAGAACCAAATGAAATTGTTCATAGAAAGAAATAGGTCAGCAGCCTTCACAGCTTTTCCTCCTTAATAGCTGGGCTTAGAGCATGGGTGTCCATATGTTTGCAGTGACCTGCTTGTGGCTGGCACCCTGGCGATCTTTCCTCCAGGGTGTCTGATCCTACCCTAGAATTGGTGCTGGCTGCAGAAAGCAGAGGGATGTTGGGATAAACTAGGACTAGCTATGGAAGTTGTATCTTTTGACACTAGAATTCCTTTGACTTTTAGAGAGATGAAAATGTCACAAAAAAGGCATAATGGAACACCCTATGATATTGGCGTTTTTACCATGGAGCTAGCAAGAACATGGCTCTGCACTGAGTTTCTATCTCTGCTCTTTAACAGAGTGCTGTTTTACCATTCTTTTAGCAGATGGCAAAGGCACTTAATCTGAAACAGCAGGACTTCTCTCTGAAACAAATACAAACGTTTCCTGCAGAAACACAACATGATGTAAACCCAGTGGCCAGAGTGCTTTTCTGGTGATGTGTTCCCAGGGCTCTAAGTAGTATTTGCAGACAGGCAGCTCTTGAGTCCCAGACCACGGTGAGTAGCGGGAAGCCTCCACGGCAGGGTTGCTGTGTGGGGAGAACTCTGCTCCAGGAACTCCACTGTGGGTCCTGAAGCATGCCATCAGGATCAGTCCTGCATTTCAGACTGGTACAGGTCTCACAGAAGTAAGGTGGCAATCTTTTCAGTTGAGTTTGGGGTAGTAATGTCATACAGGCTTTCATCACCAGTAATGCATGAACAGAAGGCCTCCAAGTCATGGTGGGAGCACAGGAAATCACCGGACCCCCATTTTTTTTCTGTATAATTGAAACAGATTAGAGACAGCGTACCCTGTTCTTGGCAATCCCACATTTCCTTATTTTTTCCAGCTTTGGCTAAGCAGAGCCAGCATTAAGCTCAGAAGCTGCAGCCGGACTCACAGTCTGATGTAGGATAGTTGCATAATGTCATGCGTTCTCTTCTGTTCTCCTCCCTCACCTCACTGGGGATCTCTTGTGATAAAAACAGTAAAAGGCTCTTGATTTATTTTGCTGACTAGAACATTTCATTATATTGATTCAGCTCATGAAAGCTCCACAAGGAAATGGAAAATAGCCCATTATTTTTAATTTCCAATTGGAAAAGTTACAACACATTTCTATTTATGATGTGCTTTTTTTTTTAAAAAAAAAATCTAAATCATCAAATTCAGCACTTATTTTTAGAACAATCTATTTCCATCGTTAAGGAAAGACTAAGGTTTGAACTTGTGTTTCTCTGTATCACAAGCTGCTGAGGTTCAAAGAAATTATTCATATATATTTTGCAGAGAGTTGGTGAGGAGGTGAAACTGCCAAATATCCTGAACTTCTCTATTTTGGGAAAAATGGTGGGCTAGGATGATCTTATAAAATATATTCACGGCTTAAATTGAACAATTTAACACTCCGAAGCTTAAGTAAAAAATTAATAGAAGGCAAATCTTTGAAGTGGTGGCATGTGTGTAAGCCTCTTGTCCCCTGCAGCCAAAAAAAAAAAGTCATCAAGGCTTCAGACAAGCAGTATTAAGCATTTGAATTCTCCACAAAAATATTCGTGATGTAGAGCAATTGCTTATTTCTGATATTAGCGAGAAGTTGCCCAAATGTGTTTATTTTGCCTTTCTCTGTATAATATTCTTTGGAATATCTGCTTTACATGACTTCTGCCTCATGGTAGATTCATCAACCATGCACATTCACACGTGTACACATATATTTATACACACAGAGTGAACAAATAAATGAGATGGCCAGAAATTCTTGGCATTCTCTCTGTTATTTCTGTGTTGCTCTTGCTTGAAGAACATTTAACATTTTACTTGACTTGAAAACTTAGTAAGGTAGATGGATTAAGGAAAAAAAAGCCAAAGGTTGAAAGGATGAATAGCTTAGAGAATAAAGCATCGGGCACTTACAGTACTGCTGGCACTGAATGCAAGGAATCAGTCCTGCAGACCTCAAAAGGGTGAGGAATGAAACTCAAACACACCCGGTTTGGTCAGCCCCGAAAACCTAACTGAACAAAGACATCCCAAACCTGCAGCTTGGGTTAAAGAGCTAAGACACTAATCCAGTACAAAGGGCTTTATTCAGACTGTTTACCCTTTTGTATGTATGTATATACAATCAAAACTAATTTTTTTTCAGACCCTGATGTGAACCAGTGCTCTATACAAATCTGTGGGGAAAAAGTCCAGCAAGTTATTTCACTGACAAAAGTGTCCTTTATATTGCTTCAAAAGTGGCCTTTACTCTTTGCAAAGTTCCTTTAGAATAAGGTCTGCAAGGAATTTTGGGGAAAACAGAGCTACTTTACAGTATTTTCTCCACATTGACTCTTTAAACATACTAAATCTGTGCTTTGTTAACTCAGCATTCAAATGTAGAGAAATCCAAAGAGCAGGTCAGCTTTCTGTCCCTGACGACAGCTTTCCCTCTCAACCGGCCAATGGCCTGGTCACACAACCTAACCTCCTGCCCTGGAAGATTTATCATCAGCTTTGCATATGTCCTTGTCACTTTGAACTAAATGGGGCTGCTCAACATGCCCTAAAATCTAGCCCCTGTGTATGCCTTTGCTCGACCGAACCCCAAAGGGCTATTAGTACTGAAAATTAATTGTAGGTGTTTTACTCTCGATAGTGCATCCCAAATTTAGTGTAGTGTGTATTTTGCTGTCTTGATAAAACTTCAGGCTCTTTAGGGAATGAGCCACCTTTTATTCACTGTAGTTTTCAGAGCACCAGGACTCTAACTTGAGATGGGACCTTTAGGCTCTACCATGATACGGATAAATAAAAGACGGTGCCACCAAAGGAAATGAAAGATGTGAAAGGTAATAAATAAAGCTAATTTAATCCATCCGAAAACAACTGATTAAACCAGCAATCAGATCAGAAATAAAGTAAAAAATGGAAATCTTTCCATAAACATTTTCTACCTTTCTCAAAGGAGCAGTGCTAAGATGATGTATCACTCATCCCTACGCAAACCTTGCTTTGATTTATTGCTTCTTAAATAAAAAAAAGACAACCTCTGTGATTTTTGTAGCAAAGTATTTTTGCAACACTTCTCAAGAGAAATCCGTGCCTATACTAACAGACCTTACATATATCTCCTTAACTAGTAAAAAATACAAGCTTCCAAGACTTTCTAGAGGCTAGATAAGGAACAAATAACATGGATCCAAACCTTCTGCTTCTTGTCTGTGGACATGAAGTATATTGCTGTGAATATAGAGCTGAAAGACTATTCAGATGCAAGAAGGCAATACTCAATTTCTCCTCCCAAAGACAGTTTCTTTGTCAGAATTAGAGGAATTCTAAAGGGCTTTTCACTTGCACAAAAAGCCGCCTGCCAGCAATGATCATGGTTAAACAAAAAGCATGTCCAATAGAGCAAGCCACTCATGTGACTATCATTTGCAACCCAGGTACTGGGAGCAAACGCTGGCTGCATACTTTGATCTAAATATACCCCAATTAAGGTTTGACTGATTATCTGTGCTCACAGAGTGGAGGTAGGCAAATTTAACAAATGGCAATGAGGAAACTTGGGTTTATGGAGTAATTTAACAAAGGCAACATAATGGCAATAACATAGGAGCAGCAGACCACCTGCTCCTCGGCTGGGTTCACTTTCTCATGGACCTGTCACACTGTAGAGCTCCTCACACAAATAAAACAAGAAATAAGTAATTCTCCTGGAGAGCAATTGTTAAACCACCAGTCCTGAAATACACTGTGATGGAAACTGATATTAACTGACATTTTTTAAACCTGTTTGAGGAAAACAAAGGTCTCATTGATTAGAGTAGAGGTTTTAACAGAGAGAAGTGTGAAAACAACGAACTTTCTCACTTGGAGAATTATATATGGAAATTGCCAAAAAACTGTAAGTGCAGGAGAATAGCTTCATGAAAACAGCCTACAGTAAACAATGGAAAACATTAGCTTTTCTTTAAGCTCTTTAATATCACAATTTAACATATATTGTCAGAGATTCAGATCTTTGTTATTTGGGTAAATTATAGTCCTAATTTTTTTATCTTATGTTGGCTGTTTTGGCATTATTAACATATTTGTTTAATCAGTACTGAGTGACGCAGAGTGAAATTGAGAAGTAAGAAGTACAATAACACATCTTAAAAAAAATCAGGCTGTGCCATGAGATTGATACCAATGGATCTAGAAGACAAAACTGCAATATGAACACCTTTCTTTGTTTGGTGGATGAGAGGAAAGAGGCTAAACCATAATGGAATTGTGGTACAACTAGACAGAAGGCTCTGAACCCAATATTAGCAGGAGGTTATTTTACATTTGCAAAGGAAAAAAATAGGGAAAAAAAATCAGTGACTAACAGTTGCTTCAAAGACTCAAACACTGTTGAGATGGGAATTTTTCCCAGAACATTTGGCCTGGATCCTGAGGGACTAATTTTACTTCCAGGTGACCTATGGATGTGAGTCAGCACTTTGGGTAAGCATTTGAAAACAGATGCCCATGCACCATTTATTCCTTGCCTCTTGCCACTGATATAAATGACAGTTAATATGCACATCTGAACATGCATACTCACTGTGGGACTACAGACACTAGAGACCTTTGCTTCATTGTCATAATGTGCTTTTTCCCATGAGTAAATTTACTGCTAATTCTTTCAGCTCTCACAACTGAGCATTGTTAAAAACAGAAAAGAAAAAAAAAAAAAAAAGAAAAAATATTACTCAGACACAGTTGGTGAGAAATCTTAAAGTTTTGATTAAAAAGATGTTGACACAGATGTTGGGAGAGCTTGCAGACTGGATTTCCTGGAGAGAGTAAGCAGAGTAAGGATTTAACTCACCTCACTTCAGAAGTCTGAAACACAGATATCCTAACCACTCTGTTTTTTTCTTCAGTAAGGGTAGAGAGAGAAAAAAAATCTTTTCAGTGAACAATTCACCTTAAGTTTTTAAGCTACACTGCTCAAATTGCCTCTAGAGGGGCCTATTTTCCACCATTACAGTGAAAGTCTAAATTGAGGAGCTTCAGCTGAGATGACTAACTCCTAGGCATCAGCTTTAGGGTAGATTTCTTCCAAATATCCATGGAGCTTTCTTGCATGTCAGGCAGGCCCTAGTTGGTGCATGCTGGGGTACTGAACGCCTCCAGGGAAGCCTGGACATGAAGGTAAAGCAGATGGCTCCCAAACTTATAAACATATTATGAAGAAAAAAAAAAGGGATCTGTTTGGAACGGACCTGGCTGTGAGAGGCTCAGATCTGGATCTAGACCTGGACTTTGGGATACAACAGCCACTGGAAAAGAGTGAGGCCAAAATTTGGATCAGGGGTGGCACTGCTCTCTCTGCCTGTGCTCACAAAAAGTCTCAGGTCAGTGTGTGGCACTCAGTGCCACGTTCAACAAAACGCCTACACACTCTGGGACCAGCGCAGGGTCACATCTCAGCATAAACTCACCATTTCTTCTATTTATCAGCTACTGTCATTACTGGAACATTACTTTAATGCAGCAGAGATTTGGGGTGTGTGTCTGTTAATCTTACTTTACTGCAAAAATGTTCATGATAGTCCTTTTGCTATCAAGATGTAATGCTGCTGATTAAATTACAAATGACACACTACATCAATTCTTATTAGAGATGCTCAGGTCTCTGAGTATGTACACTCATGTGGCTGATACCCTTCTTGCCCATTTCTCATACCATTCAACCCAGTAATTATCAGCAAAGATCTCAGTGCAGCCTTGAGGTAGTCACGCATCTCACTGTCAATCAAGGGTTTTATTTTTTTTGGCAATGTTTATGTGATATCAGGGGTCAGAGGTTTTTAACCCTACTTCCCCTGGTGAACTATTACAATCCTCTGCTGGATTCTGCTGAGAAAGGAACATATCCTATTATGCTGCTATCAATTCTTCATCTTGTAGCATCACTTCACAATTCACAGATATGATATCATTAAGGCTGAAATTCTACTGTATGTTGAACCCTTTGTTTATTTCACTAAGACCTGAAAGATCTTGGGACTAGTCTTCAGATATGATGAGACCTGTCAAAAATGAATTCACCAGTTTTTGTGTGCTATCAATATTTTATTACTTAATGGTAGTTTAAGGCTGTACTAGATACAGCTTGATCACAACTAGTCTGAAAAATGAAACTTTCTTTTGCAAACATTGCCTTTCATCCTTTTCAACCAAAACACAAATACATTTGGCTGAAAACAAAAAATGTTTCATTTTTTAATGTGATTGTTATTTTTTTATTATGACAGCGAAGAACTTCTTGATGGGGGGGAGGGGGAAGAAATTATGAAATAATCAGGTTGTTCAGTGAAAAAAATCCACTTTGTTAGAAAAATTCTTAGCCAGGCTGTTTCTTTACAACCATTGGAGCCCTACACACGCACTCTATGAAAAGTTTGTAAGTCCCGGATAACCTCTATACATGGATAAACAGAAAAATGTTAGTTACTGAGAATGGCACCTCAGCTATTCTGGTTTTATGGCTGATTTAAAAAAATAATATATATATGAAATAATCATCATCATCATCATCATCACTTCTTCTTTTTCTACCAAGTTACAATAGGATGAGAACACAAAGTTCCCCTCAGTAGAATTCTCCAGTAGAAACTTGGCAAAAATTTTCAAGCAATGCTGCAACAGCAGAGCTGAGAAAACAAAACAGATAGAATGTTGACAAAAGTAATGTGACTTTTAATAGAATAATAAACAGAAGCCAGCAAAGCATTTTGGCCAATAAAAGAGTGGTTCCTTTGTATAAAATTAACTCACGTACATATGAGACCGAGTGGGGTTTTTAGTACGATGCTGCAGAGGCACAAGGGCACTGACATAGTCCAGAGTCACCTTTTAATAAGTGAAGTGTTAGGGGGCTGGGCAACCCATGGGGGTGACACGGAGCCGCTTGCTTCCAGGTCACTGCTTTGAGTCTGGCCTCGGCTGATGCCAGCTGAGAGCCGTAACTCTTTGATGCCTGCTTGGTGGCCTTAAAAACTTCTCCTGTTTTGGGTTCAGCATGAGTGGGTGCTTGGTGCACTGCTGAGCCCTGTCACGGTGGCAGGAGCAGTACAGGGACTGTGAGGCTGGGCCTGGTGGTCTGTGCACAGGGGGAGGGTGTGGGGAGAGCATGCTGCTCCTGTGCCCGTAACCCCGTGCATCGACTGCCGTGCTGGTGCAGTGTTGGCAAAGGAGCTCCCTGCAGAACAACAGTCTTGAGGACAGAGTGCTTTATTCTGCATGGCTGTTCCTCAATATCATTCCTGAAAACTTTTCAGTAAGTGAGCTAATCCTAAAAAAATTTTGGTTTAGAGTAGGTCATTCTCATGCCATTTTATGTCTATGCCTCCACCTCCCTCCCATACTATGCATCACCTGGGACCCAAGAGCAAACTCGTAAAACAGCATAACATTTTCTAGCTATTTATTTATTTGCTACACTTAGTTTCTAATGGAGTGTGTGCAACATCATATTTAAAACATGACCTTAGAAACTTAAAAACACATCCATTTCTCTGAAAGAATATACAGCTGCCAGAGAAAAGGGGACATTCAGTAAACTGCATGTCACTATCAGCTATTGATAGCCAGTGATTTGTTCTGAATCCAAAGGCTAAACCAACCCTCATGCTGCTGTATGTCAGATGCAATTGGTCCAAAGTCAAAGTTTTACAGCTCAGACAGGGCGCACTTTATCCTTCAGGCTGCTACTTAAGATAGCCATGACCCTGAGGAGAACCAGTCAACAAAACAGACAGACAAGAGGATGTGATTTGTATGCATCCCTGAGCCTGCTCAAATCACCTCTGACCTTCAGGTCAGGCTGCAAATGACAGCAGAGTGCATGCACCTGATCAGACAGCACATTCTCATTAGAAAGCCTGGGAAAAGGGGGCAGCTACACTGTGTTTACTCATAGACCAAATGCAATCTACCCAGGAAATGAGAAGAAAAAAGATCAATTTAGCTCAACAGAAGGATGTGAGCAACATGTAAGTATGTTATGAAATTCCATATCAAACTGCTTATTCCTATAAACCCACATGGAAGCTCTCTGCCTGGGTGAGTCACCAAGAAGACAGGTTAGCAAGGAAAAATAGTTATTTATTTGCTGCAGAATACTGTGCCAAGAGCCTTTACTGGGGTGCATAACTTCTAACAGACTGAGGTCCACAGTCAAAGGCATTTATAGGCTTCATTTGCTGCTGGTACCAGTTGACCATCAGTGCAGTTTGCTGATTTGACTATTTGTATAGTTGTTGCTGCTAATTTAAATCAGTATATGTGAATTTACCCGGTAGAGAGGGCTGGATTTATCCAGCGGAAGCCCAGTGTTCACACGGAAATCCAGGCTTTCCTAAATGTGCTTGTTTGAATACGGCAGCCTGTCAAGTTACCAGAGAGATTAAATCCATGTTTTTTCTGCCAGGCTTCTGGAGGTAATCTGTGCTGAGGTTTTGGTTTAGACAATTTCCTGCATGTTTGGAGCAAGTCTGTGTTTTGAAGGGTGTGTTTGGTGACCCTGTTAGTGCAGAGACTAAGGACCACTCTTCATTGGTTCTCCAAGTTGGCATTGCATTTCTAATAAATTTCATCTGGCATTAGACTGAAGGCTGCAGTGCTGCCATGATCCATCTATGCTAAACAGGCCTGCCGATGGCAGCAAGGGACCTGTGGCATGGGTACATGGCATCACTTGTGCAGACACTAAGGAAATGTGACTCATGCCTCCACTTGTCAGGGCTTGCAAGGACTGCTCTGGCCTCGGTGTCAGGTCACACCTGGGGCTATAAGGGGAAAGTGCTGCCCACCTATTGCCTTGGCCCAAATGGAGATCAGCTTAGCGTGCAACTCATCTGACTCAGCCATTTCTGCTTCCAGTCCTTGCCGTGCCACCTCCCTGCTCTGTTCCACTTCTCTGCCCAGGCTCAAGACATGGCACTGATTGTGCCAGGCAAGAATTCCAGTGCAGTCTGATCACAAACCGACCACAGCATGGAGGCTAAATACCGCCTGTGCAGTCCTGGACAACAGCAAATTTAGAGTCCTTCTGGTGCCAATCTATCTCTAGGACACACTAGCAGCATACTACTGATAGGTTTCCTGAGTGTCCGACATGTGAAGTTGTCAGCACCGTGACTTACAACTCTCTCTTCTGGGAATAAAACTGAATGGTTTTATGATGCTCTCTGCTAGACATGAGATTTTGCTGTAAACATTAGATGGGAAACAAGGCCGAAACAGAATTTAAGGCTGGGTTTGGCCTTTGCTTGAGTTGAGTTGGGACCCAGTGTGCGAAGGTTAGTTATTTTGCATTTTCCACATAGATCCACACATCTATGACAGATTTTAACTGTGACATTCAGATTCATGTTTTCCTCTGGTGATATCCATGTCAGCAGAAAGTAAAGGAATCCTACACAGTGGGGTTATTTTAGTATCATTTCTGTGAATTAATTAGGTGCCTTTTTTTAAAGCTCTCAGAATAGATAGTATCTGGTGAGAGACATATTCTGGAGAAGAGCCATCCTTACTTTTACATAGGTGTCAAACTACCCATGTTATGACATTAATGTTGTTTTCAGGCTTACTAGGCAATCACTGAGGCCCATGAGTATATTGCCTCTTGGTTGCAAGGCATTTCAGCACCCTGAGCTGGAGAAGACAGAGAATGCCTCTGACACAGCCACCCTGTGCAGACAAAGAAAAAAAAGTGTCCCTGTGTGTATCATGAACACTCACAGCAGTCTGGATTCCTAGTAAAATCCTTTCCAGTGTGCTGGCCTCAGTTCTAGGGCGAAGAATAAAAATAGACTTTGTTGCTGGAATAAAATAAGAACAGAGGAACAAGAGAACAGCTGTACTGAACAAGACCAAAGGTCCTTCTGCTCCTGTCCCTGAGAGTGTCTAGTAATAACTGCTTAGGGAAAGACTGTGAGGAGAACAGCACGGAGTGACCCTTCCCATGGCAGTTTGCTTTCAGCTATCTATAATTTAGGCATTTCCTGACACAGATGTGGTTATCCACTGGATTTTTATTTTCTGGCTTTGTGTAGTTGCTTTTTGAGCCCATTTGCCTTCCACACCCTCTTCTAGGGAGGAGTTACACGGTAAAAGGAGCCCAAGCATGTCGTATGTGAAGGGGTGCTTTTGTTTGTCTTAAAATTACATCTAGCGATTTCATTTGGTGTTTTTCAATTACCAGACCAAGAGAAATTGCAAGATTCTGATTGGACTAGGATGAAAACTCACAAAACCAGAAAATCTTCCTGTCATTTATCTTTGCTGTGGTTTCTCCTGCTTTACAAACCATGCAGTGTTGGTGAGCTGCATCATGCTAATAGCAGCATATGGAAAGTACAAGAAATGACAGCAGAGTCTGGAAGGAAATGCATTTTTCTCTTGCACGTGCACCTGTAGGTATGTGCCCAAGACATGGGACAGAAGATTTTGAACTTACTGTTGTGTGTCTCACAAACTGCACAGCCACTTTCAAAGGCAATGAAAAGCCAGGCATTTCACAGGGATATTTTTCCCAAAGGAAGAAGAATGTGGCCAAATAATTATGTTTCATCTATGGTAATAATTTCATTGCATTTTGTTTCTCTGCTTTGACACCCATAAAATTTAACTAATTACATCCCAACTATGAGTCCTGCACAACAGTAACATGTATAGTGGAGAGGATACAGATTATGGAGAGTCAGGCAAAGCAGAGACGTTGCTATTTTCTTCAGGTTTCAGCAATGACTACAAGTAGAGTGGTTTATGTTTTTGTGAACCACAGGGCTTTCCAGGTTTTTCAAAGAAACTGATCAATTAATATGCAAATAAAATATATTGTATCCTATAAGAAAAGAGCAGTTGATAAAGAGGATCTAGTGCTGTGAGTCTTTATGACCAAGAGAGGGAAGAATTTCTTTGTGTGGCTACAAAATGTTACTCTGCCCCTGAAAGGAAGGAGACAGAAGGCTAGCTCTATGCAAAAGCCTGACTGCATGTGACTGACCCAGCAGGAGAAGGGCTGGCTCTCTTTCTCGGGCTCCTTCTGTTGCAAGACACAGATCCTAAGTACGTGCCGGATGCCTCTGCCTGATTTCTTGGGGGTATTCAGGCCCAGTGATACATTTTAGAACAAGAAGGGGAATGAGCAGATCAAAAATGTAAAGCACAAGCTGTTCCTCTTGAACTTTGTTGCTCTGCTGAAAGCGGAGCATAGCAAGTACATGTGCATTTCACTTCTCTTACGTTACACACCAATAGTGACTCCTGCTCTTGTTACTATAAAAGATTTCATCCTTTTTGTTTTTCCTTTTAAGCAGCAGTTCTTATTTAAAATTATCTTGTCCCTTCTGAAATGTGCTTTTTCAGGGTGAGTGAGCCTAGAACAGCTTGAGAAAAAATACAGTCCTTCCAAGTTGGACTGCATCTCATCAAAGTGTTTTTCCCCTTAGGATTTTATGGAATGTTACCTCACTTTATGACAGTTCACATCACAGTGTAAATGCTGAACATTTCTGTAAGTGAGGCAATGCACTGTGAAATGTCAGGCAAACGATAAAATCAATAATCTGCAAGTTACCAAAGAGAAACGAAATTCATGGATGTCAGTACTGTTTTTGGGTCAAAGGCAGATGCTCCAGTACAGAGCAGCTTGGAATGGCCAAACACTTTTGGGCTGCTTTTGTTGAAGTTTCACTCTCAAAAAGAACTGAAAAATGACTCTTCTGAGCAACTGGGAGCATCTTTACATACATTTCTTCCATCTTTTATTCTTTTAGCTGAGAAGGTGAGATTGAAAAATTACTTGTTTTCTTTTGTATCATCTTTTTATGCCCTGGATGTATGTTCTGTAAAAAAGTTAACTTGTATTCTTACCAAGCACAGAAAGAAACCTTTGAACAATACCTACCTGAGATCAATGGTACATTTCTTTTCCACTCAGATCTGACTGCAAAATCAAAAAATGAGGATTGGGATTCTGTTGGAACTAAAAACATGTCTGAAAAAAGATTTTAGGCAAAAAAGAAAAACATTCATAGACCTGTTCTGTGCAAGTCTGCAAAAGGAAAATATCAGAGTAAGCATATTTTTGTATTTTTTTTTCATAAATTAAATATTTGAAATCAAAATTGGTTTTTTTAACATAACAGCACTGAAAGTCTTTAGCCTAGTTGTTCAGTTCCGGCTTTCAGTTTTTAATTGAAAAAGCCAACATATGAAAATCTCCTCACAATTTCCCCATAACAATTAAAGATACTTTTCAGACAGCTCTATTTAACTTCTTAGATAGCCATGTTTAGGAAAGAAATCCTCTTGGAGCTTCCCATATTCACTTTAAACTTTAAAATATATGAAGGGAAATGCATTTAACATTGGGATTAAAGCATGTTCTGGGTCACAGAACAAGTAAAATAAAAGCAAGTGTTGGTATGTTTACTGAGCTGTGCTTCTGAAAATAGAATACCATTGGAAAACTTGTAGGATAGGTATAGCAGTTGCTGAAATATCTGCAGATACACTGACAGATGTACAGCTGGAAACATAGTGCTTCCAAAAAAAAAAAAAAAAAAAAAAAAAAAAAAAAAAAAAAAAGAAAAAGGGCAAAGGATGGATATGGATGTTTTTCATCAACCCAAATCAAAAAAATTCCCTGGCAAAGCCAGGCAAGTGAAAACATCCCGGTACAGCGATGTACAGTGAAGGCTAAAAGGTCAGTCACCGTGGCTAAAAGTTATCCAGATAATTATTGCTAACTCCCTGATGGGGGAAAATAAGCACGGCCACGGAAACTGTTCAGCTTTGCATATCCCTCGCAGCCTTGGGAGAGCTCCTCTGGCCAGGCATTATTTTATTGATAGAAAAGGCTTTGGGCTTTCTAAGCGCCGCACCTGCGGTCCTGCCGCTCCTCGGGGAATCATTCAGGGCGAGCGGAGGCAGCGGGCAAGCACGGCCCTCCCGACATCAAAAGTCCCCTCGCTCCCTCACCCCTTTCAGCGGCGGCTCCCTCCCTCCCCTCTCTCCGGGCGGCTGCCCGCGGCCTGGGGAACCTCTCACTTTTTGTCCTCTCCCGACCCTTCTGGACCACATTCTATGTTTTTATTCAGGCCATCTGCTCGCCGGGGAAGGGAAAGCGGCTGCCGCGGCTGCCGGCCCCATGGCCCCTCCTGGCACTTCTCTGCCCAGCGACCGCGCCTCTGCCGCCGGCCTGGGCCCGNAAATATAGACGGCGAGGGGTAGGTTTGTGTTGGTGGCCTCCCCCTGCTCCCCCGGAGTGGTACGGCCGCCTTGTTCCTGACAGAAGTCTTTCTAAAGACCTGCTCAAGCCTCACTAAGCAGCTGTGAGTTAGGTCATTTTCCCAGGAGTTTTACATGTGGAAAACCGGGCATTAGGAAGGCCTCAGAAAAGGACACCATCTGGCCCCAGTGAAAAAAAGGATCATGACACTTTCTGTGGTACCAACAGGCCCTGATGAACCATAAAGGAATTCAGGCCTCGACTGTGATCCGATGGTGACTGGCCCAACAATCCCCCCCGTGACAGCCTCCCCCATTCAGCCCCGCAGTTATCTCATAGCACAATGGACTTTTGTGCCACGCTGTTTACCGGGGGCGTCGTCAAATCCAGTCGGATTTCTGGGCTCGGCTTCAGCGCCCCTGCTCTTTGCTGCAACATGTAACACGAATTGGGAGAGATAAGGACACAAAGAAGGCGGCTTTTTTTTTTTTTTTTTTTTTTTTTTTTTTTTTTTTTTTTTTTTTTTCTTTTTTTTTTTTTTTTTTTTTTTCCCAGCATTCAAACCCCCTTGCATTTCTTTCACTGTACGATGGAATAAAGACTAAGGCTCTGCAGAAGATGCAAGAAAGATCTTTGCTGGGAATCAAGAAATCTCCTCCTATCACCCCCCAAGTTAAGTCAGACTTCGTGGATTAAGGGGAATTTGCACCACTGTTTTCTAGAAGTGAAATTTAATTAATGCAGGTCAGGATTTACAGCTTGCATAGACTTTTTTTTGTGAGAAAATAAATGTTTTGTTTTTTGGTTTTTTTTTTTTTTTTCTAGCCAACATGTCACTATTTCCTCATTTTGATTTTGGAATACTTTCTGTCTAGGTAAAAAAGATTTTTATTTTTAGCAATATTTGATTTACCACGCTATTAATTTTGTGGCATGATTTCAATGTGTGGGTGTTTTTTTCTTTGATACAGGAAGTGTCTTAATTAGTTTGTACACTGGGTGCAAGCTCTGTACAGCCACAAGCAGAAGTAAACCCCCCCTTGCCTCCCCACACAAAGGAGGCTACCTTCTCCCTGCCATTCTCACCCCTCTGCCCCACTCCCACTGCAAGAGAGAGCCTGGGAAAATAAACAGACGTTGTAGCCTGCCCTCAAGGTCACTGCATTGACCTTGAAAGGGTAGGGGGTACCAAAATCCAGACTCAAGGAGCCTACAGGGAAAGAGACCTGCTGCCTCCACCCCCCTGAATCCCCAGTTTAACCCAGTCTTGGTGGTGCTTCCACTCTCCAGGCTCCCATGGCACCACTGGTGGTGAGGACATCTCTGCTGCTGACTAGACAAACTAGACATGGATCCTGAGGTCAAACCCAGCAACTTTGACATCATCAGAAAACTATCAGGGAGCTGACACAACTTGGGCAGAAAGGACTTAAGGACAAATGTGACATGTGGGTCCCTGTTAGGGTTAAAATGGGCTGAATTTGACAGGAGGTTTTGGGCATCTTGTAACTCCCCAGGAAAGATCTAGTGCTGACATCTCAGGGGTACGATGTGGTTATGATTGACTCATTTGAAATGCTGATGGACAGATACCAGGTGTGAGTGTGACTGATAGTCCTTCCAATTTTGTGCTTCTGTGCCCACTAAGAGGGCATTTTTTGTGCCCAGCTTGCTGCCCCCACCCTTCTGTGCAGTCCCTTTAGAGCCTGGATCCCCTCAGTGTGAAGGGGAGCAAGCAAGCAAGCCAGAGCATGCCTGCCTCACGACTGTATGTGACAACTAACAGAGGAGTCCCCAGAGACAGAAATGCCACTTATCCTTCTTTTGGGAAGGAGAGAGTAGGAACTGAGGTATTCAGGGCTCTCAACAAGTTAGTCCCAGAGCAGGGTAATAAACCACATCTCCTCAAGTATCAGCCTGCTGCATTAAGGTATTTATGCAAGTTTCTGTTAAAACAGATCTCCAAACTCTTGAGAGCCTAACTGAGCTTTGTGCACCCAGAGGTAGGGAGGGTTGGGGAAACATTTCATTCAGGTTTCATACATTGCCTTAATTGGTGACCTCAGGCAGAAGTGCATTATACCTGTGGCTTCATTAAATGCTTATTACATGAGCCTCCCCAGCACACAAAGCAGACCTCTGCAAACAGCCCTGCATTATCCAGATGCTCTATGTACCTTAGAGCACATGTGACGGCAATCCACAGTTTTTCATGGGATCACTCATTCTCTTACTTCACCATTCTTTTACTACCACAGGTAATGTTTTGCTCTTCATTTAATGAAGAAAAAACAGAAAGAAGAAAACCACTGGGGTAACCACATCCAAGTAAAATATTGCAAAACTTCCATAAAGGGAAGACTCACTGCTGAACCTGCATGTTGTTTGACAAGAAGACATATTTAAGATCACATACCAAATTGACTTCAAGAAAATGCTAGTTCTTAGAGGAATTGCTTTAATATTTTATTTTTGAGATGATGTAATTTCCTGTGGGTCATAATATCTACCTGTAGCTATTAGTGGCTCCCAGTAAGCAGGGGATTTATGGTTTATACGTTCTGACTTTTGCGTGTGCTACATTGAGAGATGTCAGAAAGGAAGAGCTTGACTGTGAGACAAGGAACTGTGTGTTTGCAAAGGTCTGAAAATGAGGTCTGCAGCAGCTCATATCCACTTACTGAAGTGTTTTTGCAATTATGCACACAGTTATTGATCCTATTATTTGTTACAGACACTCAGAGGTTGCCTTGAGATGCTCAAATGAGAAAACCACCAATGGCACTCTGAGCCAAGCAGGAGGAAGAGCAGCCCCTGGCATGGGTGTGCAATGACAGTCAGCTGGGCCCAGCACCTGGTAAAGCACCAGTGAGCCCTGGTCTCACAAAAGGCTTTGGAGGCTAGGAAGACCCCTAGCTAAAACAAGAAAGAGCATGAGGAGGAGTCTGGGATACCTTGGTTTGGGCTTCACTCTGCCACCATGAAAGGTATTTATCTAGTCTATTGGCAACTATTTCAACAGATGGAAAACCAGGATGAAGACTTTATCATGCAAATAGTTAAATGTTCTGTAATCTGGGGTACATGCTTACTTTTTATTCAGAAAGCCCTGCTCACTGTAATGAAAAATGTCAGGCTCTTTTAATAAAAGAACAATTTGAAAACTTGATATATCACAAAACCATTAATTTTAGCTATTATCTGTTTGACACTTTTTCATAGCAACAATTTCACTCTGTAACATGCTTCCTGAGGATTAAAATGATTTTAAAGGATTAAAATGTTAATTAAAAATATAATAGAAATATCAGTCGCTGAGAAGCCCAACATAAGTATTTGTCTCTTTAACTGCATAATCATGCCGCTGCTGTTTCCTCCTGACTCTTTACAGTTTGGAGTTTGAGTTCGTGAGGAGGTAAATGACAGATGCAGGAGCAATTCTGTTCTTTAACTATTTGACAATGCATCTGTTTACACTTCACAAAGGCAGCGTTATGTCCTTGAAATTTCTAAAGGTCATTGTTAATGGGATCTTTTTTTTTTTTTTTTTTTTTNCTGTGTCTTTCTTAGCTTGTAAGAGCACTATTCCCGGAGAGAGGCTGGAGGGGGTTGGAGCAGGCAGGTCCAGCAAATTCCATGTGACCAGTTCAGCTGCAATAATCTCTTTTCTCCTTCTGGTCCAAGCTACACATGAGAGCACTCTAGTGTCTTTCATCATTATTTGTCACCCTTTTGTGTTGAGCAACTTATATCCACAGCCATTCCAGCAATTAAAATAAAAAAGGACCAAACATTATTCACAGTGAATAGCTCTGAGACCAGTGACATCAAGTACCAACCAACCCATTGACAAGTGGGTACCTGATATCCCTGGAGTATTTCATGGAGGGAAGAGAAAATGCAGCCCAAACTCAAATCCAGCAAACACACCGTATATGGAGAGTTCAGAGCCTGATTAAAAGATATTCTCTCTACAACAATTTGTCTTACATGTTCCTAGTAACACGAGGAGAAGGGAGCAGGGCAGAGGGGTGAGAGGACAAGCTCTCAGTTACTGTACAGCTTACTTTAAACACCTTCAAAGATTATTTATATATTCAGGCACCTAAATGGACCACAGGGCTGCATCATCTGCACCCACCTTCTCAAATGTTGTAATTTAGGAAACCTTTGTCATCACTGCTCTAACAAATTTAAGATTTTCTCTGGTGCTTTTCAAGTGAATGAGTGACAGAGCCCCCCTTACTTTTTCTTCTCTGTGCAATTGTCTTCCCTGTACATCTACTATGAGCAGGAGCAGGGGGATTTGTATGCCTAGGAAGATACAACTCCTTCCCCACCTGACCAGGTAAACAACTATTCATCTTCTAGAAGCTGATTGTTTTCTATCCCATATATTCATTTTCCTTTCAGAACAGCACAGCCCTGAATGAATCCTTGGCTTCAGTTTCTCCTAAAATATTAAGAAAAAACATATTCTTGTATTTTTAAAGGGTCTTCAAAGCGAGATGACTTCAAAATAATAAAAAAAAAACAACCCAGCCATCCCAACAACAGTGCATTTATGTTGTATCTCTTAGAGCCTGGATTAATATGCCTAGGTATGCACAGTGGCGTGAAGAGAAATTATTCTTTTGGCAACAAGAGGAGGCAAGAGATTTATCTATTTATGGAAGTGGACTGATTGTCTCACCTTGGAGCTGTGTGGGGCTTTCTGGAGATATTAATTAACAATTTCTGCAGTGAACACATAAATACTTCATGGTGTTCAAAAGGCTACCACATCCTTTATAATTACTCAATTAGTTAATTAATAGCACTGTTAAAGAAATGTCCTTTATTTCTAATCATCATTTGTAAAGATTGACTTTTCAGGTTCTGATTGTCAGGCCTCTTCTGCATTAGAGAGCCATCTGCTATCAGGAAACTTCCTTCTTTTCAACAGGTAGAGCTTTACATGGCATTAATTTGCTCTTACCCTTTTTTTGAAGAAAATGAATACACTGAATTATCTAATTTCTTACCACAGAGTGGAATATTCCATAATTCTTAATGAATAGTAAAAATTTTCTGGATTATTTTCACATTTTTCCTACATATGTTTTGAAGTGGCTGAAAGATGGGGACAATATTCCAGTAATGTTCTCAGTGGTGCTGTTTAGACACAATTCACTTCTCTGTTTGATACTCCTCTGCTTTTAAATTTACTATGCCTCACAGCCAAAGCACTGGACTGGGAGATTTGCAATGGGCATTAAGTGGGTTTTTAGGGTCAGTGCAGTCTGGGCCAACAGATTTGCATCTTGTGAGTCTGAAACAGAGTCTGAAATTAATTTTTTTTGTTCTGAGATGAATTACATCATGTTTGGAATATCAATAACTTTTGATATTCAAAGGAGATTAGTTTATCAAGCAATCTAGATTTCTCTGTTCACCTGACTTGCCTCTATCGTTAATTTAGGACTGCACCAACTTGGAATCACTACTTAACCTTACTGCAAAAGATTCATTTTTTTTTTCCCCAGAGCACTTTTAAGGTATCAAGTGACAATAAACAGAAAACAGATCCTGACAACAGTATTCTAGACACTTTGTTACTGAAGTTGTCCTCTTAATTATTTTGTATTAGTTCCTCTCCTGGGTCTGGACATGAGTTTCTAGAAATGGGGGAACTGGCAAGTGGATGATGACTCTGTTCAAAATATCCCCAACATTTGGCTACTTCAGTGGCCCCTCCAGTGCATGTTGCACAGATTTGTCACAGTGCTGCTTTTTAGGCACTGACATTTGGTGATGACAGGGATTCTGCCCCTGGCTCTGAGCTGGGGTAACTCAGGGCTCCCAGCCTTTGGGGTGAGATTTCTCTCCTGAATGCACACTCTCTCATTGAGGGAGGAGAGGAAAATGGAAACCTGAGACTGGGAGAGTTTCCAACTATACTTTCACTGGACAAGGTCTGTGCCTCTGGAAGGATGGGATTCAGAGTATACCTCCTGGGGCTCCGTCTGTACAACTTGTTCCTGATGAGGTTTGGGTGGGAAAATTGTGCACCTTGTATTGCCACAGAGGGCTTCTGCCCTTACGTGTACGCTCACAGATGCAGAAAGGAAGCTTAATTTATAAGCGTTTTTTAAAGGGCAAAAGAGGAGAAAAAATACTGACATTGGCAAGGATATCTTTCTGTTTACAAATGACATGAATAAAATAGTGATGTATTAAATGCAACCCTCTGTTTGGACCAGACACTTTCCATTTGTGAAAAATGACCATGCTTCTCTCCCTAGGAAAACCAATCTTTTTCTTTAATGCGATTTATGAAAGAAATCACCATTTGTACATTACTTTTAAAACTTGAGGCACTAAAGAAGAATGCTCTTAGAAGTTTCCTCAACTTTGGTGAAGGCTGAGCTGTTTGTAGAGATGTCAGCCACAAGATTGGTGGCTAAAGATAGCAGGTTGCATTCAGAATGGCCCTGTGTCTGTTTTCAATTTTAAAGGAACTGGCTTAAGTGTTGCAAACACTTGAAGCTGTGCATTCTGCATTACAATAAAAATGGTGTCATTATGCACATTACCTTCAGTGACAGCTTCCTTTTTAATATATGCAGGACATCATAAACAAAATCTGCTGAGTATAAACCACTGGAAGGAAATACTCCAAACAATCCAGACAACACTGGATGTACCAAACTTTGTAGTCAGTGCTGTGTTCATGGCTTTTTCCCTGTAATACTGCCATAACTTGTACATAATAAAAACATATGTTTTTAAAGTAATCCATTAGTGATAGCTGTCAAAAAAGACATTCAAGATAACTCCTGTTTCATTTGCTTTGCTTTATTTTTCAATAAAACATTATATGGAGCATGTACAATGACAAAAAAGTCCTAAGCAATGCATGAACCACCATGACTCCAGTGTGAACTAGAGGCCAAAATCATATTGACATATGTATGGATCCTTCTTGTTCATTCTTGAGAAGATGAGAAGTCCAAAGCTAGAACTAGCAAATCCATTTGGCACATCGACTGCCTAAGTCCTTGTGATAAGTGACCCATTTTTGTTCTCTGAGAAGCTTTCTTCTTTTGAAATCCCATGTCTCTCCCAGCAACAATTCACCTGATGAGATATTTCATCAGAATCAAATTTTCTATCCTATTTCCATCCTTTCTTCTTTGTAGACAAATACTGAAATGAGCAGACCAATTGTAGACAAATACTTAAATAATTTTTTATTCCTGAGATTTACTGGGGAGTAAGTTCTATTTTTACTATTTTCAAGAGGAATAAATAGGGACAAAACTCCCCATGTTACCTGAATGGCAGAGTTGCACATTGAGTTGACACAGGATAAGGCACCTGAGATCTCCTTTCTTGGTGTCAGACTCCCAGGGTCAATCCTTGCCTTCCTTTACAGAGCAGTATCTGAACTAATAATCTAACCAAGACTCCTGCCTCTGGACAAGATGAACAAGAAGTATTTTCCCAGATGAGTTTTAGTCAAGCCTTTAGTAAAAATGTCACCATCTGATTTTGCCTCAAATAGACAAAACCTTAACTGCAGAAGTCCTCAGGAGTGCTCAGAATAAAACTCCCATTTTCACTGTGAAGGAATGTCAACGTCATTGTGGGAGATGACAGTGGGAGAGAGGGAGAGAGGACACATTGGCCAAACATATTTGTTTTGTTGGAAACAGTTTGATTTTTCTTACAAAGAGATCTGCCACTGCTTTGCTTTCTAGAACACTAGTATTAGAAAACATCTCCCTGTAAACATTATAATAAATTGCAGAAGGAACAAGAAAATACCGTTGAGCAGATAAATCTCCTGTTTGTTTCATCCTAGTAAGGACCAACTTTCACTTAGCTTCCCACCATGTACTATGATGGGAACAGAAAGAGGAGAGGTTGTTTACCCAACAATGTTACATTTTTTCTTAAATGCTAGATTTTGCCACTGGCTGTTTTGTCGAACTGGGTATGCAATAAATACATGGTAAAATTTGTACTAACAGCAAAGAGACAAGGTCTGAACACTTCTAGAAATCCTGCTTTGTGTTCTCAATATTGTGGAGCATCTGAAAAACTTTAGGTACAAGTAACTGGAATGCAAATGTGTGATTTTTTAAAATGCCAGTTCTGAAAAGACAGAACACAGGAGCAACATTTAAGCATGTTTTGGAGAACACAATTCAAAACTAATTGAACTTCTCAGTTGAATTCAGACTTGGCCGTTCTGGATCAGAATGTGATGATGTGTTTTTTATTATGTTTTTTAGATATCTTTAGTCAATCAAACTCCAGAGTATACATGTTGTTGATCAATTCAATATTTGATTCTATGTTCATTTTGTGGACCCTTCCCCAAACTCTCATTTTAACATAGTTTTGTGGCTGATATATGGATTAAAAAAAAAAATTCCCAGAAAATTTTGACAATATTGGGGGTTGCAGGGAAGACTAATGAACGACAGAAGAACTCTGAAGTGAGGTTGATATCAGTGTGATGTGTGCTATTTAAATATTATTAAATTCAAGGGCTTCTCTTTTTCCACACTTCCTTGCCACATACTGGTTATTTTCCTAGGATAAAAACCATATATTTCATATATGAAAAACTTTAATGAGAAGATGAACTTTCTTAGTGATGGGATTAACTGTTTCTTTGAATGCTATCCATGTTTCCTTATAGCTCTTCATTAAAAGGTCCATGAGCCAGCATGGAAAGGGCATCACAACATCAAAATGAGGGAGGCAGCAGGTACTGAAGAAGAAAAGTGGGGCTTGGAGGGAAGCTCCAATGGATTGAATAAAGCTCTAAAATCAAGAAGAACGGGACATAACCTTCACTGACTTCATCTTACTGAAACACCACCGTGCTCAGGACAAGTTTAGTTCTGCCTGATTGGGATTGCAGTTAATAGAATTGGCAAATAACATATAAAAGGCACCTAACAATAGATTTCAGCTGCTTGTGTGTAACTGGCTTCCATCCCAGCAAAGGAACATGGCATTATTTGGAAAATATGGATCGAGATTTGAAGGGTTGGTTTTGTACTCTTAAATCCCTGCAAAAGCCTGTGGGAATGGAGCACTCTTTGGTGTTAGCTCTTTGGGAGACAGGAGTGAAAGAGGAGGGCTTGAGGGACTTAGCACTGACTTGCAGTGGGAAGCAACAGAGCCTTTTGTGCTTGAAAGACTCAGATGTGGCACTTGGAAATTTCCTGCTGATAAAGTTTTGCCTTTATTCATAACAGGACCTTTGTCAATTTCCAGTGCCCACACTCATAGTCCTTGGAGCAATGGCAGCTGTGACACAGAGGTAAAAATACTTCAGGTGCAGATTCTCATCTAACATATCTCTGTGTAGATCTGCTGTGTGATGGTATGGGTAAGAAAATGTTCTGATCCCCAAAGATCATCTAAGGGAGCATCTTATTTGGTCCTTCTGATAACCTGAAAAATACCTGAGTGGGTAAAAGGAGCACAGAGAGTTTCAGTCATACAGATCTGGCCATCATTCAGTTGACCTTCTTGACTGTTCAGTGAAGAATTCCAGGATATATTTTCTGTTCCTTTAATTGGTGCAGCAGGCAGCAGCACTAGCAATAGCATTTCCATGCTCCCTTGGGTGGGTGGAGAAAACTTCCACTGGTTCTACTTCAAGATGGTACTGAGGCCAGGAACTTGAGGGAGGATTCAAAGAAAGGGTTTATTGTTCATACATACATCCTGGTATTAGTCAGTCTTAATTAACTATACTGATAGTAACTTTTATTTTCAGTGTCAGGCCAGGAGAAAAATCACTCATTTTCTAGGTTTTAGATGACACTTTGCATCTGGGAAGGATATTTAAGCATTATGCAGGATACTAACAATTTTTATTTCTCTTTGTTTCCTAAAATCTACTTTGGTGGTTGTACCAGAAAACAAAATTTGGCTAGATGAACCATTTTCTTTATTCACTTTCACATCTCATGTTTGTGGCCGGTCTTGATCAGGGTCTTGAGTGGAGGACAAGTCCCCATGAGCACTGCGTGCTGCTGCCCTTGTCCAGCTAATAACCAGAAAGGGAAGTGTGAAGAGATGGATCACCCTTCCCATCTCGCTGATGAAAAGGGAAGAAATCTGGCCTGTTGTAATGCTTTCATAAATGCTAAGTTTTATAGGGATGCAGAGAGCAAACCTTCCCCAGCAGTGAAGCAACATGGCCTCAGACTCCACCACAGAGCGTTGTGGAAATTACACAACCTAGTCACACACACACACACACAAATCCACTGTGCCTGCAATGTGTTATTTGATGTTTCATGGAAGAGCTGATCTCTCCTCTTGGGGATCAGGGATAATACCAAAGGGGTACAGTGCTTTTTCTTTTGGCCTGGTGGGTAACAGGAGCTCGTATACTAAATAAGTTATCTGCTAGGAAATGTAGGTGTGCTGCTCCTTCGGAGTGTCTGTGGGATGTTAATTCAGAAGTGGTGGGAGCTGATGGCTAGCGGCACTGCACAGGGCTTCTGGGGACAGGCAGAAGCCTTTGCAGTGTACTTCAAAGGGGGATTCTCAGTTAAGGGAAAAAAAGGATAGATTTTGAAGTTTCTTTCTGCCAGAAGGCTTTACTGCGAGCCCCTGAAGTTCTTTTTTTTTTTTTTTTGTAATCAGGGATGAGATAGGTACTTTTTCTTTCTTTTCTGCTTAATTTGGGCCAATATATTTTGAACCCTGTGTAAATTCTTCTGTGAGGAGAAGACTGAATGTACTGTTTATTTCTTCATGTTTGTTGGGTTTCTTGTTTATTTATTTTAAATTAGAAATTGAGCCTTTAAAGATGTTTACAAGGAGACCTTAGCCACTGGTTTTACATTCATTCAGCATACATTCCCAAAGTCAGTGGAATTATTCCTTGGCATTAAACATTCTGTGAAAATAATGCTATACTGGACTGAATGAGTCACCACCTTCCAGGTCTGAGCCCCAACATTTTGATACTTTCACCTTCACTCTTCTTGAGGGCACATGAGATGCATCAGATCAGGCTCATTCCTGATCTAGGTGATGAATTATCACCATTTTTCAGCTCTCTTTCTCCCCTCCTTCTCATTAGTTTCTTCTCTAACCTTCCGAATGAAAAGCAACTTTACCAAGTGAGAGACCTTCAAGCCATTGTGTTTTGAAAACAATTTTTGTCCAGGGTCAGGATGGGAATGGGATACTTACACCTGCATCCAGTAATACATTACTCTCCCAGGTCCCAATTAAAATGCCTGTATGGTTGCAGTGGGAATATTTCCTGAGACCACAGGGACTGGACAGGACACGTGCAGCAACCCAGGCCTCTTGGTTTTGCAACCTTATCCAGAGCACGTGAGGAGGTGATTTATTTTCCTGTTAACGACCTTGAATCTGCATTGGCATTGGGAGCTCTTTGGATGTCTCCTGGCAATGTCTTCCCAATGGCTTTGTGTTGTTTGCCTCAAGTTTCTTGTGTTCATACTTAGACTTGCAATGCAGGTAGCTTGAGAAATTTCACGGTCTAGTTCAGAATGGGACACAACAGGCCTGGAAGTAGACATTCTGTTGCAAATGAACAGATACAACTTTGGGCACAACATACTCCAACAGATCATTTCAGAGTGGAAGTCCTTTGTAATTAAAAAGACTCTGAGATATATTTTGGATTTTTCAAAAATTGTTCTCTCAAGCCACATCTGTTTCAGAGCTGGAAACGTCCCAGCTTATGATCAAAAAGTTCAGACTAAATGTTGCTTTCTCAGAAGGTCTTACAGGATTTTCTCACATTGTCATACTATTTATTAACCACTTGCACTAATTGTGGTGAAGTCTGCAGATCCGTGCAATGAATTAGAGCTTGATATAGTAGAAAAAGTTTTCTCCAGAAGCATGTAGAGACTAAAATGTGCACCTTGGGTAAAATTCAGCCCTCAGTTTATGAAAAATAACTGACTGTAATTGGTGTTCATATTAGATGGCACTTTAAGTGGCATCATAATCTATTTGTACATCATGGTTCTATTTTGGAAGTAAAATCGGAAGACTTTGTTATTTTCAGGGATAAGACTAAATATTTTTTTCACCGTATATATAGAAAGCAAAGTAAGTCATGTTCGCTGACTTATTTTGCAGTCTATATCAGAAAAATATTATCAGATTCTAGAGAGGACTGATGGTTCTATGTGAATTACTGGTGGTGCAGTTTGTGTTGCTCTATGATTTTATGTAGCTACAGTAACTACTATCTGATTCATTTTAAAATTTTAATTTATTTCAGTCAACAAGTTTTAATCTTGCAAGAAGATGAAAAAAATCAAAATTTTTTCAAGGCCACCAAAGGACCAACAGCCTTTCATTTAATCCCTCATAAGCTGAATGCCTTCAAAAGACGTGTGACTTGTTTGGCACTGACCCTAGCAGAGTATGATATTAATAGGTTATTGACTTGGTAGGTCTTAAACAGCCAGAGGGAACATCATTTGCAGTAGCTGCAATGCACTGGAGGTTTGTTTCATTGATTGTGCTGTTTAACCCATCATCTCCAGGCATTTAAACAATGATATACGCTTGACAAACCTAATATTTCATTCTCTATCTGGGGACCAAGAAACAGAAATTAAAGGAAAGAAAAAGATAACTGGACAGATACATAGCAGAAAATGATGATAAATGAGAGGGGAAAAGCCAGACAGATAAAAGGCCCAAATTTTGGAATGTGCCATAACTAAAAAAAGTATATTAAAAAAGGGACAATTTTCTGTGAGAAAGGTGGGGAAATGATAGCAAATACACCTGAGGGCTGAAAGACTCAGAATTAGCATGAATTTAGAAATTTTTGGAAATTAGGAATTCTTTTGCTCTCTGCTATCAGGAAATGAGGTAATAATGTGTTGAAAGACATGGCTCTTTCCATTTTCCATGTATGAAATTCTGACTGTGATTTTTACTTAATTAAATAGATTTTTTCCACTAGTTTCAGGTGGATCAAGAAGGATCCACAGGATGCAGAAGCTTGTATGGAAGAAAGTATTTCTGTTTTCCTAACAACATGATAAGAATTGAACACATTTATGTGAATTTACAAGGAAGAGTCTTAATTCATTCTGTCCCTGCATCTGAGGCTTATTTTCTCCTCTACTCTTCTTCAGTAATCTAGGCACCACTGTGAAAGCAGCAAGACTAACTACGAGTGATGTGCACCTGTATTATTCCTCAAAACCACATCCTGCTCCTGAAACATCACTGTTCAACAGAAGACAAGAAAAGTGTTGTCTCCACACAAGAAAAATCTCTGCTTAAAATGCAGATGTACAGTTTTGATCTGCCCCAGAGCTCTACAGTAGATCAGGGGTGAGCTGTAACCAAAGACAGTGTGTAGATATGCCGTATTTATTTAAAAGCTGAAAGCAGAATTTGAGTACATATTGAGAGGGAATTATGAATTATTTTTGCAATATCACATAAGAAGTTTGAAAGGGGGAAAAAAGACCCTCTTAAAAAAATATTTACTAATGGAGTCCTGAGCAGATGCTACATATTACTGATTAATTTTCCTTTACTAGTACCAGCTGGTATTTGTGTGTATACATCCCTCTTCAGTAACCGGGTAGTTGGTTAGGACATGTTGTGCAAACCTCTCCCTGTCCTGAACTAGCTGCATTAGCTTTTTTGTTGCTCAGTACAGCAAAGTTACAAATACATGGTCTTTACCTACTGTATGCAGAAGTGAAACATGAGACCTGAGAATCAACACAGAGATTAATAATTTTTAAAAATCTTATGATCTCATGGCATTGCAGTGTTGTGGTTTAACTCCAGCTGGCAATGCAGCTCTTCACATCCAGCTGCTCACTTCTCCACGTTCATGAGGATACTTGATGCATAAATCTTCTATGTGAATTGCATCATACCACTTTGAGAAGTCACCACTGTAACTTGTGTTTTGCATAAAGAAATTGTTTTCTGCTGCATAAACCTAATGTGGGACTATACACGTAGTTTGACCATGGGTGGCATATTTCCTACACGGCAACCTCACTAAAATCAGCTGGAGATACACATAGCATATATGTAACTTTGAACCAATATATGCATGAGCTACCCAATAGCACACCCTATGGAATAAATCCTCTAATTTACTCAGAAAATGCTTAAATTAAGGAAGATGTGTTAGAGATGTAGTTTATCTCTAAGATTGTAAGCAAGTATATCCCACCTGGCGTCCATTTAAAATACAAAATACATGTTCTGCAAGATCAAGCTCTTACAATTATGCATCTGTATGTAATTCCATGCATACACAGTTTTAGTTATGCATGCTCTTGAACTACCAATGCTCCTGAGCATTCTGTGTCTGGAGAAATACCTTCCTTTTTGCTTCACATTTCTGGTTCTATGTTAGTTTACCCTCCATCATTAGTGCAAATGTTAAAAGTACAAGTAACCAAGCACTTAGGCTCTGTTTAGAGTCACTCAGAAAACAGACTTTTCCAGAGAGTAATAGGAGAGCAGAGGAAGAGACACAGGATAGTCCTGTCCTATCTGCCCAAGTTGATGGAGGAGACCCCTACCATAACATCTGCTGGCAGGACACCTCTTTACCCCACTGCCTCTGTGGTAAGGAGGGGTAGAAGTGTGAAAGCATTTTGCTCTTTTGTTCAGGGCTGAAACTGCCTCCTAAGTTCCCTTTGACTTTCTTAAAAGAGAAAATGTAGAGCAGCGGTGAGAGGAGAATAAGGTAGAAAATCAATCTCTGGTAGATCCAGAGGCAGAAGTGAGAATCAGATATGTGAATGGAAAATTTTGTTTTGCTTCGCTCAGGTCCCTTAACCTTGATGGAGTAAAAGGGATAGTTCACTCCAGAAATTAGAAAGCTCCGTGCTTCCCTTTGGCTCCTTCACTGAGTCTCCAATGCAATGAACATCTCCTAGGTGGTGGGAGACCTGTTGTGTTGCTTTTGACAACCAGGGGAGAACTAAACTCCAAATAAGCCATCCCACCTCTCCCTGCCAGCAAGGGAAGGACAATAAATGAGAGGTGCTGGGGTACACCAGTCCCTTTGCCTGAGTGAGCCAGACAAAATGGGCTCCCTTCTGGTTCGGGCCACAGCATTTGCCCTGCTGAAACCATGCCCTGGCTATAATGTAAAATGGTATTTGTCTAAACAGAGCTCACAGTTCCACCCCCTTGTCTCTGTAACCAGGACAGCAGTTCAGAAAAGAATAGAATGATCGCTACTTAGGTATTCCCACTACATATTTAGAGGAAAGATTATTTTGGTTGAAATCTGATCTGAGTCAGGCTGAGAGGAACAGGCTGAACTGCTTTTTAGCCATCCCTCTATTTGTTTCTAAGTGTATATGAAAATGTGGAACTTAAAATCTTCTTCATGAGTCACTTTGGCTTGATGTCCCTGCTAGAGGTCACTAACGTTAAAAGAGAAACTCTACCACTGAATCATTTAATGACTGGAAATTGGAGGTAATAGACTTGAAAACGTATTCTCATTTCTGTAATTCAAAACCCTTTATCTGTGCCATGTAGTCCTGCTAGAAAGAGCAAAATGGCCTTTAACAAAGTCTATTTGCAGAATAGTAAGAAGTGTTAAGATGCCAGATGCATCTCATTATGAATTTTAATGAGTAGATTCACACCTTGTCTTCCATTAAATAAATTACATGGTCTTTTCCAAACTCTTATCTGGAAAATCTGATTTTTTTTTTCCCTAAAAAATAGACTCTTGAAGAGTTTAGGACTGTTCATTCTGAGCCCAGGACCTGTGGTCCATAGTCAGCCAAAGAGGGAAAAGCGGTCATGCTCACTCATGCAGCAACACCCCAGAGCTCCTCTGTGCCATTGACACAGAGAGTCCTGTCTGGAACATGATTAAAAGTGAGAGTCAGAAAGCAAGATACTCTGGATTGCAATTAAAAGAGAAATCAATCATCTAATTTTCTTTTTATCTCAAGAAATAAAGAGCTAAATTCATCTTCATCATGCAGAAAACTCCAGAAAAAGAAAACAGATATTATAGTGAATAGTGAAGCATATTCTAGTCCTATTATCACAGCAAATGCAATCTCTTTCAAAACTATTTTTCTTTTGGAAAATGGTCAGAGATATTTGTTTTACAACAGGAAAGTAACTGAGTATCTGTGGCTGAACTCTTCTATGCCACTTCACCTCTGAACAGGTTTGAAGCTCACAGGGCCCTTGAAGTTAGACATTGATTGTGGTAAGGGATGTTGGCAACACTGTACTCTGCAGGAGTGAAACTGAGGGGAGGAAAGAAGCCTCCTTTTCTTTGTATCCTGAAAGGAAGGATATTGAATGAAGTTGTTCAGACTACTGATAATTGCAAAATGAGTCTTAAAATTGAAAATATGAGACATTATACCGCTTTGAATCAGTGTAGTTTCCCGGAAACCAGTATCTGCACAGTGCTGCAGAGAAGCAGAGGACTTGGTCCTTTTCTCTTGAATAATCATGTTTCAATTTTTTCTCTATGGATAGTCAGATCTATTTCTGTAGAAACAGGTAACAGACAACCTCCCTGAAATAAGCTCCTTGCACCCATGATCAGAATTCCCCTTGTGAGTAACAAAACCTGTGAAATCAATGGGATGCTCTATTTTACTCTAACCCTTCCTCACCAGAAGGAGGGACAGTTCAAAAGTTCTAAGCGCAGCAATAAAAACGACAAAGTTTCACTAAATATTATGGTTAAGAGCTTGCAGCAAACATCTAAGCAGAAAACACATGCATAGCCTTTTCATCCTGGAACAACCTGAATGCAGTCTTTTGCCTTTCATTCCTCCAGGCTACCCAACTTTCGTATTTTGTACATCAGATACAGCATATATTTATATAATTTTATTCTTCCTGATATAGCAATGAATGCAACCATCACACACTAATATGAAAGAATATCCTTTTAGACAGTACACACAGTGTCAATAGGATAATGAATGATGCTAAAGAAAAGTCATGTCTTTGTCAGAAAGCATCTGCTTTAGGTTAAGGGGAAGAATTCAGGTATTACATTAAATCCTATGCATTGTATATACCTGAGTATATGCATAAAGGACATGAATGAATATGTGGTTCTGGTTTTAAATATAGTCCATTGGACGTGGGGACTATCTGATGACCAGATTTTATCCACGTATTATATATTTCCACTTCTGTCTATTTTGCCAAAGAGCCTGTCAAAATCTAGTACTTACTTTCTAGTTCAAAGAACAAAACAAAAAATGTTGGGTTTGCTTGTTTATTTCAAAGGGGAAATATTAGAAATTAATTACTACATTTTTCTGGGTCAGGCAAATACAGGTGAATGAGATGAACACGAAACCAAGTGTAAGCACCAACTATCACTGAAGCACCACTAGTTAAGATACGGCAGATTTATGAGCTTTATTTTCTACCTAAGGCCTGTCATATTTTTTCACCTTTATGTTAGTTAATTGCAGAGTAACATAAATTAACTTTTGGAACACAGCAAAAATGGGAACTTTATTTATGAATTTCTTGGATTTCTTCACCCCAAGCCAAACAACTAAATTGCTACTTAGCATAAATTATTTATTGGCCCTGGCTCAATACCATCCAACACCAGCCCCTGGAGGTCTGGGAGATATAAAAGATTTAAAGCATCTGTGCGACAGCATTGGTGCAGCCACAAAGCCATGTTTCTTTCCAGAAGGGTCCACTTTATTTTGTTGTAAATAAATAGAGCCTAAATTTCAGGGGAGGGCTGGGTAGCTTCTAGCAGGACTGTGGTGTTTTGCATATGTTAATTACCCACAGTTCCATGACAGAGAGATATACACTGTTTGCACAACTATTCTGGAGAGACCTGTTGGCAAAAGGATGCATTTTAATCTGCACATAATACAGGAATGCTATAATTTTCTATCACTTTGTTTTATGCATATATGTGTATAAATACATACAGTCACTTCACAATCTATCTTTATCACATTTATCATTATAATCTTTGCCTTTATCTTATCTATGCATCTCTACATAAATGTTAGGGAATTGTCAATAAAACCAGTGAACTCACAAAAGGGGATATGCCATTCAGTACATATTCATATGAGAAGCTAATCTCTAATCTGCCAAATATGCCCAAACAATGCCCCAATGTAGACCCTGCAAAGGGCAGCTGATGCCATCCTGCATGGCTCCTGTGAGCTTGCTCCCCTTTGGTGCACCATCTTCTCTCTGTGTGTGCATTGGCTTGGCTCTTCCCCTTGCAGGCTCATTCTCCATTGTGCTCTCCTCAAATTCCACACACCCCCTCACTCTGGCAACTGCAGGGGCTCGCACATGACAGGATGCAGAATCCCATTATGCTGGTACCTCTCTCCTGAGAGAAAGTTCCTGAGTGTCAGAGCTGAAAATGAATATGTAGGTCATAACTCAAGCTCTGAGGGACCCTGTAAGCTGAAGAACAATTATCTGCACACTGACTGTTGGCGATACAGCTGAGCACTTCTGGAAGTACGTATATAGCATATATTTTATTGTTCTGTTGAAGAATTGGCTTCTAGAATACTTAAGTGTACAATTTAGTAGTCTTCTGCTATTTTTTCAAAAACTGTCTTATTTTTCTGTCAAAAATGTCAAAATGAGGTACAGTAATATTTTATATAAAGTTTTAGAACTTGTAAAGACTTGTGGAATTATAAAGTGGTTTTGCTTCATTAAAAATGCCCCTTTTTTGTTATCATTTCTGGAAATGGGAAATCCTTCTATTAAACAGACAACAAGTGAGCAACACCAGTACAATAGTCTTTGACAAAAGACCTTATCCCATATACATACACGGATGCTTAGCTTGTCTTTCCTTGGCCAGTCCTGTTGGTTTCACAGTGAATTTGCTTTCAGGACTGGAGCTCAGGTAACATGTTCACAGTAGAGTCTTCCTATCACTGGACATGAATTTACAGGACTATTTTAATACCTAAGAACAACAAAGGAAAGTTTTAAATTGCCTTCTTAATTATTTTTACAAGCTTTAAAAGTAAATTCATTTTCAGATTCATTAGCACTTAGAGAAACTGAAAAAGATAACTGCTCCAAGCAGCCTACAAGCAAGCAGAAAAATATTTACTTCTCTCAACATCTTAAAGCCAACACATACAAAACTGATGAAGAGTGAAGAATTGATGGAAACAGGGCTGTGAGGTGATTCACAACTTGTTGCAGAACAGAGCAGAATAGTTGGGATGAACAGATTTCCTCTCTGCCAATTCATTGCCCCATCCACTATAGCAAGCATCTCATCAAAAAGATAGCTAAAATCCTGAAAGGCTGTAATGATTTTTAAATACAAACCCACTGCCACCTTCTGTCCATGGACTTGTTCCAAGAACTGGAAATGAACACAGGCAATTATTGTGCAGAGAGTTATTTTACATAGTTAATAGACATGAAGAGTGAGAGATTCCAGTGGGTCTGAAAGCAGGGCCATATTTACCTGGAAATAGCCCTGGGACCCAATTCTGTGGTTGTCATCATGGAGACCAAGGGGACAGTCATGACATGCAGTCAGCAGTCATCATCTGGGCAAACTATTACTATTTAGGTAGGCTGATACCCCAGTACCATTAACAGAGTAATGTACCACTTAAACATGTACATTCTCTTCTTAAGACCGCTTTGTATTTTACAATACTAGTAGTGAGAAAGCAACAGAACTCCAAAACTCCAGCAAATTTAAATACAAATTGAACTATCAGACAACTTTTACTTTATCTGTGATTTTTTTTTTTTAATGTGACTACAGAATTTCTCAATAAATAGCTTATACTGTTGGAGCCATAGAACTAATAAAATTATAAAACTGGTTGGGAGGGAAAAAAAAAAGGCAATTATGCAGGGGTGAAAATGCTGTTTTTGAGGCATATCCAGAAAATCCATAATCATCAATAAGTTTGGCCAATGTGCATTCAATAAACCCTTTGTATGAACTCAAAATGATTTAATGCAAATAATGATTTCTTACATAAAAATCTTTCTTCTTCATCATCTTTCTTGTCTTGCTTTGACAGTATGTTTTTTAATTACATCCACTTTAGTGAGTTTAATTAATCAACCTGTGTCTCTGAAGAGTCAATTTTATAAAAGCTCTGCAGTACTGTAGAGGCACTGCTTATTTTCTCTCGATGCTCATTCAAAAAAGAAGACCTCTAACCCTATCTAGGGCTGTTCACACTTGCTGACTCCCCATTGGTAATTCAGCTCAGAGTTTGGCACCACTGCTCATGAGGTCTGCCAAGGAACCACATCTCCTGCTTCTGTGTTCAACACAATTTGCTCCTTGCTGGGTGTTTGGGATCTGAAAGTCCTGCTCTCAGTATGCCAAGTGTTTTGTTGCTAGTCATGTTCAACACAATCCTTTATGATAGTAAAGTCAAGGAAAATCTTTCCTGCATTTAAAATACACTCTTTAAACAACCTTAGCAGTTTCCTTACATAGTCTTAAAGACTTTGCTTTAGATCAACATTAAAACCAATCTGTCTAAGCTCTGCTTCCTTGTTTATGGAGAAGGGCAATAGAAGGCCATTCATAATCTGGCATCTTTCAGTACTGAACCATTAGGAAAAAACAGGCTTGGATGAAGGCATTCTAGTGGTGACCTAAATAAAAGAACCTAGCTATGAATCAGGAAACTTCTTCCCTTGCTGACTGTGCTCTTACTATGTATTTGTTTAGACACATTAAATTCTTCTCGAGGCTTACATTTTTAACAATAACCTTTGCTCACATATAATTAAAATTTGCAAATGAATAATCAAAATAGCACTAAGTTTTAAATAAACTTAGATATATAAAACCATCTCTGAGCTCTGTTTTTTGTTCATGTTGACAGTTTTTCTCTCTCTGTACCAACATGAAAAATACCCTGATACTTCAACGCAAGCTGTCACACAGAATCCTCAGCTGCCAGTATCCAGCATATTTGAAAAGTATGAGAAAAAACGGTCAGTGCCAACAGATTCCCTAATCAAAAATAATAATGAAGTCTTGAGAACTGTCAGTCCTTCAATTATGCAGCTCTGACAGTGGTTGTACATTTGCAAGAATCCATCCTTGATACTGGAGGGCATAAAAAGGCCAATTGAGCTTTGTCAGAGCCAGACACAGTCAGGCACAATATTTTTGTTCTGTCTTGAAGTGGACAACCATATCTTCAGAAAGTTTAGCATTTAACCTAGGATCAGCTTTGCTGACACAAAGAACTAAATAAGTTAAACATAAGTGAATTCTAATCCTGACACAAGGAAAAAAAAAAAAAAAAAGAAGGATAGTGAAATTCTCAGTATTAGTCTTGCAGTGCTCCTTGGATGAGGGCCCTCAGTGACATTAAATTAAGCAGCTAGTTAAAAACTAAGTAGAGCCAAGAGAAAAATATGATCTATTCTTCTACACTCTCTCTAAAACTACAGGTCAGGTACAACTTTTGTTGGGAATATGTTATTAGGAGGACATTTGTATTGAGCGTATAATTGCTTTGATAAGGCTGACACTGAAACTAGTAATCAGTGAAATTGGAGGCATCATATTCCTTGTTTGAAAAAGAAAAAAGATCTGACACAATGCAAGAATCCATCCCAATTTGTTCTGGTATTTCCTGATTGAGATCTATCAAAAATGGTATCCCTTGCTTAGTCATAATTTAGGTCCAGCTTTCAGAGAAAGCCACTGTCAAAGTGAGACATAAGGCATAATTATGCATGACTCTTAGAGCTCAACCTTTGTCCTTTTCTTTAACAAATTATAAAGTGACTCTATTTTTATTTAAATAGACTCACTTTCTAATTGGTTAAACAAAAGACAACTAATAAAGCATGAAATCTTGGAGTACTCTCTTGTGATATTACCTGTTCACTAACCCAGCATATTCCTCTGCAACTGGATTGGTCAAGTTAAAAAGGGATCAAATACAGTCTTGTCTTGCTCTTTGCTGGTAGAAAATCAAGACATGAGTATCCTTTCCACACCCAAGATTTTCCCCCAACCTTCTCTCTTGGATAGGTTCGTGTGTTTCCCAAATAAATCACCCTGAAGGGAAAGCCTGAAGGGCTGAAGGAGCCAATAATAATGTTTCTCCCTGTACGTGCATGAAGCTATTGGTTCCTGAGCAGGTGTCTCTGTACAACCTGACATGAATGTAAACCTGTACCAAGGGGTGAACTAACTGGTGGCATCTTTGGGCTAAGGCCACCACATAATCTGCTCCTTCACATCACGGTGTGCAGGGAGGTGGTTTGGCCTTTTTTCTTCTGAACCACATATAAGATCCTAAAAAGGAGAGAGAAATTGCTCCAGCCAGACATACCTGACTTTAAAAAAACCCCAATAGAACTTTTCACAGTGATACAATGTGACAGAGTTTCTGATTGTTCCTTCTCCCTCTCCTCAATAAAATACACACTTGTGATACTTGGTAAACAATAAGGATTTCTCTGGAGGAGAAATGTAGCACTGACAGGAGTGCTTCAGTTTAATCCTCCTTTCTTTCTTTCTTTCCACTCTCCCTTCCCCAGCCTCCTCCCGCCTCTTCATCCACCCTGGAGGCTCTTATGGGATTTTCCAGGTAACTAAAAGCTTGCAAAGCCAGTGCATCAGAGCGACAGACCAGACAACCGCAACATTTAGGAGTGAGTGACACATCATTTCTTTAACTCTCCCTCCTCCTGAGTCACTCACAATAAGGCTCCAAGCCATTCTTTACGTTGTATATGGTTCTATTACTTTTTTGGTAGGGAATTTGTCATAATGTATATTGTAGCAGGCAGTTGTCAATGAATCCCCGTGTATCTGTGTATACCCTGGCTTTAGAATGATGACTTACTCAAAAGCATTACATAGAGGAGTGGTAATCATGGGGGTTTTTATTTGTTTTGGTCAATAAGAAGCAAATTTTGGTCAGCAGAAATTTGACTGCACCAGATGTTTCAATTTATAAAGTATACATTCAGTAAGACCTGACTTTTTTATAGTAAAAATGCATACCTTTTCTTCCCTTTGTCTTTGGTGTAACAGTTATGGACAATGAAGTTGTCCTAACACACTGTAGAGATGACCATAATGGCTTTTAAGATCAGGCTTTTAAGACAGGCCCATGATCATAGAATGTTAAGGACTTGGAATAGACCTTAAAAGTCAACTAGTCCCCAAACTCTGTGCCATGGACAAGAATGGTGATATCTAAAGATAAGGCTTATTGGGAAGAACTAAGTGCAGGAACCCCATCTTATCAGGCATTGATGGATGGTCCTCAATGGGATGAATATTTCAGCCTCAGTGATAAGCAAACAGCTCAGGTGGATTGAGGCTGTCTTGGGACAAATTGTCTCTATTCCAGCTGACCTCTTGGTTGTTGGGGTAAAAGATGAGGCTGAAGTACCAACTCACCAAACCCACTTGTCCCTTCCCAATATTGTGGGACAGTTTGGCCCCATCAGCAAATGCATTTACTGCATTTGATTTTGGGAATTTTGAATAATTTTACAGAAGATGCAAATCTGAGAGGTTTGACTGAGGGCAAGGACTGCCCAGCCAACTCTGCTGTGGTGACAGACCCACATGGGTGAGCTCAGCAAGGCAAGAGCACTAGGCAGCCTGGTGAGGAGCTCTATGTTGATTAGCTTGGTTAACTTATCTTCCTGGCATGGAGCTACTCACTGGCTAATTCACAGTGATGAGCAGGGTTGCACAGTGCTCTGGGAGACCTCAGGAAGCCTCCTTGCCCCCATGCTCCCCATCTTTCATTAACAGAGCAAGTTGGTGTTCTCACACTCTCAGTGCACAGAGCTGCCCTGTAGCCTGTGTTCTCCTCTGTGACACCACCAGTGGTCTTCCTTCCTGCTGACAGCAGACCTGAGAAATGTTTCAGCATAATTTATAGAATAGCTGTAGGTGACAAAATGTCTGTATCACAGTGATGCAGAGGGAACTGAAAGTGTCTGTTATCACTCAGGAAGCACCAGAGAAGGGGACCATTTATTTAGCAGATTCGCTCTCTGGAAAGGATGTTCTCATCCACCCTGGGGGTAACTTTGCTGACAGATCTTTCCATCCTCAGGGGAGCAGAGGAGGACTCAAGCACCTGCTCTCTGTATTTTCTGTACTATCACAGTGATCAAGAAGGAAATCATTAGACAGACCAGACTTCCAGCTTCCATTATTTTTAACAGGCACTGCACATCTAATTTGAAGTGCACAGTGCAAATATTTACCTCCAAATGTCAAAGGAGACTATAAAGATCTTTATGGATCTTCACACTTCAAAGACTTAATTCATTAAAAATAATTATACATATATGGGGATTACTTCCACGGTGGAGCTGAGATCTGCCATCAGTTGCCAAGTTGCAAAGTACAGCATGCATGCTATACATCTGTGTGTCAGCTTTTATGTGAGAGAGGAGGGCTCTTGTACATTGGAACATATGTGTTTAAACAGGGATGAGAGGAGTTCTCGCTGGAATTCTCTGCCGAATAAATTAGACAAAGTCACTGTGTGGCAGTGCAGACTCCCAATGCTGCAGACAAACACTTTTGTGCTTGCCCATCTCTTTCACCTCAACCTAAATACTCCACATGCCTCTTCATTTTAGAATGAAAGCAGTTTTACAAAGAAAAATATAAGAAATTGGCTTTGATTTTTCTTTGCCCCTCAGAGATTTCAAGGTGTCCAGTGATTTGTTTCCAACAGTGCCAGTTTTACAAGATTGAGGCTTTTAGCCTTAAATTTTGCATTTTGTGAGAGCTGACAGACACTTTCCCATCCTTGAAATGTATCTGTTGTTTAAGGGGCAGATTCTTCTATTTTGAGCAGGTAACTGGAAAAAAATTACTGCTGAAGTCAACGGCCAAGAGGAGGCAGTCAATTAAATTCTCAGACACTAATAATCTATTCTTACTTGTAAATCACGAGGATTCTGTTTTAAGCACTTGGAAAACTTCAAGCATGAACCATGTGATAACAAGCGCCTTATTTTTCAAAAATAATATAAATAATTTAGGCTGTCTGTTTTACTGCAAGGAGCATGTATTGATCTGACCCACTTGTATGCCACCACCAGCCCAAACTGTGAGAGTGTCTCAGCTCTCATCACACGCACAAGGAAGTAGCAGGAAAAGAATGTCTCTCCTGTCTCACTGCTCGTGCTTGAGGTGTGGTGGTTTTGGAGAACAGCTGTCATAAGCAGGCATTTTTTTCTCCTTGTGAGGAATCCCATGGCCATTTACCTCGTCTTGCCTCAGAGAACTTTCACACCTCTGCTCAGCCCCTGCAAAAGTCCTGCTGGTTGAACTTGCCAGCCTTCTGGCACTGTCACTTCCCTGGGTGCCAAGGGCTCAGTCACCCTGGGGACCAGGCTGAGGCAGGGAGGAAAGAATCTCAGAGGGTCAGGACAGAGACAGGGAGATCTTGCAGTACTGTACTGTATATTCTTAATGTTATGTGTTAATGCTTACCTGTGCTCGGGAGACAGCTCCGAGAGCAGAGTCTGAGGGTGAAAGTGTCACAGCAACGTGTGCTGTTTAGTAGATTTTCAGCTCAATTTGCACCAGTTGGTGTAGTCCTGAGACTACGTCAATTTAGTCCACTTTTTAGATAATGGATCTTACCTCTCTTCATGGAATAAGTTTACACTTCATAAAATCTTACAGAATTTCACTGGCTGTAGGAACACAACCCAACTGTTGTTGCTGGTAGTGGAAGTCTTGTGGCATATGAAGAGCATTAGGACATTATTTTGAACATCAGACATTCACCTTTGACATCAGAAAGGTGGTGATGATGAAATGTGCTGCAAGGGTACATCTCATTTAATAGTGCCTATTACAGTTGACACACACAAGCATGAATCATGCTATCTTGTATTTTTGCAAATAATATTTATTCCACAAAGAAATTCATGCATGCAGAATAAATAGCACCTTCCTGGTGAAAGCATATAATTAGCTGAAATCCAAGAAGTGACAAATATTTGCTTTGCCTGAAAGTTACTTCATGAGATTCTCAAGTTTGAAGTATTTCAGAGACAGAAATGACAGCCTTCACAGTTTCATCATTATTTGGTGCTGCTAATTGCCACTGGTTGCAGGTAGCAAATTTCTGCTAATGCAGAAATTTACCCTGTTCCACCTTTCAACCCTCTTCTCACTTCCCTTTTGCCTTCTTGCAGCTCTGCACACCTCCATTCTTACAGATAATTCAGGGAAGCTGTAGCATCTTCCAAATATCATGGACTAAAGCCCATCAGCTGTTCTTCAAGTTGCCTGAAAATGATTTGGTTAACTGAATTAACCCATATTTATATGTCTGTATTATTTTTATTTATTTGTGGGGAAAAAAAAAAAAAAAAAAAAAAAAAAAAAAAAAAAAAAAAGAAAGCAAGCTTTCCATTTTGCAATCATGATAGTTCAGGTTTTTAATTTTAAAATAACTTTTGTTATCAAAGGTTTAAATGTATCAAAGTAAAATGAATTGTGACCCCAAATATTTATGAAAAATCCATCGCCTACTGATTTGATCTGATAAACCACAGGAGATTAATTAGTCTTGGTTATATGACTTTTCAAGCACTACACATGGCTGAAAGGGTTTTGATTTTTGTAGTTTAAGCCTGTATTTTCATGTAGTTATATTAAATATATAACATATAGGGGAATTTGCTACATGGCGGCATTTACCATTGGTATGATGATTTTACCCCAAATATGAAAATCTCCATTCACCAAGAGCTATAAGGCTATTTTCACAATGAGAGTGTCTATTTAATTTTTCATCCATTAAATCAAAACTGCTCCTTTTCAATTGTTTTAAATGATTTTGTACAGTAATTAAAAACTAGTATGAAAATAGCCTTTATTTCCCTTTTAAAAGCAGAAAGTAGGATATACAGACTGAGCAATCTAGGTGAAATCTTTTTCTAAGAAACAGGCTACAGTGTCTTAAAATAGACCATGAGTCTCCTCTCCCTCTCCCTCTCCCTCTCCCTCTCCCTCTCCCTCTCCTTTTCCCTCTCCCTCTCCAAGAAGCAACAGAGGACTCTGCCCCAAAGATACTCAGAATTGACTGCTTTTGTGCCCTTCTTCACATTAAGAAGGTTTGACATATGTCCATGGAGTTTTTAGCTCTAGACAAAAGTCCAGACAAGTGAAACATCTAATTCTAATGTTAAAATTAGAAGAAATTAAACTTCCATAAAACCCACTAACTGTATCAAACTCAAATATCTTTCCTCACACAGCTCCATTTATGCAAATACATTTATAATGTTCCATAAATAAGCAGAGTAGCAGCTTGAAAGTTTTAAAATAAAACTTCTTCAGAGAAATTAGCTTTAATTCATTTTAAAGTGCCCTTTTCCTTTTCCCTTTCCTTTTCATTTTCCATGGATTTTGTGATTTAAGATTATACTGTGTTGGGGTTTGGGTTTTTTTAGGGCTGTGAATGTCTTTCCTCATTTGGCTTGCAGACAGCCCTTTCGCAGTGTGGTGCTGTTGCAGGTGAGGAGCATCTGTGCCTCTGCCAGGCATGTGTTTGATAAGGATGTTGACAGGTCAGAGGTTGTCACCATTAATCCCAAAAAGCTATTTCTGACTAACCATCATGACAGAAATACACTGTAATAAGACTACCAGGTTCAGTATTGATTTCCCATCTAATATAATATCATGATTGTATATTACTTGTTTTTGCACTTTATTATTCCCTAGGATGTTAACTTTGAAGTTTTAAAAGCATTAAGTTCTACAGCTGCAATCCTTAACACCTCTGCAGAGTTCTATGTATCACTTTGTCACCTTCCTCTCCCTTAAGTGCTCAGCTGACCTGGTGCAGTGGAAAAAAACCTTTCTATTCCCCTCATCAGGAGGTACTGACTCCAGAAACAACAGAGTTTTAAAAGATGCAGCACTATTAGAAAAGGGTTTCTTAACAGAAAATAATAAATAAGCATCTGTATTCCCTGGAACATCTTTACAGGGTAAGAGGAAGGTTCAGCAGAGACCCCTGCACTCATGGGGATTTAGGAGACTTGACTTCATTGTTGACTCTCAGAAGGGACCAATTGTTCTCTGCTTGTCCATCTCCCCATTGTCTCTCTTTTGTCTGTCTTACTGTTGTGGACTTTAAGGCCTTTGGGACATTTTTGTGCTGAATGCTCTTATCCATCCATCAGCTGGGTTCTTCTACAATCTGCTGTAGATATCTATAGCAATGTAAGTCAGTTAGAATACAAAATGTTTAATTGAATTCTCCTTTGTTCCCTGGTGATATTTAGGAGGGTAGTACATGGTACCTGCAGATGGATTGCAGCTAAATAGCCTTTTAAAGCTGCAAGAAGAAGTGGAAGTTTGTTTTCATTCATTTTCTCTCTCTCGTTCAGATACAGCAAAACATTTATTAATCCTCCTCCAAACCATATGCCATGTGTCTAATGAGTGGTAGGTTAAGTTAATCATATACAACCAACCAAGTGTAGTAGAAAAAATATTGCAGAGTAGATGAAAAAGCTAATACTGTAGATCTGAGTTACTTAAGTAAGTGAAAGGGATGAAGAATACGCAGGGTCATGCCCTCCAGGACATTTTTATAAATATTGAGTCAGCCAAAATTCTTCTGGGTTCTTGAGGTGCTCTCCCCGTAACTTTTGAACTTCTAGCAGGGGAATCTTCACAACTTTTGTGAAGGCTCATGCTGCAAGTATTGCTGTCCCTGCTTTTTTTACATTTAGGGGTTATTTTGAAGGCTTAGAATATATAAACATATATACAGGACTTCATGACATGGTTGCTTTATGCTCTAAGGAACCAGTAGAAAACTGAACCAAGAGATTTCCCAGGCTTACCTGTGGGGTATCTGAATTACTGAATGAACCCATACTTCTTAAGTTTTCCAGACATATTTTATTGATGAAGTGTCATGACTGCTTATAAACTGTGATAACACAGAACATCTGCAAACTTAGCAAGGAAGAGCTGGAGGAATTTTTTTTTTTTTCACTGTTCCACCAGTTTTACCAGGTTGTGGTATCTGTTATGATCTTCTTGCTGGGACAGCAAATGCTGACTGTGAAAAATGAGTGTTGACAAATTCTGTGCAAATTTCTGTGCTTTGTTCAGTGCCAAGTTATAACTTGTAGCAGCTCTCCTATTCACAAGAAATTAGCCTGCAATGCTTGCCAAACTAGAACAGTTTTGTGGCAGGACTAGGAAGACACCATCATACTCATTTTATTTGAGCCCTAATTTGACCCAGGATTTGATTTCCAGTTTCCATAAATTCACTAACTACTAACCCACTCCTCCAGCTAGGCCCTTGAGTCCTTTACTTGCTGGAAATTATGCTTCCATTTAATTATAAATATTTATAAAACCTCTGTGATCTTTAAAAATGTGAGAACTATCTCATGTTTATAATTGTTATAAAAAATATCCCAAACCCACTAATTGAATGAATCTTTCAAATGTGAGTAATTTTTTATTTGAATTCTACATCCTTATGTATTATGTAACAATTAGTAATGATGTGATGGATAATTTTTTTGGAACAGTTCCTGATTCCATTACTCAACTACTCGATCGACCAGTAATTATGAATCATATCTTTAATTAGCTGCCGCTCTTCAGAAACATATGAAAGCCAAGGGCATAAAGTAATTGGCATAAAAGTTTTCCTAATTAATTTATCTGTCTATGTGAGTAACCGGGACTGGAGTCAGGGGAACATTTATAACTCCAGGAAGGCCAGCCCTAAAACCCAATGTCAAATGAGATTTATATTTCTGAATTATAAAAAGAACAACAACAAGCCACAAAATTACATTATCCCCAACTCCAACAATAAAGCACATAATGCGTTGTTCAGAGATGAGCAAAAACTTCTTATTGATCCAATTCATTTTCATCGTATTCTCCAGTGGGTCTTTCAAATCTCTCTGGCTATTTCCCTCATTCCACATAGTAACAGTAATCAAGCACATTAAGCAATTCATTAAACAACAGCCCCACTGACCACAGGGAGTATTACAGCTAACATTCATTAGGCAACTAGCAACTTTATTTAAGCAGAAGAGAGCTGGGGAGTGCCAGACTCAGTTCTTTGTCTTTTGGGAGCCTATGGCCCACCTAAGCAGTGCTGGATCTGCTTTTCACAAACTATAAAACCTTTAAGCTTGCTGGCACAGACAGTGCCATTTTCAAGGAGCTGCCTGTGAGAGAAGACAAAACTGAGTGTGTGCTGGTTTAATTCTCAGCCTGCCAAAGATTAAGTTAAAATCTGAGCTCATTGTTAAGTGAGGGTTGCCAAGATTTATGCCTGATATAAAACTAAAACCTTACAGTATTGATATTTAGGTCCTATATTTTTCAGATATGATTTCATGAGGGCAAAAGCTGTAAAGCATCCAGGTTTGTTCATCTGAATATCCTGGTTTGCCTGGCAGTTTGCAGTAAAAATGACATATATTGTCCTTCATAATAATAGAGGAAAGGCTAAAACAATGGAAAAAATCACCTTTCTACAAACAACAATTAGAAAAGTGTTAGAAAAGTTAAACTGATATACCTGTACAGTGTTTCTGGCCTAATTAATGAAGAACCTAAGATTGATGTTTGTTGCAAAGTCCCTGAAAATGAGAAAAGTCACATGAGCAAATGCACTGCTGTTCTCTTGCTCGTTCATGTATTTATTTTTTCCAGTTGGTCCATGTTACAGAAAAGAGGAAATTACACAATATTACTTGCCATTACTTTGTTTGTATAAGGATTCCTACAGATATCCAAGATATTTTTGTAAAAAGTTTACACTCCAAAAGTATTAACCCAGATTTTTAAGTAGCTATTCTTCACTGTTCACTATGTGAACCCACAGAATGTATACAATATGCATGAATCAGAAAAAACCACCTTCTCCTTCCATAGTGTTATTATTTTCTATTCACAGAAACACAGAATTGTTATGGTTGGAAGGAACCTCTATACATCCTCTAGTCCAACCCCTCTGGCACAACCAAGTTTAGAACAGTTTCTGTTAAATTATACAATGCTTTAAATTACTTGGCTTCTTGTGTGGTGTAACAGAATATAAATCCCTCGATTTCAGAGGAACTAGATAAACTAAAAAGTTATTTTTTTTAGTCATGGCCTTCTTCTGGCTTTAAAATTGTCAACTACAGCATTCGTGTTATTCCCTGTTACTGATACAGAAATTTTTATTCAGACAATTCAGAAGAATTAACGGCACTACTGATTACTGACACTTATAACTGGAAGGCAAATACAACTCTGCTATAATTTGAAAATACATTTTTTGTGTGTTTAATTATTTGAAACCTGATGATTAAACCTTCAAACCAACTTCTCCAGAGTAATTTGCCAACATGACCAGAAACATGGTAAGAGCTTCTTGACAGATGTTAGATGTTCTTCCCATCTGGATGGACCCGTATCTGGGGAGTGCAATATTCTCTCACTGAGGGAAAGTGAAGGGAGAAACATATTTCCCTACATTAGGAAGATGAAGCCTAACAACGGATGGAGTTTCATCCCAGAAGGTAGCTGGGAAGGTCACTTAATCTTCATTACCTACTTGTAACAAAAGCTCTATGGAGGTGGAGAGGTGGTGGGCCAAAATGCTGATATGAAAATGAGTTCCAGCAAGTGGGGTGGGCTGTTGGAAGAACATGAAAGTCAAATACAGCCCATGGGGCCCCTGCTGTGTCCTGTGCTCCACCACTCAACAGCACTATAATTCATAAGAAACCAGCAGAAAATAAGACATCTTACCCAGACATCTTGACAGCCCTCATGAGCAAAACGCATTTGGTTGTGCGACCAAATATTTTGGGATAACGTGAACCCTGGGTCCACATTTTTGGCCAGGCAATTCAGAGCCCATACAATAGCTGAAGCTCTAAAACCTTGTTATGAGATTTAAAGGGCAAAGAGTGTACCATGCTTATTCATGACACAGAGCCTGTGATTTCAGCTCTGCCAAACTACCCCTTGGAAAAGAGCTAGTGACTTATTTTGTTAGCAACAGAAAGTACTACAAAAGGCATGTCTAACATACACAGTTGACTGCTTGCATTTCCTGTACTTGTTTCCAAGAGTGGCATACAAATGCATTTACACTAAGGCAGAGAGTTTATTACATATGATGAATGGCACTGAAATATCAGTTTTATCCTTCCTGTAAAAACAAGGGCCATAACTCATGACAGGTGCAGCCTCCAGATGCCAACAATGGTATTGGTTTCAGGGCCAGACCAGGAAGACACAGATAATTTTGCTAATTCCCTCCATTATATTATTAAATTCTTACCTGCAGTGTGAGACAGTTTATCATGGAATCATCTGACCGAAAATACATCTTAACTGTTTTATTACCAAAAATTAAATGTGTGCTGCAATTCAAGCACTTTTCAAACATTATGCGTTACACAGCAAACTCTGTTCAGTGAATGCAAAGTTTTTGATCTTTTAAAATTTATTTTTGGTAACTGGATATTTGAATACCATCTTTTTATTTTGCGAACTTTTAAACATCTCCATCATCAGATTTGGGCATGGAAGAGCTTATTACATATATATATTTATATATATATGTGTGTATATATATATATATATATATATATGCTCATGTGCTCTCATGACAAAGGACCACTGAGCAGTGCCATGAGCCTTGGAACATATGTTCCTGATTTACTCTTTCTAGTTCCTGCTGAGTTTTCCCTCCTAGATAGGGACTAGTAGTAGAATTTACTACATGGTAGAATTTACGACATAGTAAAAAGTCCTATTGAAATGGAGGGACATTGTCACTTTATTTACGAAAACTACAGGATCTTTGGGGAACTTGATCTGCATTTCTCTAAAACCTTGATTACATCTCCCAGAATTAGGATAATATTGCAGTTCTTGCTTTATAAGTAAGATGAGGCATGAAAAGGAATTTACGTGTCCAAAATTCCCATCGGGAAACTTTAACAGTGCATCGATGCAAACCAGGGCCACTCAAGGTCCAGGCAAATGTTGTAACCTGTGGACAAGGGGGCATTTAACAGCATTTTATTCATCCTTTTTCCTTTTTCTCTTGTTCTGTTCTTCCACCACTTCATTACCTCATTGATTTCAAGGAGCTCCCACTGCCTCTGGGAAAACTTTGAAAAGCATTCATTTTTAGAAACAATTTTGCTGATTTGTAGTTTACCTTATATACCTTTCTTCTTTTATTATTATGCAAATGCCTTTGGAAGAATAAGCATACTTCTGAAGAATTGCCCTGCTAATACTGATTATTTGTGTCTGCAGACATTCTCATTTTGTTCTTGTAAATACTTACAGGAAGTATGGAACATACAGGTGAACAGACCACGAATCAGGTTCACATATTCCTTAAATATTTTGTGGAGGCATCTTGAGTACACTGAGTTTGCAGGTCTACCTTATCTGAGGCTTGGATGTTATTTTCACTGAGTGTTTACAAAAATGGCCTGTATAAGAAGAGATTTGGCTGCATTAGAATTGCACTCTCCTGCTGATCTCTGGTATGACAGATGGGATCAGCTGAGCTGCTTTAAATGACAGTCTCCACAGGAAGACAGAGAGAGAAGGAGACTTGCCATTACTTACAACCCATCAAAACACAAATCTGACTTCAGTAAAATCTTCACAGTGTCCAGCATAACTTTCGCACACACTATCCAACAAAATGCAGCCTAAATCATTATGGGGTGAGAACAAACTGGTTGAGGACTTCTGTTTTGAGAACAGTCACTAGTCTCTTTCTGTATCATTAGAAGACCCTGGCAGGCTTTGCAACACATGGTGAGGAAGCCGTGCGAGGCTGGAGTGGGGGCAGGTCTCTTCCCCGTGCCCACAATGGAGGACAACATAAAAGTTAGAAGGGGGTGAGTGTGGGAGGGGTAGCAAACCTTGGTGAAGGCAGGGTTAAGGAAAGATACTGGAAATTATGTGCTTGATTCTACCCATCTTCTCCTGCCCTTAATGTTTCTAGACCTTAATCTTAATTGCTTTTTATTCTTTCCCTCTCTGTTCTCGACAATCACAAATAGTTAATGGAAATTAGCCATGCACATACAGTGAGAAATCTAGGTTGCCCTGGTTGCATCCTAGTGCAAGGGCTGAGATAGCAAACCTCCGTAAGATTGTAAGGTTCCTACGGTGCTTTCAAGCCATCATTACATTCACTTTGACTACCTTATCCATTTCTGCTTCCTTGTCCTTACTTCTATTTTGTCCATAGAGTTTAAACTATCAAGCTAGAAAGTGTTACTGTGTTTGTACAGGGCCCAGCAGCAGGGTCTTGTTCTTGGCAGATCTCCAGATACAAGTGTATAAACCCAATTAATAATAATGTACCATTCAACTACAGTTGATATGTACATGGGCAGTATGATAAAATTTTTCTTAGCATTTAAAAATGCATAAAACTATACTGACAATGACAAATTTGTCAGGCTCCTCACCACTAGGTCTCACTCGCAAACTCTGAGAGCTTCAAAGGCACTTTGTTGTCCAATTCCCCTTCCATTTTACCAAATATGTTTGAGAACATGGAGCTAAATTTCTAGAATCTGCAGTATAAGGCCAGGATTCACTTAGATTTCTTCTGAGCTTTTTCCTTGGCATGTTTGATTTTGTCCTTGCATGTGACCATCCCAATGGATGGATATTATTATGGGAAGCAACTGACTTAATTAAGTTATAATAATAGTCTACCATCATTATTTAGTCCTCTTCAACTCTTTATTAACAAGTATTCCTAACAGTGTTCTATATTCCCAAGTAGTAGGAAAACATGAAAACAAATTGCAAATATGTTGTCACTGAGATACAAGTCCAGAATGACAGCTCATATCTTTATTTTCTTTACCCTACTAAAAAGGACTTAATGAGTGTAGAAGTGGTTTTGCCAGTTTTTATTAAACTTTTACTTAAATTTACTGAAGTATATAATATTGTTACTTTTAAATAATTGTTTGAAAAACAATGAAGCAAGAGAACTTACTGTAGCACTGTAGTACTCTATAATCCAATATTAACAACTATTTTCTGCACATATCCTTCTGCTGGACTGACACACACTCATACAAGTCAACCCAGACAGACAACCTGACAAAACTTTTCCTAGTTAGAAAGTGATTCACTGTGTTCTATAGAGATATGTAATGAGAACTTTCATTGCACAAAAGCTTGGAAAGTGTGAAGGGTTTTTTCAAACTTTACCAGTTGGATCTAGAAATAATATCATCCTGACTATGGCAAGAATGTTGTGCAAAGATAGACTAGATGCAGAAAAAAATTCTTGTCTGGGGTCACCTGGGACCTCTATGCAGGGAGCTTGTGGTGCACTGGCAGATTTATGCCATTTTAAGGGTTTCCACCAGCTCAGTGCAGGAGCCAGAGGGAGTAGGGAGATGGCACCTTAGCTGAAGCTGATATTCCTGCACCTTTGGCTGTCCCCTGGGAAACCTGGAGCAGAGCAGAGGGCAGATTTGGCAGTGCTCTCAGCTGAGCCATTTGAACCCAGCCCTGGTGCTGAAATTCCGTGCTAAACATCTATGTAAAAAAGAAAATAATCTGGGGTGAGACACATGCCCAGTGCTGCAATTCAATAAAGATTTCCTCTCTGAAAGCTTTACTTTCCCTTGCAGCTGCTCCACACATCATTATTTGGCACATGCTTTAGATCTTTTAAGTGTGTACATGTCAGTTTATTCTTTTCAGCCAGTTCTTATTCTTCTCTTGCCCTTAACACTTCCCCTTGTCCACTCTTTTCCCCCTCCCACCCACATCCACCAACTTCTCCTCCCCCCCACCTCTGGCATTACAGAACCACTGCCTCAAACGATAGAAAACCCCTTGGCCTCAAACCAGAGAAGACCTAAATGCAGGAAAGTAAGGATAAATTAAAGTGACAGGGTCTCAGCAGTGGAAATTAGTGCAACTCTTCTAATTGCATGTCTAGCCTGAATGATGGGATACTTAATTCTTACACATCCCAGACAATTGCTTTATACTAACATGAGCTCTGGGAAAAAGGCAGATTCCAGAGACATATGGAGCAGTAGATGGAGTGGAAAAATAAATCAGTTGTCCCAGCCACAGTGAAAAAAGTGCTTTATCTGCACTGTTAATATAAGGTGTTGCCACTGTTAAACAAAACTAGTAATGTCTCCTTCATCCATTCTTTCTATGAAAATAGAACATTAAATAATTAAGTGGAAAAGTGAGCTTTAGGTTCTATTTATTGTTACTTGAACAAGAAATGAGCTTTGGGTGAGGAGGTTACATTCCTCTAGTTAGTGGACACAGTCCTAAAAACAGGATTCTGAGAGAGATGTAGTCAGGGGAGCAGAATGCTCTACTTCACTTCTATAAGGACTGCTAATAAAAGGCTTCAAAACTAGCATGGGTTCTTATATCTATTTAACCTTTTGCCCCAAGAAGCAAAGAGCATCTGGTTAAGTGGAGAGTAAAAGCACAGCTACTTTTCATTATCAGGGCTTAGAGCCAGCCTATGTGGAAGCCTGAGCTGCCAAGCCTGGGTTAAATGCTTGTTGCCTTCACTGCCTGAGGCCATCTAGCGTGTTTAGAAATGATTAAGTACTGCAGCCTAGAAAGGACCTGTCCTGAGCGTTCATCTCTGACTTCCAGCAGAAAAGAGAGCCTGGCAATGACAGAGGCAGATGGATGAGTCTCATTAGTATGGTGAAGCAGCGAACCAGACTGCCTTCACAGAGCTGTCCAAAAAAAAGCGAGCAAATTAAAATAGGAGCTGAGAAAACCAATGAGCAAGTGTTTTAACTCTCTGATACCTGGATTCGTCCCCAGCAGGTTAGGGCAGCTGGCTGTTCTTCCCAGGAATCTCTGATCCATAAGCAAGTGATAAGCACTTGGTAGGCATGAAAATTTCCACCTCTCCATATTTTATTTTTGCATCATTTTTTTTGGCAAGCTTTTAAAAAATGTAGGATCCTTATACATACTATACCTCACACACACATACTTCGAATATTCTATAGCATGGCAAGTGCAAACAAAACATTCTGCATTTATAGGATTCCATTCATGCTTATATCATTATCAAAACTCACATGGTAATTAGGTTCTGACAGAGAGTCTTGGCATACAACATGCCATGAGGATGTCAAATCTCTTACATAAAAAAGTGTTACATTCACAAGATTGGTAAAGATACACTACTGCATTCTACTAATATATGGGATTATTGCCATTCTGAACAAGGACACCCCACTGACCACAGCTTTATCTGGAACACTCTTGTGCAATAAAATAGCAACTCTAGCCCTAAAGTGCAGGGAGCCCCAGTACAAAAGTTTGATGACTTGCTGGCATTAGACCCATCACCCTGGAAGTCTTCACAGTGTGATGGACTTGCAAACCTGCAGCTATTTTGAATGAGATTTTCTGCAAGACTAATGGGAAATTCTATCAATTTATTACCTACTTTGATTTGTTTGAGTTGATTCAGGCACCACCAAACTATGAAAAGAAAAAGAAAAACATTTGAATAATTCAGAGTGCAAATTGCAGCATGCAAGGCAGCCATTTTGCTTTGTCTTTTCATGCAAGATGAATAGTGTAGCACAGTAGAAATGCACCTAATGTCCTTCATTTTTCTTTTGATGAAATTAGTAGGATCAGAATGCACAATTTGAGAGAACTGTGAAAGAAATCAAAGATCTAGGGCCTTCTCACTGTAAAATAGGCAGCAGAAATACCCCCCAAGAATGATAAGAGATTCTTAAAAATTGGGATTTTTTATAAATAAAACTGTAGTTTACAGTGTTGGTATCAAAATCCTTACTCAGGAGTATACTGAAGGAGGTGAAGAAAAAGTTTTGTTCTCCACTACAGGTCTCTGCAGTCCTTGAGGGGATGGATGAAGTCATATAAGAAAATTAATCTCACAGAGGTTTTGTTTTTCATGAAGACATAGAAAAGTAATTTCATAATTGCTGTAGAAACTAGGATATTCAGGCAGTCTTTAATATCTCTGTAGTCTACAAGGACATGATTTTCAGACATGTTAACATCTTTGTGCAGTCCCACTTGTTTCCTACTCAGCACTTTTGTCTTGTGATACTTTGTGTTTGCTCAGAGACTTCATTCCACCCTTGTCATCGTGCCCAGGAGAGTCTGGAATGAGAGATGTTATTTCATTTTTTTAAAAAATTTGACTTTTTCTATTCAGAATGAAACATCAGTGCTCAAGGGGAATTAGGAGCCTGAATTTTTTAGGTCTTTTCTGAGGAGGAGGAACAAAATTACTTTTCTCCTCTGGTGAAAATGAGCCATTTCAAGGATTGGGAAACTGTGGAAGCTGCATTCTCCTCCCCAGCTCCTATGTTGTTTTGCATTCAAAACAGGACAGATGACCTGACAGATCATCTTTGTTATCCCTTTATTTTTACTTAGTACCTTCTCCTCTGTGCTCTCTTCTACTGGCTATTGCCAGCCAGCTGATCTCTACCACTGCTCATTTGCTTGTTTTGGGCCAGGCTAGTGCTGGTAAGGCCACAGTTACACAGGAGAATATTCTTTCTTAATCACGTCATGAAGATGATTGTGAGACCTAAAGGCCTATGGAAATGTTTTTTTTTTTGTTAATTTTCTTTTGTTTTGCCTTTTTTTAGCTAATAGAGATCAATGCCATTTTCCCCCTCCAATTTAAGGTTATGTTAAGTCAGTGATTAACCTTCAGGTTTCAGGGCAGACTACAGTGGGCAGCTAATCTGAGCTGTGATATAACAAGAGTACAGACAATACTGATTTCTTATATTTAATACTTGTTTGAACTAGAGCATTTCCTTTTCTGGAAATCTAATCTTGAATCAAAAGCTACTTGAGATGGTGAATTAAAAGCAGTTCTTAATAAGTTCTTCTAGTGGTCAAATGCTTTTGATATTAGATAATTATAATTCCTTACTAATCTGAATTTATCAAGTTTTAACACTGAGCCATTCATCTGAGCACCTAAGATATTTTGAAAGAATAGTGGCTATAGTAAATGATTTAGGCTTCAAACTGTGATTTTTCAGACGGGTGCCTGGAAGATGTAGGGCTTGGTAATAAAAGAAAGACTTTTAAATAAATTGCCTTAAAACCTAACTGCTAGCCACAGAAAATGACTTGGGTATTTAAAGTACACTTAAACTTACATCTCTAAAAATCTCATTTGAGATATTACCTAACAGTGGAAATACTAGAAAACACAGTTTCTGTCATTTTTCACAATTACATTTCTCACAAGTGCCTCAATATTGCCAAGGCAGAGCAATCAGATGCCTTGCTCATACCTAAAGGCTATCATCATCCACAAGTCAGATGTTCTTCCTCTTAACTTGATAATAGGTCTGAGATAAACACACCCAAATGCACTCCTCCAAAGAACAGGCCACTTTTTTTAAGAGTCCAGACTGAGGTAAGTTTCCAGGTCAGTTTCTCTTTAGAGGACTGTTCCCAGGTGAAAGAAGTTGTCATAAATTTGTTTTCAGCCTCATAAGATTCCATTTTACCCTACCTGTAGCTAACTCTACACTTCTCCAGAGTGTAGGATATCCTCCTTCTTGCCTTTGAAACTGACATTATGCAGATAGAGTAATCACTATTTGCCTTAACTTTACCATTTACAGTTCATCATAGACTACTGCATTTTTTTTTTCATGAAGCATCTTCATCTTCTGCTCTTGTGGTCCTGTCATAATAAATTTCTCCTGACTGCAAACAATATTCAGGACATATTTTTGGTCCCTGCCAGTATGGAAGTTTTTCTTTTTCTTTGACAAAAGTCAGCAAGGGAGTGGGTAGAACCACATCTACAGGAGTAGGAGCTCTTGCAGGCAATTGTCAGCACTGCAGGGACAGCGGTGGCAGGAGGCAGAAGTAAGACTGGACATGTACAGCACATACTTGGTTCCTCCATCCCTGCGGCTGGGTTGGAAAGGAGAAGCTTTGGTGCAGAAATGGTGAAAAAAGGAGAAAGCTGTTTGGGAAACTCCTGTGCTGGAAATGAGTGTTAGGGAAGTCTGGTGCATCACCTGTCCAGTCATCACTGCTGGCGTCCTGCTCTGAAGACAAGAAAAGCAAACAAGATTATTGCCCTCTCTCAGGAATTTTGTGAACACAGCAGTTCTAAATTTGTCTTACTGATAGGCACATCTGGCAGTGAGAAGGTGAAGGGGGAAGGAGGAAACTGGTAAATGGGAAGAGGGTTGTTGGAGCTGGACCACACACACAGCTCTCACCACGGCCTGAGGATTTCCATCCGTGTGGCACCCTGTGGACACAGTGCAGGTACTGATACTGCAGCCACTCCAAGAAATGCCTGACTGCACCTTCAGGGGACACTGACAGCACATCACTAAGCTGGGCCCCCATATTCAGGCATGCTCATGACCAACCCCTGTAGACAAACAAGTAGTGAAAGACCAGCACAGCCAACATCTAACTCCCAGGGGGTGGCTGTGATGGGGGTCTGGGCTCCTGTCACGACTGACATTTAGGGATGGGAATTTGTGCAACTGCTTATCTGCTCGCACACAGAAGCAAGCTGCTGTCTGAAGGCTAGGCAAAAGAGATACTTCCTCCAAAACCATATTTGGTGCCAGTTATAAGAAAATGCTCATGGACAGGGGTCAGGAATTATACTGCCATGCTGACCTCTGAAGAAGAGAGAAATAGCAGTAGGTTTACAATCAGATTTAATTACATATTCCAAATTGACCATGAAATTTTATCATTAGGTAACTAACCTCTTTTAAGTAGGAAAGGTGAATGATTGAGACTGCCTCATTGACTATTATTGCTTTACCTGGATTCCTGTGTCTTCCTAATGCATCTACTAATCCTTTAACTCAATATGAGGAAGAATTCAGCTTTGTTCATTCCATTTGCAAAATGAGAAGAAGCCAACTTTTCCCCTTATAGACTGGTATTTATTTTAACTAACAACATGAAAAAGAGCACTAGAGTTAATCACTTTCAATCAATGTCAACTACATTATTAGTTAATGGGAGTTTATACTGCATAATATTTGTTTGTGAGCCATTTTCTGATGTGCTACATCTAGTTAAATGCCTTATCCTTGTGTATTTTAAATAGAGAAAAAATGAAGGCTAGAATCAGTGAATTTGTAAACACTGACATACAGTATTAATTTTACTTAATCATAATGAGGACATTAGTTAGGAATGTGAGACTCATTTCTGGAAAATGTGTAGTACGCTCTATGGAGAGCTAAGTTTTGCTTTTTAAGTATTTTGCCAGCTGATTCTGAGCACATCATTATTCTACAATCTGATCTTTAAAATTATTGTTTATATACAAAATATAATTTATATATAAATTTAATAATTTCTGTTTTGCGAAGCTGTTGCAAGCTCCTTAACCTCTTCCCCCCTGCCCCCTCTTCCCATATTCCAGCTTCTGGCATACACATTGCATCTTCTTGTTAAGAAGATGCAGAACAGAGAACTACTCTGTTGTTTGAGGATTTGGGAGAATATTCCAAGCCCGATGATTTGACTTGAAATCCGCAAACTCAAATCAGAAAAAAGAGCACATTTTAATGAACTTGTCTATACCTAAGTCTTGTATTTACCAACATTTCCATGTGTATTGTGACCGCATACTCCTTCTTCACTCTCATACCTTAGCACCATGACAGTCATGAACTAAATGGTTTTGAGTAGTAGTAGAGTAACAAGTAGATGGAGTGTGAGTGAGAAAGGAATGAACTATACATAAGTTCCTTTTTTAAACAGGACTTCCTGTTCCATTATTACTTTACACTATGACAAAGGCCTGACCTGAAAGTTAATAAAGAGAGCATGTTTACTAATTAGGCTTTATTCTCATTGGTCCATGTTAATTGCAAAATATCAATCTATCTCACTTATGAATATGCAAATGTTATGTCAGAGTGGCATAAGTTTCCAGCACACAGTACTCTGCTAGCTTTAATTAGATCAAAAGTGGGTCCAGCTCAATTCAACAAGATGGGCCCTACTCTTTAATCAGGAAAATAAGTTTGTCTCCTAACAGTATCGTCTTTTGACACTCAGCAAACACTAATTAACAGACATAGCTATATTAATTGCATTACTCTACTGTATTCTTATCAGCTGGCTGATGTTGCCTGTTTGCTAATGCAAATAGTTGCTGCTTTGGTAAAGTCAACTTGCAAAAGTCTTTCTAATGCTAACTAGCAATCAATGCATATAAGATTTCTAAGATTTCTGTAGGGAATTCTGCATAATAGATGTATTCTGTCTTTTGAGGTATCCACGGCCATTTAGTATAATTATTCCTTAGAGCTGCACCTATCATATTATCAGCTTTTTCGGAGGATAAAGAACACAACTTATTTGTTTAAGAACAAAGGACTATAATAATTTCCTTTAGGAATCACTAAACCACTATGTTAAATGAAGATGTATGACCCAATGGAAAACTTGCATTTATAGTAATTATGTATTTTTTTTCCTTAGGATTCCTTTAGCATCTTTTAAAAGGCAACTTACTGCTTTTATAAAGTACTGACTGGACAGCCCTGGAGACTGTAATCCCATGGAATGGGTTTTATAGAGACTGCGTTAGGCGAAGTCTCTTAAGGTGCTATCAATGTGTTTTGCCTTCAGCCCTATTCTTTGAGAGCCACTGGGAAGGCCAAGAGGGTAATCCAGTCTCTATGTTCTCTATGTTCTGAAAGCAGGCTTGTGGAGAAGGACTTGGAAGGTGATTCTGTCCATCTGCTCTTGTGAGAATCCCACCTGGACTGCTGTGTCCAGCACCAGGGCACCCAATGTAAGATAGACATGGCCCTGCTGGAGCTTTTCTTCAGGAGCTCATGAAGATCAGAAGGACGAAGCATGTCTCATATGGAAACAGGCTGAGAGAGTTGGGGTTGTTTTGCCTGGAGAAGAGAATGTTCCAGGGAGACTTCATAGCACCTTCCCATACATAAAGGGGGCTTACAAAGAGGATGGACTTTTAACAAGGGCATGTAGTGATAGGACAAGGGTAAATGGCTTTAAAATGAAAGAGGATAGATTTAGACTAGATATTAGGAAGATATTGTGAAGATCAGTTTTGACAGTGCTTGAATAACCTGGTGTAGTGGAAGGTGTCCGTGTCGATGTCAGAGACATTGGAACTAAACGATCTTTACAGTCCCTTCCAACCAAAACCATTCTATGACTCAGCTCCTAAACTCTCTTGATTGCTGGCTTGGGTATTGATTAATGCAAGGGAGTTTTTATCAGCCAATTGGCTGCCATGAGCAAGGCTGAGACCACCCACCACCTTCACAGAGAGTGCCAAGCAGCTCTCCCCAGATTGTCAATGTTTTCTCCACACCAGCTAACACTATTATCCTGAGAGATGCAGTCACCTATGAGGTGACATCTCTCTGCAGCTGGACCGAGCCCTCTCACCTTTGCCCGAACACAAAGCAGACCATGACAAAGGGATCCTGATAAACATATAGAGAATATACATAATTAGCCATGTTCTCCTAGTCTGGGCAAAGCTAGGCACACAAGTTTTGGGCAACACCATAACTAAGATGGCCTGCACAAATATATAACTGTACTTTCTTAATAACAGTGCCTCCTTGTACCTGGCTGTGGCATGACCTAAAGTGAGAGTTCATCCACCCACTCCAAACATGCAGGGATAATCAGCTGGAGACGACCATTACATCTAAAATTGAGCTGGTGTTATTTCAAGACCACAACTGTTAACTTTGTGATGCAGAAGGCAAAAAAGTCCACAGGGCTCCCAAACCACAGGATGTTAGCTCGGTGTGAGGATACTGAAGGAAAAGCCATGTGCCCACTTTGTACTGTAGCACCAACATTATAACTACAAGTGGAGTCACACTGAAGCAGAATAATGCTTATGATTTTCCCTGGTATAAGCAAGACTAAAATGGTTTGGGGCTAGTATTCCCGAGTGGAATCTGCAAATGGAATTATTATGTATTATTTATATATTTATGGGTATACCTTCACACGGCTGACATTTTAATGAATCCCTACAGGGAAGGAGTGGAAGTGATAATGAAGCCTCCATGTCAAAGCCTCTCCAGTTATCCAGTGAAGCTGCAATACCTCTTAGTTCTCCCCCAATAGTTTGTTTACCTTTCCCTTTATTTATTCCAGATAGGAAAATGAAATTGAAAAAATATGGTCAAACACACTTAAAATGTAACATTAATAATCGTATGAATAATAAGGGCATTTTTCAGATCCTCCAAATTTTTAAATTATATTTCAAATTTAGGTGTATAAGGGAAAATCTCAGCAATATCTCTGATTATCTCTTTGCCATTTTGTCCTTCTGTTATGATATTTAGGGTATGGAATCATAATTTCTGAAGTCAGTATGAAACCTGAGGACTCATTGCAGGATGAATTTTGTATAGGAGTGTCAGATGAGCCTAATCTTTTTCAAAATACATTGTAAGATTCAAGGATTTTTGTTTTACCACCAGCCCCTTATACAGGTAAATATGGCTGTTCTGCGTGTCACACCTTAATATTATGGAAGTAGATTCATTAAAGTAACACTGCTAAACTCTTTGTGATTATAAATTTTCATGCTGGAGAGTCAAAATACTTTTTCTAGGTTTCAGTTAAAACTGGCACATCATTTCTGAAGAGAATGCTAGTGAAAAATATGTTTCATATGTCAAATAGGTCTAATGGTTTAAAAACAGTTCAATGATGTAAGCTTTCAGGCAGGTACTTGATGCTTGTCTGAGACAATTTTCTGGGAGTAAAAGATGTATCTATTGTTCTCCTCATTAAAAATTTGCTTGAATTAGGAAAAATCAGAGCGTTTGAAGGAAACCTACATGTAGGTTTCATGTGTTCTCTAGATGCTTTTTGGAGTCTTCACAGCTCAATGTATTGCACTTTAATCTTTACTAAGACATAGCAAGAAAGTCATCCAAAAACTTCTACTCCCATGATTGTCTCAGAAAATTAGGCTGAAAGACAAGCAAGAATTATGCTCTGGATTTCAATGTGAAAGCCAGAACAACTTGAAGAGTTAGACACTAGCTCAGGATCCTACTTCAAACCCCCAGTAGGCAAAAAAAGAAAGAGAATCCAGGTGCTTCTATTCTCAAACAACTGGCATGATCTACACTTTACTTACCTGCCAATCCTGTCCCATTTTTGTTTTCAATACTGAAATAGATACCAATGCTACCAATCTGATACCAGTTTATGGTTCTCTGGTCTGGTGACAGGGATCATCACCCAAGAATCAGTTCCTGCCTCACTGAATGACACTTCAGACAGTCTGGAGTTAAAGTGTCAACATGATGAAGCGGGGAAATCGCTACCTAAAACAACTGCTGTTCCCTGGAGAGGCTGAAGCTTGGTTCCTGGTACAGAGAAAAGTGACTACAACCTGGGATAAAGGGACATGGATGCCATCTTCTGCAGCTGATTTGGGATTCAGTCTTTCACATTTTCTGTTTGTGTCATAGGAAAGTAAAGCAAAACATTGTTTTATCCCTAAAGAAAATTATCTAAAGGAAACATTTCAGCCTGGTTTGCCAAAGAAATACAGCCTCTGTCCTTTTGGCTCTCCACTTTTCTACCAGTCTTCTTTATAACTTTTTAGTCTGTTGCACAATTTAACTAGAATTTGAAAGAGAAGTAGAAGTTTTAGAGACAATTAACTGCCTTTTTAAAAAATCTGCAGCTGGGAAGTGGAGAGAGACTCAGCATGAAAACCCCATTGAAAAGAGAGCAGGAAGAACTCGGATGTGATATGTTATGTGGCTTGGTAGTAGCCAGCTGCCCAATCTGCATATGCATGGATCCAGATTAGCCAGGGTATGTGTTATTTCTTGCCTGACAGATGTCAGAGGGTTTACGAAGGAGACAAAACTATTGTGGTGGGAGTGAGGGAAGGAAACGGGATACAAATCTGAAGGAAATCAAACCCAATAAGCTGGGATACTCACAGGACAACTTGTGTTCTTTTGCATATTTGGTAAGAAAAAATTAAAAGCACTATACAATTGTACCTAACTAAAGGCTTTTCGCTTCCTCTGCCAACTAATAAAAACCCCAACTGTTGTGTAGCTTAACATTTCTTAAAAAGGCAAATTTTGGAAATACACACAGTAAAAATTACATTAACAGTGAGTGTCCTCAAAAGAGATGAAGGGGGCAGGATGAGGTAGGACAGAAATTCAGGGTATATAGTCCCTTTTTCAGGGAACAGTGGGAGGGGTGGCAGGGAAACAAAGACACCTCCGGGTTAACAGGCCTTGACAGCAGGAGCAAATGGGAAGGCAAGAAGGTATCAGCATTCTGTGGTCAGCTCTCAACACAGAAATGCACCAAGAAATTGTAGTGATGCCTTCATCAAGTTTTCTTTTTCACTTTACAGCAATTAATCCAGGCTTTCTATATGCAGGCTGTTCCACTACTCAAATCAGACACTGACATCTGTTTAGATGCTTTTGGGGTACATTATTTGGAGAAAAAGTTAATTCCTTCACCTCCTTCTCATCCTAACCCAGAGTTCTAGCACAAAAGCTAGCAATGGGATGAATATGAAATAAAAAGGAAATCCATCCTGCTCCCAGCTGCAGTCCTCCTTTCCCTGCCTGCCTCTTCTGCCGCCACTTACATGAATGCCAGGATCTAAATATAACTATGAACTAGTCAAGCTGCTCTCACACCACTTAGGCTTGTCCCTCCAAACCAGCGTTGCTGCACATCCCCCAGCATGACTGGCAGTCTGACCAGGCTTCTCTAAAATACTCACCAAGTTAAGTATAATTTTGTCCAGCTCATGGTCTTTCCTGCTAACCAATCTTTTCTTTCCACTGCTTCCTCGTATGCTCATTTAAGGCAGATTTCACTATAAAATAAGTACCAGCACCTATGACCCTGCTGTCAGAGCTAGCTGTGCTCCTTCAGGCTCAGAAGACATTACAGCCACACAGTCTCTGATAGAGCAGACTCCAGTAACAGTAATTCACTGTTTGCTCCAGCCTTTATATATATATGATTTTTCTTTGCCCAAATCTAGTGCAATACAGAATTCTTACAGACTCTTTGCTGAGCTTTTTCTCCTTTGTATTTAAATTGGGACTTTACCAGAGCTGTTTAAAGATTAATTGTCATACAGAACAGTATTTAGAATATGATTGATCATCCTAGGATATATCAGGTTATTGTTTAACTCTACTCGCTTGTCATTGTGTATCTATCATTAGCTCCTATTTAATTCTTGGAATACAGGTACACTTTAGACTTCCTCTAGTCAAAAAGAAAGCTTGCCCTGTAGCTCTGTGGAAAAACACATAGTCATAATGATAATTTTGAGCTAGCACCGCACTGGAAGAGAACACAGCAAGTACATTATTCCTCAGGTTGTAATGTCCTTGGGGCAGGAACATTTTGGGATTGTTTTAACTATTATTACTTTCAATTAGGTGTTTGTCCAGTACCTATTTCCATTGTTCTGGTTCATGGCTGAAGATCTAAGACCTGACAGGGACCAGAGTCATTACAGCAGTAAAAGCAGCAGAAATGTGCAAATAAGAGCAGAAGGAAACAAAACACAATGTGAAACACTTTCTCCTGTTGCTTTTTAATTTCTCNATCATACAAGGAAACTGTCATGATTTCCTTTGTTTCCTAGAGGGATGCTAGCTAGGACATACCACATCAAGGACTTCAGAAACAAGCACTTTTTGCCTCTAAAGTGCCTGTAACAAATTACCTCAGTGAAAGACTCCTCCAAAAGAATACTGTAAGTTCATTTCATGGGCTTCCATGCTGCAATCCATCCAGAGAGCACAACCAAATCAGTGGCAGTTGCTGGAGATAAAAATCTATGTCTAGTGAGACACTGAGATTTATTTTTTTCTCTGGGAAAATTGCTGCTAGGGCCTGCACACAGAAATTTGGGGCCAGACAGAGCCATCTACTTGCTTGGCTGAAAGACCTCCAGTCACCTACTCAGTGTTCAGTAACCCTCTGTGTAATATGGATCCAGACACCCAGGATGTCAACAGTGGTCCTTTAATGTCAGAGGGGATGTCTTGAAAAGATTAGAGCCTGGGCAAAAAAGTGCATTTAGAAAAAAAACTTACCAAGCCTACTCATGATGTTGTCAACTTTCAAAGATGCATTCACCTGCCTACACAGCACAGCAGAAAGCAAATTTCTTGCTTCTTGCAGACAACAAACACCTTAAACCCCACTGTGCACTTTGTGAGCGAAGGTGAATGTGAAGTGTTTTTACTGTGGCTTGGTGACTTGACAAACACAAACAGCAATAGCTGTGAGAAGCAGGGCTGGCTTCTCTGTATACAAAACCATAACCTTTATTTACAGTACAAATATTTGAAGGCAATTTTCAACAATCTCTTCACCACAAGAAAAATTGATACTTCTAGCCATCCTCGTTGCCAAAACTTTAATCTTTATCAAATGGAAATCACCATCTGTCCGTTAGATCAATGACTGGCACTTGGGCCCCATTGATTCAGCTATTATGGAAAAGATATCATATAAGATACATGATAAATTAGACTCTGTCATGGATATTTGGTCAGATTTTGCTCAATTTTTGCAAATGAGATAATTAGTTATAGCTTTCTAATTTTAAACTAATGTAAGTGTTACAGATTAAGTGACTGTAATCTCTCTTTCCTATCCACTTTTCTTTTCACATACATGCATAATGAGGCTTTTGCCTATAATTTTGGTGTCACATTAAAAACATTAAAAGATTGAAGAAGGAGATCCCCCTCCAGTTTGAATTGAGTAAAACTTTATTATTAGTCAAAATCAATCATTATAAATCAATTCAAAATTATTCTGTATATTGTAAGTAAATAACAAAGTGTCCCAAATAAGCTTCAGTCATTTGAATAAAAAATGCATAATATTTTTACATCTTAAAACACCTTTTCTTGAAACAATTGCAATGCCAAACTAGATGTCTATCTTGTCATAATTTTAAAATGCATGCATTTCCTTTAAATTCCTGTCATACCAGAAAGACAAAATAATAACTGCAGAAACATGGTAACTGCCTGTGTTCAAACATGTAATCTGGGTTCTTATCCAACCTGATGTTTTTAAAGGTCTTGCAGGTGCACAGTTGAAAGTAGCTGCCATTGTCACTGGCTCTTTGAAAGTCATCCCTCCCTGTGGCAACTGCAGAACTACAGTGGATGCATGTAGAGAGGCAGTGCTTCTTGGAATGGGCACATGGATACAGAGTTATTCCATATGATTGCTTATTAACTTTCTTCCATCCATGTCTCACCCATCAGTCTCAGAAGGCACTTTTCTCCCTTTCCTTGGGTTGGTCCCATCGGTCCTCACAAGTTTTGTGCACAATCGTGGTGGTCTAAAGCTCAACCTTGCTATCTCACCACACCGTACTCTGCTTTGCACCCCAACATTACCCCTCAGAGGCTTTTAGGAGTGCCAGCTCTTTATATCATGCAGAGAGAACAGCATTGACTTTACTGCCAAAAGTAGCAATCATCTCCTTTATCCCCCGTTCCTAATCCCCAGCCCCTCTGCGGCAGCCCCGCAGGCAGCTGGCTCAGGGAATTGTGACTGTGGCGAGCGACGGTGGGGATTTCTACTTCCATTCCATGCTTTTCCACGGGGTGGGTTACAAAGGTCAACCATCAGAGGTGTTTTGACCTGTGCCTGCTGGTATGATAGCGCACAATCGTGCAATGAAGTGAATGGATGGAAAAGCCTGCTTGGGGCCAGAGGTAGGCGGGATTGCTTCTTCTGGTGACACTGCTGGCTTTAGCAAATGTGGAGTGTCTGTGGAGCTACACATTTAAATGGCAATGAAAGTGTATACACTTAGCCTCACTGTCCCAGTGTTGGGTGCATTATCTCCGGGTCTGCTCCACAATGAAGCACCAGTGCTGCTGCTGAAAGCGTACAAGCTTCTTATGAGTAAAGGTAGTGGGAAAAAAATAGAGAGAGCACTGGACAGCCTGAAGGGCTTCAACCTAAAGCTCCAGTTGATGTTAGAAAAAGCCTTATCTCTGTATCTAGCACAACACCAAACCAGCAGTCAGTCCTACCTGTTTTGTTCGGGAGCGACACCTCCCCCCACTCTCTACTTCCTCCTTTCCTACCCCACAGGCTTTTACTAACTGTTTTAAAGTACTTTTCCCTGTGAGCAATTACCATGTCCTACTTGTTTAGATTAAGTTGCTGTCAGTTCATTTTCATCCAGATTCCTACTTCAGTCAGACAGTGAGGAACTGCTAATGAGACAGCATAATCTGAGTTCAAAGAAAATAGCAGAGCAGAAAACATTTTCCCTGGTTAAAACAGTCTCAAAATTATGTTATACACTGGACTACATGTCTCTTCTAGAGTCATGGCCACTGAATTAGCCACAAGATTCAGAGTAGCTTCAAAATTATGATTCTACAAGGTTTTCTTGAAAATACTCAAAATATAATTAGTCCTGATGAGATTTTTAAACCTTCCAGAATAATTTAAGCTGAAGCCAATTTGTTTTCCTGGACTTTCAAATAGCATAAAACGCCATTTCTTAGGAAGGTGAGGACTGTCCCACTCATGTCCACATTTTACTCTTGAAGGCTAAAAGAGATGATGTACATTTCAAATCATAATTACTTTGGCTGTTAATCCTCCTAATAAGGCTACAGCTATATGGTGACTGTAATAGTTACTTCTCAAAATACAACACACACCCACTTGTCAAGAAACCCTTATATCCAGTATATCTTCAAATCCTTCATTGCAGTTATGAAAAGGTGCTGTTAAAAATCAACACTAGAATAAAGTTAGCAAATAACAGAGCCATGGAATAATAACAGAGCCTTTGGACTAATTATTATACTTAAATTAATTAGATGTACTATGTTTTGTTTGCTTGTTTTGTCTCAGGATTTCCAAAGAGCAGTTACAGAGTGCTATAGAAATGAATAAATCTGGCTAAGGGGGCCAGACGCCCACAGCTTTGCCACAGAATACTCAAGTGTTTTATAAGGACAGGAAAGATGCACAGCATCTGGGATTACAGTAATGCAAAGGACTGAGCAGTTAGAATACACACATACAGACCCTGGCATCAGCACTTTCCTACATCAGTCTTGACTTCAAGAAATGGAGCTTTGAGGCTCTAAATAGAGGGAAAGTGTGCCTGTTTTTTGCCTGATTCTACTCCAGCAAGGCCAATGGCATTTTCTGAGATTTCATGGGACACGCATTAGTGCAGGATTTACTGCTGCTGTTTTCTCATAAGCTCCCATTTCCCTAAAGTTGGCTATACTAGAACTTTTGAAGCTAAGCAAACTGTATCTATATTAGCTTCCTATTATTTTTTCATGATACCTTCTAACCACTGTACCTCCCTTGGTGCTATGTGGTTTCCAGTTTATGTCCTGAAAAAAGGTACTTTCATGACCCTGAGGACAAGTATGATGTATTTCCAGTTTTGCTTACTAAAAAAACCAAAACCCCACAAAACCCAGTAAGCCACAAACCCAGAACTACTAAATGAGGGTGCCTAATAATGAGGTGATTCATAAGATCCTGTTTCACAGTAATCTAAGTAGCATAAGAAGCATACCAGTATTATTGCCAAGCACAAAGTCATGTAAAATGAATTAACAGCCACAGAGCCAGTGTTACCAAGTGAAATTTGCTGCTGTCAACTTCTAAGTGAGAACTAATTGCTCATATGATTCACTTTTAGCTTCTCTCCCACCTTCCCATCAAACTTCCCCTCTATTTGTAGCACTAGTTTCAATAAATCTAATTTACTGCACAATTACTATTTCTTCATGTGGCTTTTTCTGAATAAGGCAAGAGTTGGAATGTTTTGTTATTCAACAGATCTCTTGCTCCAGTTAAGTAACACATTTGTATCTCTTTTTTTTTAATAGATGCCATATATGTTGTCAATAATTTCACAGGCTTAAAGCTCATATAAAACATGCAGATATACATCAAATAATACATTAATTGGAGCCTATCACATATATAATATATCTTCTTATGTTCAGATAGAGGGTTCCTTGTTTTAATATACCATTTCAAAGTTATTTGTGCTTAGGTTTTCAAAAAAATAAACCCACAATGTTGAAACCCGCACCGTGTTGTTCCATAGTAATGACACCGAGTTAAAGAACCCCAAAACCCAACTCTAAAATAACCCAGAGCAAAACCCCCTACCCCATAGTTTAGGCCAAGCTGCCAAATCCTATTACAAATTCAATCCTATTAAAATGTTCCCAGGTTTAAGCCTGCTTTGGAGTTTTTCATAAGAGTGCGTGACCCCAACCCAAACCCCTCCATGTGTGGTCAAGGGACCTGCGGATAATTGTAAACTTCACGGGCTCCCATTAATCTCGGCACAGTCAGATATTAGCGCTTGTAAATCAGCACCTAAACAAGGACAATAGTTAAAGCCATCAATAGTCTTTTAATGAGGCAGATCAAAAACAAATGAAAGCAGCGGGGCATTGGGCTCTGCCAAGGAGGGGCAGGGGAGCCAGGGGGCTTTGTCTTCCCCCCTCGCACACCAGCCCATGGACGGAATCCAGGACCCCTTCGCGGCGGCCGGGCCCGCCGCCCAACTCGCACGCACGGCCGCGGGCGGAACGCGCCCG
>WEIU01023083.1:211638-246029 GCA_013389925.1 Aegithalos caudatus
TCTCCTCTCCTCTCTTCTCCTCTCCTCTCCTTTCACTGAGAAGAAGTAAATTGACTTGCACACTTAGTGCATCTTTAATATTCTTGTTCGGAAAAAGAGATTTTTTTTTTCCATTCTTTCAGTGCAGAGGACTTTTACCTAGACAGATATTTCATCTTGAAACTCTGGTGTTGTATAACGAAGGATCTCCATGTCAATTTGCTGGCTTTGCTAGAAGTGCCTCAGGTGCTTTGCACAGTTGTGGGCCTATTTCTAGTTTTGATCAAAGCCCTTTTGGTGTCAGAAGACAGCAAGATCACTGGCTGATGTTCATCATACTTCATTGTAGAAGATCTGTGTGTGTGCTGACCAGATTTTTCAGCTGCTGTCACTCTGCAATTTTGCCAGCTATTTTTAGAGAGTCCAAGTACCTGGCTGCTCTAAAAAAACACTGGAACCATTTCTACTCCCAAGGAAGCATTCTATAACTTGTGCAATTTTTTCCTGTTCTCCTTGGGAATTCCTTGACCATTTGCTCTTACATCAAATACATAGATATTGAAATGGGGGAAACACATCTCTGTGTTTGGACCGACATGACTACCTAGGGAATTGTCAGAGGAATTTAAATAAAAAGGCTCCACTCATTGGAGGTAACATCATAAACGACATCAAAAGTTAAAATTTCCTCATCTTTCTAATACTGAAGAGGGTAGTGTAATCTACTCCAATATTTTTCCTCTGTATTTGATTGCTGTTCATAAGACAAGATGAAAGTTTTCAATGAAAATCCAGTATGAAGAAAAGGAAAATTGTTTTTGGGATGGTAAATGTTAGTAAATGAATACTGAGTGCTGAGTTATTTCTTAGCCTTGGAATAGTTTCTACTCTGATGAGCTCAAAGTATAAATGAGATTATTATGATTGTGTGATTGAGTAAAAGTGCAGATTACCCATTACTGTTAAAGCTCACTTTGCCAAACTCTAGTCATCTGGAGGTGAGGAGGTGGTGCAGATTAGTGTCTAAGACCCCCGTGCAGCTCATGAAAATGGCCACGTACCTCCCAATACTGAATCCAGTGCTAGAGGAAGTATTAGGTGTGGAATGACTTGCTCTCTGGAAATTTTTGTCTTCCTGCCCATGGACTCTGGACTCAGCTGTGAGACTCATTATGTAACCTGTAGTTGTGATCAGATGAAGTGAATTCCATGGACAATTGTTGACTGGTTTCCTTAGCATGTGGTAGAAGTAACTAGTAGTCTTTCAGATGATTTTTTGTAGTCAATCAGAATATTTAAAAGTCCTGAATCAATAGACATGTTTGTTTCTAGATTTTATCCAACTTTATCATAATTTTCAATTTGAAAACAAAAGAAGTTTCTACCTTCTGCATCTTGAATATGCAGGATTGAAGCAGAGGTATCATGGTGTTATATTAGAGTTCTGAAAATACTGTTAATGGTGCCTTAACAAGGGCAACCTTTTTATAAAACTTTCTATTATTCAGATTTCTTCTTGTTACTTACCCTGTATTATTTCTTTATTTAGTACATTTTAGTACATGTGAGGCCACTCGCCACTTCCAATAATAGTGTGCATCTTCTCTGACTGATTTTCAGTTCATATTAGCATGCTTAAGTTGTCATTTAAACTTTCTTTGGCTTCCTGTGCTCTTTGAGTATTTCCAAAAGATCAGTTATTTATACACGTTAGCACTTAAGATGGAATTTAAGTGGTTGGAACTTAAAAATTCTGCTCACAAAAGATTCTGTTTATGCAAAAATTAATCACTGAAGTACATCAGATATAATTTTAGGATTATGTGGGCAACTTTAAGGAGGGGTGGCAAACAGCCACATCTAATATTTATTTCCTGATGTATAAATTCAGAAGTTTTCTAGTCCATGAGGTTGTTTACTTAAGACCAGCATTTATCTGGGCAGCTGCCAGAGAAAAGGCTACAGCAGGTCACTGCTTCTTTTCTTGTATGCATACCTGCTCTTTTATGCTTTCCCTTATGTACTGTTTAAACCAACCATGACCTGTAGGCAAAGAATTCTGCAGTATTTAGAGAATTTGTTTGTTCATTTTTAAAGAAAGCTTTCTATCTGTGCTGTGGAAAGGCAGTAAAGGAAATAAAAGAACCCAACATAATAAAACACACAGCCACTCTCAAATAAAGATCTTCTTTCCTCTGGGTTCAATTTTCCTGATCTCTTAAATGTCTCTTATGCTTGTGAAGATTTGTTTTACTGTTTGATACGTCCCACCTGTGATGCATCACTGAGCACCAGACACCCACAAGGGAACAAGCTAAAGTGTATTTTCCTGCTTGGAATATTCCTTTTTTACAGTGGATGTGGAGAGACCCCACCCAGAACACAGTCTCATTTGCATCATGTCTCTAATCATCCTTTTGTCCCTCAGAAAGCACTCCTGCTGAGAGCTAAGGGAGAAATCCTTCGATTCCATCATTTTGGTATCTTGCTTTACCATCTTCATTTCCATTTTTTGCTTGATAAATTAAATAGATAAAAGCAAACATCTCCTGCTTGGAGATGGCTAATCTTGCAAAATGTTTATTCATTAGGATTTGCAGTTTGTCTTCCCATTTTGGGCATTTGGCACTAGTTTGAGAAGCTTGCAAAAAAAAATCAGATAGCTTCTTTGTTTAGAGTGGAAGAATAATCCAGCTCTAATGGGTCACAGAGGACCCAGTATCCACTTCAGAGGAAGAAAATTATGAGTAGGTGAGTACGTTTTACATCTCTCTCTCTAGTTTGTGGGAAGTGCTCTGTTTCTAAATGACCCTTATGTCCCATCTGGGCTTGCTGGAGCTAAGGCCAAAGATATGGCTGCATTATGAACTACATTTAAGAGCTTTCACTGCTCTCCTGGTTCTCGTCATGAGACTGGTGAGAAATACAAGGTGGCAGCATGCTTCTGTCACAAAGCAGAGGCGGGTGCCCTGGAATCCTGACTAGTCTTACCCTCTGACACTAGGACTGTGAAGTGAGCATCCTAACCAAGCACAACCTCCTTGCTAAACTACACTTCTCTCTGAGTTCTCTGTTCTGAAAGAGTTAATTTTCTGCCTCAAAGGGGAGAGCTTTATTTCAGGATTGTTCTCCTCCGAAGTTGCCACATGCTGGAGAGGACATTTTCAGAGTCGTTAGCTTTGCCCTGGCACTGAATTCCTGAAGCCTCAAATAATTTTCTCCTTTGCTTTGAGAAACATCCTGTTTAAAGTCCATGGCCCTAAAGAAAAATAGCTCATAAAATCAGGACCTTTGTAGAACATAGGGAGTGCTAAATCATTTTCAAAACACGATACACTATTTCCAGGCATGAGTTTCTACAAATGAGAGGCTCAAATATATTTAAAAAGAAAACTAATTATGATTTACAGAAGTAGGCTCATCATCATAAGGTGATGACTGTTTTCTTTAAAAGGTGGTATTTTGAAAAAATAGAAAAAGTTTGGCTTCCCAACACCAAAGGAATAGACACATCAGGAATACTGTTTGGTCAAACAGCTGCTTTATTAACATACTTGGGAGTTACATACCTGGAACATATCTTTCAAGAGCTCATCTAGAACTGGTCTTTTTAGTTCAATTTTTTTTACTTGAGGGAGACACAGACTTTAACTTTCCTTCTTTCGGTGATATTTGGCAGAGTGTTGCCATTAGCAGTCACCCTATCATGTAATCAGTGAGACTGGAAAAGACCCCAGAGATCATGCAATGGTTACCCTAGTACTGACAAGTTCCTTCTGATGCCTACCCGTAAACATTCAACCTTACTGCCAACATCGTTAAACTCCAGACAGTCAAGACAGTCCCTGACATAAAGGGCTACCCCACTCCCTCTGCCTCCTTGCCCATCCCTTCTGAAGGATTTATAACCATCCATTGTAGCACTTCAGTTTTGTGAAGTCTCATCAGGTCTTTGTGATGGCAGCTATGTCCCAGTTTTCCTGCTGCAGCATGGCTTCTGCTTCCTCCTTTTTGTTGCTCATGCTGTGTGCATTCGTGTAGATGCACTTCAGTTGGGTTACCAATCCTGCTCCCTTTTCAGAGGGAGAAGCTCTAATCCCTGCACGAGTATTATCTGATACTTCTGTGGTTTCTTGCACATCAATAATCCTTGTGTCCTTGCTGCCATATGGATCTCCATCCCCTACCTCTACTGAGGTAACAGACTGACTTTGCCGCTGTGTCCCTTACCCTTCCCTCATAAGGGACTCGCAGGTGGAAAAAGGTGATGGACTCTTTTATCAGCAGCATTGGGAAAGCCAGTCACAGGCCACGTAACCTCTAGGATGTAGCTTATTTTCAATCTGATTTTAATGTCAGGTCACTTTTCACTGTCGGCCTCAAAACACCATAAAGCCTTTCCTTATCCAGTATAAATGTAGCAAGGATTCAGTCACTGTCTGAACATTAACTGAACAAAACTGAATAGATGAAAAGTCATGAAAAAAAAAATCTCAAGTATATCAAAAGTGTATCAAAAAGTTACTCAAAATCACTGTTTTCTTAGGAAAATTAAAAGGGAGAACCCATTGAATTCCAATTACTCAGATTGCCTGTTGATGTAAACTCCTGCTGAGTGGCTGATGTTGCAACACCCACCTGACCTGACCCCCACTGAATTTTAAGATTTTGTATACAGTGTTGAAAGGAACCTTCTCCATTAGTAGAATGAAATATGAGACTTTATTAAGACAAAAGTAACTGCTCTACCATTTTCAGTGTGAATGCTGTAAAGCAATGCTATGATTCTATAAGAACACCAAGATTAATGACTTGTGCTGTGATAAGTTTTAATAGAGAAAACATCAGAAACATAGACCCTAATTTTTTAATCTGGCTCACACTAGGCTTTTTCCAATGAAGTCTATAGAAGGGTTGTGTAAATGTTAAGGCCTACCAGAGTTTGCAAGTTGAGCTTCAGCTTATGTCTGTCCAAAACATCTGGGACAAAGATATACTTAAATTTTAGGTAGGAAGTCCTGAGAGAACTTCTGCAAATACATATATACATAAAGAATGAGGAAAGATGGGCATTTCTGAAGATACTGAGAAATCAGTCTTGGCAATTCCACTGAATGAGAAGGAAACCAACATAGTACTTTCCTCAATTTTGAAATGCAAGCTTCCAGCCTCTCATGGAGGAAGGATTTAATGGGGCAAGGTGCTCCTATGAGAAATGGAGGCAGTGACAGCAGTGAACAGATGTGGCTTGCTGAGGACATGAGGGGGCTGGTGTGGGGATTTTGAGCAGGAAGCAGGAAAGGCACCAGCAGCTGAGGTGAGGTCCTAGTAAAGCTGAAGAGAAAGTAGAATCCTGACTTCCACCTCTAGTGATCCATAACTAGAGTTCCAGACCTTGCCCCTTGAAATAAGTAGAGGTTTAACATTAAACCATTGTGGATAAAACACTGACACTGCCAGGAGTGCTCTTTCTCAGAAAAAAAAAATCTAAACCAGAACTTTCTCAGTCTGGCTTACAAGGAGAAAGAGCTACACCTAGCATAGCCATGGCCTGTTGTTTGAGGCATCTTTGTGGACCTTAGGTTCATATACCATGAAGTGGGGGGAATCTAGCACCTACTTTTCTAATGAATGTATTAACTATTAAACTATTACATAAGAGAGATCCAAGAACTGTTTTTATGCTAAACCACAACTAAAATTTCCAGTTCCAGAAGGGAAAATATAGGTGACAGTGTTGAAAGCTAAATTTATTCCTTTGAGGTAGGTTCCTATCCTGCAGGAACAGAATGTTTCTGAGTACGCTTGCCTCTAACCATAGGTGTCCTGGCTGAAAGAAGGACAATAGGGATGGGAGATTTCCACAGATTGGAAGTGTATAGTGTGTTTTAGCACTGAAGACTTTGAGAACATCGGAGTGTGGGCAGTCCAGATTGTTATCTGTGATTTAAGGGGAACTTTGGTTCTTAAATCACAACTGAGATTGGGTGCCGAGGGATGGTACCCTACACTTTGAGCAAGGAAGCTAGGAATCTCATAGAATCACCAGACTTAAAGAATGGAATTTTTAAGTAAAAGGATAAATATGGCAGAAGTGCAAAAAATGCAAGATAAACATTACAGCATAATGTGATAGACCCCATATATCAGAGAAATACATATTTTTCTACCCCAAACCGTAGACATGTTTTTTATCTGCTAAAGTGAAAATTACAGAAGACCTGAAATATTTATCTTAGTGGGACCATTTGTAATTTTAACTATTGGCACACTTAAAGCAAGAAGGAATCCCTCATTAGAGGGAGACCAATATTCTGCAGTATCTTCTGTTCTCTATCCTAAGAGCACTGTATTAGTGTTCATGGGAAAGTAATTAATATTCTATGAAGTAAAATGATAAAATATTAGTAACTGAAAAATAAATACTTTTCAGTTTTGAAAAAAAAAAAANTAGTTCTGAAGGATAACTGAATATCCTGGAAATCCAGTTCACATTTTTATCTTGCGGCCCTAAGAGCCTCCCATAGTAACTTGTTGCATCTCTTTCTATGCAGTATCTGGTGAAACTGTTGGAAGTTTTGTGAAAGTGTGATAACAGGTCACTGGTAAGCATGCAGGTGAGGAGGTACAAATAATTGGGCTTCCAAACTCAGCAATGTATCACTTACTGAGACTAAAACTTTCTGCTCTCTGGACTATTGGAATCTATATGAGCAGCCATTGTGCTATGACTAACTGGTGGAGTTTTCTGTCATCCAGGAAGAATCCACCACTGGGTGCTAAATGCTATATTAGCTTCATAGCTATCACTGTTTTATAAACAGCTGTTGGAATTAGCCTGTGTAAAGGACTGGAGAAGACTGTTTCCAACCTCTGTGACAGGTTGCTGAGAACTTGGTGGCTTTGCAACCGATACCACGTTTTCTTGAACCTAAATAATAAAACAAGGATTGGTATGGGTTTTGGAACAAAATGCCTATTGTAACCCTAAAAAAACCCCAGTATTACCAGAATGGTTTTGTCTGCAGGAATCTGAAGACATGCTCAATTACCAAAAGCTCAATGTCTTTTGTTAAACAGAATTATATGTGGTGTGAAGTAAAAGCAAATTCAGCAATCTTGCTTTATTTTTATATTAATTTAACCAAAAGTAAAAGTAAGATCGCTTTTGCCCTTACTGGGCACAGCAAGATCCTTTATCTCACTGAGCTAAGTGTTTATTGTTATTTATTACCAGGCATTTTGAAAGTGAAAGCTATTTTTGTGTTGTGGCATACTGTATATTATTTGAATTAAGAGTAGTCCAGTTTTTCAAGAACAGGAAGGAAGTGTGTGACAACTACAGGAAGACTACGCAGAGGAAAGTAACTCTGCTGAGTTATCTCTACAGATGTGGTTTAGATTATTTTATAGAGGAGTCAAAGGTAGGCTACTATTTTTTCTGAAACCAGCAAATCAGAATGTGCATGCCTGGGTAAAATTTGACCCTCAGGATTAAGTCTGCCACTGCAAAAAGAAGATCAGTGCTATCATATGCAGCCATGTGTACATGTATGTTTAAGAATGATTATACAGATATAGAGGATGATGTGTACTTTATTGCCCTTCTAAATGCCCTCCCAGAAGCTTTTCTCAACACTGTCAAACATTAAAGACTTTTGTTTGAACGTGTGGAATTTGCTTTGTATTGCCTTGGAAAGGAATACATCTTTCACTACCACAACCTTCTGTAACCCTCCTGCCCTCTTCACTCCCACACCCCCACACAAAGACACTCCTTAATTGTATTACTGTTAGGCTGACCTCCAACCCCTACTAAAATGAGGACAAGGCTAGTTTTGTGTTTCATGGGATAACAATTTATGAGCAATTAAAAATGAAGAGACACAAAGCATTCATCACAGTCTCAGCTAGACAGGCAGCTGAGGTCAAAGGTTCTAGCAATGAAGTGTGCACAATATATTTTTATTTCTGTTTTCACTAAGAAGGAAACGGGTTAGCTAAAAATTATGGCATGCAGCCTCCAGTTCAAAATAGGTGCACTTAATCTTTCAGGACAGTCCACACTTGGGCAGATAGGTTATGACAGCGCGCACACACACATACACACAGAGACATACTTCCAGTATCTCAGAACATATTCAGAACATATTATTGGCAAACTCAAGCACACAGTTGCTTAAAATGTGAATCACTGAGTACCCTGAATGTTTATCCAGTTTACCGTTTAGCAGAGTTTTTGTGCGAAAAATACCTTTTCCATTGATTCTCAAAAATAAAATAAAGTAGGATTTGATCCCTTTTGTCTCTATTTCAGGTTGCATGTGGGAGCTCAATGCAACTTCACATGTTAACATTCCCAAAGCTACAGTAGATAGTTTACATAAATATGGAAATTAGAGTTTCCATGTTAGTATTGGTATCCTGGTACATCTTTGTCTCCACAACCACAATAATGTCCTGTGGAGACTTTTCATTTTGTTTACTTTNTTTCTTCCTTTTTTTTTTTTTTTTTTTTTTTTTTTTTTTTTTGTTTTTTCTTTTTTTTTTAAAATACACAATGCAGTTCCAAACCTGTCACTGATTGCTGATTTAGGATCTGTGCCTCAGTCTGGCTCAAGCAAAAGTATTGGTGAATCATCTATTACATTATGCCATAAATCTGGTCCAGTGTGATTTGCAATGTGTCATATTTCCAGCCTGGATCCAAGCTAAAAGCTGAGAGTGAATGTTTCTGAATTGTCATCCCAAAAGGGCTCGATATGCTTGTTTTATCAAGGCACCTGAATGGCAGTGCCAACAAGAACAAAGTGAAGCACTGCCTAATGGGTTCAATTTTGCTAGAGCTGTGAGTGAACATGGGCATATATATACACGTACATTTCTTGTGGGATTATGGTAATTGAAAGTTCACTTACACAAATAGGAACATTTCTAGCCTTCTGGAGTCATTTTCTATTAGAAGAGAAAATGTAAGTTAAAAATGTATTTCATTTGCATCAGAATCACAAGGCTTTACAGGTGGATAAATAATGTAAACTACCAAAGGAGGGCTAGGATCTTTGTGCTTTATTTGTTGACTGAAATGACACTAGTTTATTCAATAAAGAATACTTTTAGTAAAGAAATAGATTTATGTGAAGCATGGCATTTTCTGAATTAAGTCAAATGATAAAAGTAAAAAAGAGTTGCTAGTGATTTGACTATAGAATATGATGCATTTGTTAAATGAGTGGTTTCTTTCACTAGGAGTGCAGGCCAGTAAATAGCTCTCCAAGAAGACAGAGGAAAGTTAAAAAGTCAATGATACATTTAGTCACTGTTGGTGACTAGAAAAACAAAAAGAAAGCTTAATAAGAAAGAAAGGTGAAAGACTTAGTGGATTGTGTCAGAAGGATCTATTTAATTTGTGCCATGTTGAGAACATTCTTCAGCAAGAGAGGATTATATCAAAGACTAGTCAGAACATAGCCATGGCAATAAAAAGATGTTTTAAACATAATAAGTAACTATCATGTAAATATAATCTAATCAGGTTAAGTGCTATCCTGTATGCTAGGCCTAAACTAAACAGGGACATACACACTAAAAGCTGATGGGAACTACTCTTGTGTTTCTCATGACAGTCAGTTAAGGTATTAGCTGTGTTTGGGACTCATGCTGCAACAGAACAGTGGCTCCCTTAAACATCTCCAAGTCACCCACACTGATGGTGGTGAAAATCAAGTAGGAGTCTTTGGAAGAGAATTAAATATAATTTTTTTCATATGAAAGGACAAGAGTGCGTATACTTGGTTCCTTCTGTCTGAGTAGGAGCAGTGCATGAGGAGATAGTCTTTCAGATCTTATAAAAGGCTGTATCAGGCAGGCAGATTATGTGAGAAAAAATACATAAATTATTGTAAGAATACTGATTTATGTATATAGTATGTATAATAGAAATATGTACAATTATATGAGTATGTATATATAGTGTAAGAATCATTGCTGTTTAAATGTGCAGTGGAATATGAAATTTTTACTTTCATCTTGAATGGTGGAAGCGTCAACAAAGCATGCAGTCTTTTTCTGAGAAATTACAAACCTGGTATTAACAATAATCTCAAATTATGCATTAAAGAATACTTTTTTTGGGGGTGGCAAATCCATGAGAATTTAAATATGAAAGAGCAGTTTTGATAAATTATTTTTGCTCCAATGGTATTATCAGATGTCTGTGGAAGAGCAGGGAAAGAAATAAGAATACAGACAGGCCTTTGTGAATCCTTAAGATTACACAGAAAAACCTTTCCTACAGCATATCTCTGTTTTATCATTCTTTTGTGGATAGTTTGTGTGTTTGTGCTGAGGACTGTGTTGTGGAGTTACGTGCACCTGGCAGATATCCCCTGTGCAGCTTGGTGCCTGAATGGCTCAGGCAGCTGAGACATGACCATTCCAAAGGATAATATGGATATCTCTTTCCACCAAGGCATTTCAACTCCTGACCAGAAGAATTTCTGGGACTTATAATGCAAAATGGGAATTAGGATGTTTGGGATTAGATTGCACTGGATGCTTGTGGAGCTCTGTTGCGGTGTGTCCTGTTCTCTGTCACCTTTGTAATTGCCTTCTTTAGCTCAGTGATGTGTAAGGTTGAAGTCCAGAGTCTGCATGTTTCATCTTCTTTTCTAGGCACAGAGTAAAGATCCACCATATCCTCTGCTCTTCTATTTATGAACATTTATGAACATTTTCATGTTATTCAATTATTGAATGGGGGAAACAGTTTGTTGTTATACTGGCATGGTGGGCGGACCTTTATCACTCGCCAGTGCAAGTGTTCAATAACTTTTTTGCTAGTCTGAGAATAGGTTCTCGATTCTTTCTTCTTGCACAGCAAAAGTCGTCATTGGTGTTTTACCAGATGGCAGATTGCAGTGGTTATGAGAAAATCTGTTACATGCACTTTCATGGGTTTATTTCCTGTTCTTTTGGAATTAGAACTGCCTAACTACAAGGAGAGCTTGAGATGGGAGCTGATTTGATCAGCTTGGTGCTGGAGGTCCCACTTCCAATTGATTTCAAGTTAATAGCTGAGGAGCAGAGCAGTGTGGTGGTGAGATGTCAGTGATGTGTTGTACTGCCTTGATTGGATTCTGAGGCAGTCTGTCCATAGATGGGCTCAGTTTGACGCCATTGCTTTTTTGGTGCTGGTGCAAAATTCATCTGCATCTGGCAGACTGATTGCTACAAGTTAGCAAAAAATATATATTTTTTTTTTTTCAGGATCACTAATAACAAGGAAGTATTTTCATGTTGTATGTGTGTGGTTGGATTTCTATCCCCAGGTACTTATTCTTTTTGTAGCCATCTATCTGGTCAAATATTCTTCTAATGTCCACATCCTGCTTCTGTTTGGGATCAAAGTCAGCAAGGAGAGTATTTTCCTGGAGATCACTGCAGCTAGACTTGGCACTGTGTTCTGCTGAGGTGTGACTGTGAAGGGTGGAGGGAGAATGGACTACGAGAAGGCAGGGGGTGCATTCTGCAGTTCTCCTGGCCAAAAGAGGAGCTCCTGTGGAGACATCTGATATCCTCTGGAGAGAGATCCTCGGGAAACCTCTGATGTGATTATTTATACTGAGATCATCAGGACAGTGTTGGAGAGTATCAAGAGGTCGCAGGATATTAGTTAAAGCATCACCACATTTTTGGGGGATTAATTCCGACATTATGCTTTCTAATGTGGAACACTTCTTATTTAATTGAGTTAATAAATTCAATCAAATGTTAACATTTGGTCTGCAAAATAAGGAATCAAGTCTCAAAAGCATCTTGATAAATGACTAGAATCTTAAATAAGTGGCTTCATAAATTATAGATGCATATATTTACAAACACATCCACATACACAGTGGTATGAATGTGCCCTTTACTAAATGAAATGCAGCACACCTGAAGCCTGAATTATCTCTTTGGTGGACCTTGGAGATATGCTTTTGGACAATGCTGTATGACAACTATTTGGGCAGCTTATGTATTGTCAAAAAGCTTGGCTACATCTGTTTCAACTTGGATTTGGCTCAGGACACTTCACACTTTTGCAAGGTCTGGACACAGCACCCCTGACCCATTTTTCTTCAAACAACAGGCTTTTGATGTAATCTAAGGCTACATATTTTGTTGGTGGTGTTAGAGTTTACACTGTGAAGAACTGTGAAGTCAGGAATATTAAAATGTTTGTAGAATTGACAAGCACAGAGAGCTGAGTGTAAAACAGAAAATAACATCCAAACCCTTCAGAATAGCACACTCTTCCACTAACTCTCCTTTTATATGGAAAAGAGTTTTGTTCTGCATCTCCTCTTTGACTGCTTGACTACTGGTCCAGTATTGCAGCAGCAGCATCCTCAAGGCTGGGATCTCAAACAGAACACAGACAATACTTGAGAAGAATGGGATCTTCAGCAGAAGCTAAGGATGTTTGGATATCAGCTGGCTAGTTTTAAAAAATCCTGCCCTAAATATTGACAAAAACTATGGAACATTTCACGCCTCTCTTCTGTCCTCTTTGTGGTCTTGATGAAAAGCATCACAAGAAGAAGTGCCCTGGTCCTGATTGGTTTCCAAGTCTCATTAAGTACAATGGATTTGCAAGTGCTTCCGTACATACCGGCTGCACTACATCATCCCTTGCATTCCTGGGCTGAAAGCTGCAGAAGGCAACCAATGGGGAGAGGATAAAGGGTTCACTTTTTGAGACTCTCTTTTCCCAGCTTCTATTCTTTGCTCCAACCAAAGGAATGAAATTACAAAGCCATTACCTCATTTCTGAAGGGTTTGGAAGGCAGCTTGCTTCTCTGTTTTGAACTTGGGAGATTTTTCAGTTGCAGGGAGAAGTGGAAATTTTGTAACTGATTTTTGTTTGTTTGTTTGTTTTATAAAAGTCACATTTCACCACAAAATGAACATGAAATGGTAGTGAGTTGGAAGTTGAAATGCGAGAGTTTACAGGGGCTTGTTTCCCAGAATTTGATTACCGGCATATGTCTCCCCTGAGGCTTGTTAGATTTTAGTAATTAATTTTTTGTAGAATTTAGCTTGTGCTCTCTCTTTTTTTTTTGCATTCCCCACCTCTTCTTTTTTGAATACCACCTGATTTCAGTAAGGACAATATAATCTTTAGGATTTTGTGAGGCTTTCTCATAAATCCTGTGCTTTAATTTGTTTTCTTCAGATGGTTTAGTACAAAATGTACTAAAAAATCAATGCTAAGAGCAGGATCATATGGAGAAGCATTAATTGTTCAAGTGAAATAAAAAAGTTTCCCACACACATAATTACGAATGGAGTACTTTGTTTGCACATTATCAAATTAATTTAGTCTTTGTAATGAAAAAAATTTCCCTGGATGGGGAAACTCAGAATATCAGGTAAATGTCAGTACATGTCATAAAATCATAATTAAATCAACAGACATTCATAAGAACTGGTGCTTGGAGATGGTCTAGGCTTTGGATCCATTTTATACAGGATACTCCTTTTGTGGCTATCCAGGCTTATGTGGTCTGCTGATTGGTACCACAGCAAAGCAAATCATCTTGCAATGCAAGCCACAATGAAAGACTTCTTAATCAACTGTATGTTCTTTTCTTGGCTGAGAGTTAATGGCAGCCCTGCCCTGACTTCCACAGTGTGTTGTGTGTGCAGAAGCACCTGTGCCTTTGTACATGTGTAGCTTTGGGAGCTGCTGACCTGGTCCAACATCAGACCTTTATCCTTACTTTTGATGCTTTGCAAGCATGTTGGCTGGACTTACCAAGGAATGTGTGGCTCCCATAGCATGTTTGTGATTTTATCTGGAGTATGGCTCCCTGTTTTGGCCCATCCCTCTCTCTCTATGCACTGAAAGATGCAATGTCGTGATCCTTGGCCCTCAGCAGATAACTATGTCTTTATGATTAGATATCAAGAATATTTACAAAGCCTACTGAAATCTCCTGATGTGCTGTTACATTGTATCTGCCCCTTTTCACTCTCTATACCAGCTAATTAAATATTTTCTTTATTGCATCTATATCATGCAATAAATTAAATGTTGTGTAACTTTTACTAAATGCTTTGCTTCCTGATAGCAGTGTAGTATAGCTTGCCAAGCACTATCTAATTGCGTGTGTGAAATGCAGAATTATTTATCTTTTTTACAAAGGATGAGATTCTACTGAGGCAGGAGGCTTTATGCAAGGTCTGTGTATCAGTCTTCAAATCAGCTTATTGATAGGACTTTAACATCATAGAAGTCTTAAGCTGAATCACTAAAATGAAATACTTTACTACTTCTACCTATCAGAGGTAGCTTAATGAGTGGTACTGAAGACATTAATATCTAAATGTTTTTAATAGATGAAGAGATATATTATAGGAATGTAGAAGAGGAAATCACATTTTATCAAAAGAGTAGTGTACTGATTACAAATGTCAGATGGATAGAGGAGAGAGAAAAATATTTGTGAAAAAATTTTTCAATGGAAAATCAATGACTGAAAGTCTAAAGCATCAGAAATCTGAAAAAATACCTACTTGTCCTTTAGTTTTTACAAAAATTCAGTTTCCATGATGTAAACTGTTGTAAAGCTCATGGCCTGCCATCACAAGTAAATGTTCCTTTAGCTTTGATACCAAATCCAGGGACATGTTTCCTTCAATAAATGACTTAGCCACCCCTAAAAAGTGAATATAAAGAGAGTATAATTCTTGCTGTCTGCAATAAAAATAGCACCATCTCTTTGTGAGTTTTGTAAAACCTTTAGTATAACTTTCTTCTCACAGAGGCCTTGATCCATCAAGAAAATTCAGAATGTGATGAGTTCAGGAGTAGAAAACAATCTAATATAAATGAAATTGCTCCCATATTTTTTAAAGTTCAGAGATGGGCTAGAATGGCACTGGAACCAAAAATCTTCATTGAGGGACCTATGGTACAGAGTATAAAACCAAACTGTAGGATCTCTTGTAAAAATTTAGTGTGTTTAAAACTAGCAAAACTGTTTCTTCACATATGCATTTGAGCTGAGTTTATGTATAGCATACAATGTTGACTCCTTGAAGATGGATAGCAGCTAGATAGACTGCTTCCTATATCATGGTGTTGAGCTGTCCCCTGTTAAGGCTTACTGCAAAAGTATCTTATTCAAGAGGATAACACAATATCTAAATGGCACCTTCATATAAATGGTGCACACCAACACATAGGCCATTAATAACATATGAACCCCCCAGTACTTTATCTTCACTGTTTTGGAAAAGGACCTTTGCTATAAACCTTATAAAAATGCCAACAAAGACACATATTCTTCTTTCAATACACTTCTCAACTTTTCTCACATCTGGTGCTAAACTCTTGCTACTCCAGCTATCGAAGTACAGGGAGAATCTATATATAAAGGGAGATATTAACAGTACATAGCTGTAAATGGTGCAGATTGATGTATTTCTGATTAATAGAACAAGTGCACTAGTTTTTGCTAAGACTGGAAAAGGTGTCCTGGGATACCACAGTGCAGAAACACAGTCCTTTGGTGTAATTTTCAGCTGTCATTACTGAATATAATTCTTCCCACAGCATATTTTCCTCTGAATCATGACCGACCTTCAAGACTTTCTGCCACAAAAGCCCTTTTGTCTCAGTGTGTTTGTGTGTGTGTGTCTCCATTCTGCCCATTTCCTCCTTGCGGTGAAAAACAACTGCATGAATTTTTCTTGTTTTTGTTTGAGAATCACAATTTGATCAAAAGAGATTAAATAAATCAGCAAGTGATAATACAAAGCCATTAATACAACTTTTCTGCTCAAGTGGTTTGGCATCCTTTATCTTCTGGCTTAAACTTAAACAATTACAGGCTTCCAAACTAATTACAGTGCTGAACATTATAGGATTTATGAAATTTGGCAGCTATCACTTAAAAAAGGGGAAGGAAAAGAAGGAAGAAAAGTTCATCACTATCTATTACAGTAATCTCCAGAAAGTTCCTCAGAACAGAAATAATAGATTATTGGTAAAGCCTTTCAGAAGCTCCCAGCATCTTGACTTTTAATTTGTATATTTTTTGTTCATTTTTCATTCTTCATAAGCAAGCATATGGAAAATACTGTGCAGATCTTATGCCAGCAAAATGTCTTCCATACTATTTAATTTACAGCACCAATGCCTTAATTATATTAACTAATACACAGCCTGTAAATAGGGTGACAGTTGTCTCATGCAAACCCTGCTGTAGATTCCATCCTTTGCCAGAAAGAGCTCTAATTCTTGTTTCTGAAACAGGTCATGATAGGGAAAACCATGGGGATGACTAGCAGGTGGGACTGGAAGAAGTGAAGGTGGCACCAGTGATGTGGACAGTGGGATCTAGTGCAGCCTCAGCAAATTTGCTGACAGCACCATGCTGTGTGAGGAAGCTGACACTTTGGAGGGAAGAGATGTACTTTGGGGTGATGGCTGAAGAAAATACAACATGAACCAGTAGTGTGCACTCACAGCCCAGAAAGCCAATGATGTCCTGAGCTGCAGCAAACGGAGTGTGGCCAGCAGTGTTAGGGAGGTGATTCTTCCACTCTACTCTCGTGAGATCCATGAGAGGACCATGCGCAGTTCTGGTGCCCCAAGGTTAAGAAGGACACGGAACTGTGGGAGAAAGTCCAGAAAAGGCCTTGAAATTGGTAAGGGGACTGGAGCACCTCCCCTATGAAGAGAGGCTGAGAAAGTTGGGGCTGTTAAGCCTGAAGAAGAGAAGGTTGTTTGGAGACCTCATGGCAACCTTCCAGTGTCTGAAGGGGCCTACAGGGAAGCCAGAGAGGAACTCTGCATCAGGAATTGTTGTGATAGGAGGAAGAATGGATATAAACTATAAAGAGGGGAAATTTAAGTTACCTATTAGGAAGAAATTCTTAACTGTGAGAGGGTGGTGAGACACTGAATCCCAGGGAGGTTGGGGATGCCCCAACACTGGCATTTTTCAAATCAAGATAAGACCTAGAGTGATATAGTCTAGTGGGAGGTATTCCTGTCCAGAGCAGTAGGATGAGATACTAGATGTGAGACTAGATGATTATTAAGGTCTATTCCAACCCTTTAACATTCTGTGATTCTATGATTCTCTGATTCTATGATTCAAGGCTCAGCTTTAAACTGCTTTTATTATTCCAGATATGGAATGTGCTGTATGCTGTGTAAGCTCTATGTATTGCTGCTTGTACACTGGTTGTGCCAGAAGTGAGAAGTGGGAGTCAACAGGATGACAGCTAATTCAGGGAAAACTTGGGCTGGCATGACAGATTTGGCTCCACAGACTCTCCATTGCTATCAGTCTCTATTGAAGCAAAAATCGCTCAGCACTGTTTGAAGCTACCTGGTCATCCATTCTGTTCTCTCTTAATCACCAAACTCCTAGGCATTAGTCTCACTTTTTCCCCCCGTCCCCATGACGAATTAAGTGATCATCTTCTCTAAAGATTTATACCCTTTTCTGAAAAAAAAAAAAAGAAAAAAAAAAAGAAAAAAGAAAAAAAAAAAAAAAAAAAAAAAAAAAAAAAAAAATTGCTGGCATTTTTGTAATGGAACCTTAAAATTTGAACAATGTCCGTGAACACTCTAAGAATACTGTAGGCAAAGCAACAATTTCGGAATTGACTTTTTTTTTTTTTTCCCTATATCCATCTCATTCCTCCATGGAACAAGTCCAAAAATAAAAACTAAAATACAGGCTGAGCTGAATGAAAAAAACAACCGTGCTTTTAAAAACACAGCTGCAACCTGGTGACCAGCACTGAAACTGATTCAACACAGACACTCCAGTACTTTCCCTTGGGACAAAATGCCTTGAATTCTTGCTGTGATGTGCACACACATGCAGACACACGTGTATGCATTAATATACACATCCCTACAGACACACACACAGACATACATATATGTTTGCTTTGCTAAGTATTGCTAAAGACCCACTACAGTTAAGTAATGTGATTCATGACTGAGTAGCATAATCTTAATTTGGCTAGATTTAATCTGGTTAATTAAAGTTAGCTCAAGTGAAGGCAGGCTTACCTGTATTTCAGCGTGGCACACACTCCAGCGTGTGCCACAGGAAACCACAGACCTTCAGTGGGAATTTATCTTGTTAGTTTGGAGTGAAGTGTGCTTCACCATGTACTGAATACTACTACATGTGCAATCTAAATTGAAGGCCATATGAGTAAAAATATCCATGTGACTTTGTATTCACTCTGCTGTTCTATATATTCTGATTTCATCCATGAGGGTATTATGAGGATGAGTGGATCTAAAGTCTTATAAAATTCTATGTATTTGTTAAAAGATATTTGCCATATATTTGTTAGAAGGCCAGTAGTGTGTTCTTTTAGTGCTGAGGTTTACATTAAATAATATAGGCCCACCAAAAAAATAGGGAATGTCTGCATACACTGAGCAGTCCATGTTCACTGAAGACTACTGATGAATCTCCTACTCTGCTTTGTCAACAATTCTTGTTGTGGTCTGACTTACACACTGCATTTCATGACCACAAAGTGCTGCTGAGGTATAATAGATCCATTTGTCAGGTCTATCGAGACTCAAAACTTATTCCAGAATATCCAGGCCAGACTTGGGTGAAACATCAAATATGAACATGATGCCAGTGGATCTCCTTTCTTTGCCACTCCAGCACAGTCTTTCTGCTGGCCTAATGGTAGGGAAGATGGGAATTGATGGGGCGGGGGTCTTGCCAGATAGCTTGTCTGCTCCTGAAGAAAAAGTATCCTGTCCTGCCTAGCAAATGTTGAATCCAAATTATTCTGTTCTAGATGGTCGAAGTTATATTCTTAGCTTGACACATGACAAACACTCTGAAACACAGATTGCTGGAGCCAAAAATAGACATCTGGGAATCTGGAAAAAAAAAAAAAAAAAAAAAAAAAAAAAAAAAAAAAAGAGAGAGAGAGAGAGAGAGAGAGAGAGAACTAGACATGTGCTAGTGTTTTTAAGACAAATGCTAATAAAAGAAACAGAAACGTGATGATTGCTTCTCCTGGAGGATTGCAGAAATCAATCCCAAGCCTCAAAAAGGTGCAAAATGTTTGGGAAAGAGGATGAAATAGATGAAATGTGACATGACAGAATTTTTAGCAAATCTAAAACTTGAAAGAACTGAAACCCTCTTAAGGCGATATTCAGCTTTCTCTCAGTTTACACTGCAGATTTTACCATTCCTTCTTTTGTGCAACAGGATTTTGGTCCTTTTACATGGCTTACTTCAAACTTGGCACCAAGGGTAGGGCGTTTTATGGCATAGAGACCTGTCATTCAAGAGAACATGGGTGATGGCCAAATGTGTGGCAGCTGGCGAGAGTCACAGTGACTTGGGAGTAGGGGTGTGCCATCAACCTATTGCCACAGTTATGTGTTTGATCATCTAGTAGATTAGACAGTACTTTGGGAGGTCTCTGTGTTTGCTTTCAAATAAAGCATGTACAGTTCCCTCCATTGTTTCCTGAAGATTGACATGGACAAGTGCATGAAGTTACTTTTGTTTCTCAGTCACATTTTGGTGTATCCTATGTAATGTAAATTAGCTTTAGTTAGCATACAGAGTTGAAATAAAAGACCTATTCCTCCCCCCTCCAATAAAACTTCATATCTATAATATCTTCATGCAGGAGGGACAATGACTGAAATTTTCCAGGCAAGGGAGTAAGATTAATCTTCTTAAAACATACCCAGTCCCATTAATAGGAAGTGCTTGTGAATACACCCAGTTTCTGTTAACTTCACAGAAAGTAAAGCTGAGGATTGGCTTTATTTAAAAATATATATCAGCTATCATTTCAGGTTTCCTAGTCAGACTCTGCTTGTGGCTGCAGGTTTCATGTCTCTTAATAATCAGTTGCAGGAAAAAGGGCAAAAGAACAGGAAGCAAATAAAGGTGCAGAAGAAAAGGGAGAGAGATATGAAGGGGATTGGACAAGAGCAAAAAGCATGCAAAAAAGGGGAAATTGAAGGATGGAGACCATGAATGGAGAAGAGAAGGGAGAAAGATAAGAGCACAAGCACAGATGATGAAAGGAAAAGCTGGTGTAAAATGGATGGGCTGCAAGAAATACAAGAGAAAGAAATGACTGCAGAAAACCCACCCAAGGACTCTTTCCAGTCATGGGCAACACAAAGCACTGACCCAAGGGGAAACAATTTTGAATCTGGCTGAGAGACAATCAGAGCTGTGGGCCTCTGCACAGGATTTTGAGGAAGGGACCTTGCCGATTTTCCTGAAAAGTGGGTCGCCATGGGTTTTAAATGTGGAAGAGTATATATGAAAAGGCATTTTTTATCCCTGTCAGAAGACAAAAATTGGAAGAAGACTTGAAATGTACCATTCTGTATAAGGTGTCAGATAGCAGACAGACAGAGAACAATTAAGACTGCACAAGGCTCTCCATCAGCAGCGTACAATGGGAATAGGATTTTCTTTTTCCCCGGATGTCAGCCCAGCCACTCAGGCGAGACGAAGAGAATTTCTTCCACTTAAGAAATCCTTTGTTCGGGAAAGAGCTGTTCAGGCCTCTGTTCTCTCCCTAGCCAAATTGTATGTTGTTTTCATGAGAAGACTTCACTTTTTGAGGGGCATTGGTAACCAAACTGCTTCTGGACAAAGTGCAAAGTGCAGCAAGTCCAGAGTATCCCTGGAGTCTGACAGGAAGGCTAAAGAATGAACGGAAACATTTTCAAATGCAAAAAGGTTGCTATTTATTCTAGCAAAATTTGCCATAGTGATTTTTGTTCTGGGAACCTTGCAAGTGCAGAACTCATGTTTGTTTTCTGCAGGGTGGATGCTTGGTCTTGTTTGTGTTTTTGTTGAATGGTGGTGACTGTATTCTCAGTACAAGAAAAGTGCATGTAAATCTGTATAAAACCTGTCTAGATTCTTGTGGAAGTGTAGGTCATTCCTATGAAAGCTGTTTAACTTGACCGTGATTATCCAGCATCTGTACTAATTTAGTTGTACCTTCCCTTTTCTCCTGGTGTACAATACTGGATATTTTAAAAAAGCAAAACTCAAAAACCCGCCCAACAAAGAAGGGAATGAGACATCCCAACTTCCAGAATATATTTAGCCTTTTTTTCCACTGAGATTAAAATTGCTGGATTCAGAAGAAATTACTTGTCTGATATTTTCTTGTCTTGTGCCATGAATACATATGTCCACATACCTGCAAAAATGCTGGAATGTACATGCACCCACACACAGATGGAAACTTGGAATACAGATTTTGTCGCCCAACTAATAACAGCTTTATGTATAAAACATTTAAATTCTCATAAAATTATTACCACAAATGTGTGACTTCCCAGCTTGTGTACATTACTTGAAATTTCTTCTTCATAAGGGTAAAATAAATCCTCAGTATTTGAATGCAGAGGTACTGCAATCAGCTATTTTTCTATTTTACTTTTGTTTCGCTCTGGCTATGTGTAGTGTCAGTATTTATGTGTAATGCCCTGTTGGCTCTCACAGACCAGACAAGGAGTCTCACAATTGGGTTTGATACTAGATCTTACTCAGTGGAAGGAAAGAAGCCTGTGTGTCATCATTCCATGAAACCATGTCACTAAAATGCACATTCAGGTCTTTATATCATGGTATAAGTACAGAAATGCTTGGGAGTCCATTCTGTCAGTAGTATCTCCCTTATTGGGTTACTGATTACTGGTAACACACTTTACACAAATCTACATCTTAAGATCGCTTGGAAATTTCACCTCTTGCATACAGTGACTATTCACTTGTTAATGGGTGTTTCTCACCAGGATCTCATTACAGCTGTGCCCCATTTTCTGCCCTCCTGTCCAGTTCATTTTCAAGTGTAGTGTTATATGCTGGTTCAAATTTGTGTGCTTTTAAATGGTTTGGTTTGTTGATACCCAAAGAAAACACCTCTCTCTTCATGTGTGACCAGAGGCTGAGATCAGCAGAAGGGGATGAAAACTGTAACTTGCTTCCCTAACTATCCCATCAGAATGTGGGCTGCCTGGCTGATAGGTCATAGAGCAAACATTGAGGGGAAAGAAAGCATGGGCTTTTTTGATTGATAAGGAGACTACGAATGCTTGGTGGGTGGAAGTGGAAGTTATTTTTGTTTTTTTTGATATTCTCTCTGATTTAGTGCTTCATTTTTGAGTGTATATTCAAGCATCACATGACTACATTCATAAATACATCAAGAGGATTCTAGAAAAAATTAGCAATTAAGCAATTATAACAGAACAGAACTTGAGTCTGCAAATGTTTTTTGGTGCACATATTTGACATTCTTTTGCTGGCACTCTGTGCTTTGTAGTCTGGATGTCTTTACACATTCTGAATCTGCCTCTTTCTAATCCTTCCTTATTTTCATCAGTTTATTACATATAAATTTGTGTATTGCAACAGGAAAAAAAACCTCACATTCTGCATTGCCTTCTTTTATCATAACCAGACTACTTTTCCCATTGCACCTTATTATGAAAAACTGTGAAATGCACATAGGGCAGGATCAAAAGTCCAGGTTTTAGCAGAATACATATTACCATAATTTTTCATCGACAATTAAGAATTAATGCTAGATTAAAAACAACCCAAAAGAACACAACTGAAAAAGGAGAAGAAAAGCCAGAAAAGAATATCAAGTGTTTTGTATTCTCTCAGTTATCTGCTACCACATTTGTACTGCATATTTACTAACGCCAGAGCTGCACTACCCAGTGCTTCTCATTTTAAAACAATCATTTATGGGTGTTAAAGTATGCCTGTGAAAGCAGAAGTGTACTATGTCAATCAAAGCTAATCACTGGTACAGGCAAAGTGCTTTTGTTGGCCTCCATGCTCTAAGCCGTGCTTCCACATCTGTGTTTGAAGAGATTAGAGAGGTGCTTCATACAAGAACTGTATTAGTTAAAGCTGATCGACAGTATTTGGAATAAATCATGAAAAAGTTGAGTGCCAGAAAGAAAAGACATGGTGAGTGAGTTTGAAATGGACTGACTCCTTCCCATTCTTCCCACCTTCGTCTCCCAGATGAACATGGATAAACATCTATGCACTTGTTTTTCTGGGGGCAATAGTGGTTATTCTCCTCCAGCCACCTTGCAACTAACGTGCAGCTGCACAGCCAAATTTACCCAAGCTTGTTTTTACTGACGTACGTACTGCTCATTGGCCAAGGCATTGGTATCATATTTGATGTGTTTATAACAGTCAGGACTGGCAAGGGATGGGGAAATGGATGTTAGAGAAGAAGAGCTCTTGCAGACTGCTGTGTCTTGGAGCTCTGCAGCTCCCCCCACCTCCATTTCCAGCAGCACTCTTGCCTCATGAATGCCATACACTTTCAAATAAATTATGAGTGACAAGTATTTGAACCAATAAAGAGGGCACCATATTTTATATGCAGTAAATTTAATTCCAGATTGTGTTTCACCTCAGCAGTGTGACATGTTTATTGCCGCTGAAAGATGAAAGCACCAGGAGTTAGAGACAAGCGTCAGCAGTTCTACTGGGCACCCGCAAAATGAAGATTTGACAGACTGGTGGCTGAGCCCGTGAAATGAAATGCCAGATCAAATTTTACCCAAAAGGGGTCAGATGTACTGTCATGCCCCCAGACTCTCAATACCAACTGAATAAATGACTCTGGTTCAACAGGCTGCTGAGGAAGGTGGTGTGCAATCCATAATTCACTGCTAGAGGGCTATGATGCCTTTCAAAATGCACCAATGATTGGTAGTGCCAGAGCTGGCTTTGAGGATATAATGCAATGAAGTTACTCTGTTGGTGCTGAGAGGTTTTGAAAAGTACTATTAACCAACTTGCAAAATTTGTTGTTTGGTCTGCCTTTGTCCCACAGTTGGCCCTGCAACTGCCTGCATTAACAGTGAAAATCAAGAAATAATTCTCTAAATTTGCTTAATAAAATATGCATGCATTTGGGACATTTCTTTCTATTGGGCTGGCTCAAATCCAAGGAAAAATCTTTTGACAATCAGCTATAAAATGATGTTTGTGTCGCATCCCTTTGGAGGCTAAAAATAATAGGGAAGCATCACATTTGTTCATTTCTAGCCAAGCTTTGCCACCTTTCATCATGTGCAACAGCACTTACTCATGTGGGTTATCCCACTGGGACTTCATAGGAACTATTTGTTTGAGGGTTACTTAACATAAGTAAAGCTGGCAGAATTGGATCTGATATTTGCATACAACAAATTATATTAAGGGCAACTTGTATGCAGATTTAATTGCACAATGCAGGAAAGATATTTAGAGAATCTTTTGGTTTTAGTGAAATATGCTCACTATAGAGATACTGGTCAGCAAAACAGACCCTACTGACTCTTTGAAATGTTTCAGATCAAATACCATTCATTGCCAATGGCAAACTCTAAAACATCCCTATCAGTGACACCACCAGTTACAGTGCTTCCAAGATTCAGATAACAGCAGAGTGTCAAATCTGTGGGTCAGTAAGCTAAACTTGCTGCTTCTTAAATCCATCCTGTATCTGCTGGTAAGACAAGACATATTTCAAGCTGCTGCTGCTTAGGAGTAGTTATAATGTTTTTTCTTCCCATAACAGAAGATGGCTGTTCCAAATGTTTACCTCATTCCTGGTTATAAATCCCCTAGTTTCCAGACTGAAGCTAGTTGCGGGCAGTTTATACCTATTTGTTCTTGTGTCAATCTTTTCAAAATAGCTTTAAACCCTTGTAAATGGCTTTTATCTCTGAGATATTTTCTAGCCTGATGTGTATATAGCCAGTCATCTGGGCTTTGTTTAGCTAAGTTTATTGAGATTTGGATTTTCTTCTAATATGACAGATCCTGAGGTCCCTGACTATCACAGTATTTTCCTGTCACTACTCCAAATATACCAGCAATTGTATACACACTGAAATTGGAGTCAAAATGAACAGAGGTGAGTACATCTTTGAAAAATATTCCAGGTAAGGAATATAAAATATATATAAAGGTTTGAGGCTCTATTAGAAAGATATTTCTTCATCATCCTAATTTTGCACCTGCCCTTCTCATGAGAATCCCATGCAGTGTCTTGTACGCGGTGTATGGGTACCACCAGCACTTGGAAAGGCAACATTTTTGAGATGCAGAACATCCTTCTAGTTTCCAACTGGGTGAACTCCCAGATGTTATTTGATGTTTCTGATACTTGTTTAAAGTAACTGACTTCCTTTTCGGTAGATATTCCAGGGTGAAGTGGGGTGCTCATTCCAAGTATTCCCAGCTGCCATCTCCTGTTGCTCCTGTGCACCCATACAAAAGACTCTGGAGAGGATATTGATAGCATTTGAGTTGTCCCAGACATTTAACATAAGAGGAAATGATTAGGCCTAGAGGACCCCATGGGGCTCCAGGGTACACACACATAGCTGAGCCTCGGCAGAATGTTGGCAGCCTTAAGGAGACAAGTGCCAAGTGAGGAACTTGGCACAAGTGCTGCTAAGTCTGATCACCCTCCAAGTCCATTTCTCAAACCATTCAAAGCCAAGAGTTTAAATAACACATTTGAAAAGAAAGAAGCAGGTGTGATTCCCCCATCACTCCAATGAGGTCCCTTGCTAGTGATCTGCATTTAGGTCTGTCTGTCTTCAAGTTACTTGGTGCTTTCTCAAGTCTGCCTTCATCATCAGGTTGCCTGATCTCCTCTAACTGGCAGGGACATGCAAATCACTGCATGGGTCCTGCAGAATGAGGCTCAGCAGTACTTCATGTCATCTCCAGAAGCTGGAGTCCTTAAGTGGACAGTATTCAGAGCTGAAGAGAGGGTTAAAGCAAGAGTGTAATATTTGCATAAACAAGGTAATGTGCTATAAGGAATGTCAGGCAATGCAGCCTCCATTTCAGGAGGGTATTTTCTTACATTTCTTGAAGATCAGTTTGAATTCTGCTAGTCTTGTCAGTCCTTTTAAATGATTCCAGGGTTTGACTCTTTAAGAGTTATCATTTTGGATAAACAATATGGGTTTTATTAGTTTATAGTTTGTTAAACCAAATTTTATTTTAATACAGCTGTAATAAAGTTAATGAACTACAATAATTGCTATAATAAAATCCCATGCAGTGCATTGCACATAGAGTACAAACACCACTAGCCCTTGGGCAGTGCTAACAATGTGCAGATATTCCAAAAAACACTTCAGCATCTTTCCTTCAAGAAAATAAAACAAGCAAACAAACAAAAATTTATTTAGATATATAACAGATGAAATTGTGTCAGGACCTCATGTTAATCAAGGTACAAACTTCGCAACAATGGCTCAGCCACTCCTGATCTGAGCAAGTGGCAGGCCTATGAAACAATCATCTAGAGCCATGGTTTATTGTATGCTTCTTGTATATAGATATATATACATATACACACATACACATGCATATGTGCATTTAGCTGCATCAGCATTGCTCATGCTCTTCTCTATGGGAACTGTAACAAAAAGAATAAGCATGTATTTACACTGGGCTAGTGCTTTCTCTTCTTCAACTTTTATGATTTTTTTTGTTTTTAATATGTGGGTGTTGTAGAAGCAATACTTCATGGAATGTCACCCAAAACCTCTTAAATTAAAAGCCTGAGAAAAAAGGCCAAATATTGATCCAACTCCTTATGCAACACTGTATTAAGGGATTTGGATTTTATATTTTTCATTTGATAGTTAGGGTATCGTTGAAGCTTTTCTCTGGAAAATCCAAAGGTTTTACTCTGAAGGACTTTCTATAGCAGAATTCCCAATGAGAACAGCAAGAATAGGCATGAAAAAATATATTAACACACACAAGCTCAATGTTTTGCTTTGGCATCAATAGCAAAATCTTTTTTTTTTTTTTTTAATAGAATCAAAGCAGATATTATTACTTATAAAAGAAGCAAAAAATATTTTTTTCATAAAAAGAGGATCTAGCAAAGAGAGCTCATATGAACAGGGTTATAAAAACATTTTATTTATGACCATTTGTTTGTACCTAATTACATTCTTTATCTATATTTGTTTTTTTTTATTCATCGTTTTGGGAAATGGCCATAAGCTGACAGGGGGTAGGTTTGGGTTAGATATTAGGAAGAAATTCTCTACTGTGAGTGCAGTGAGGCACTGGAGCAGTCACCCAGGGGTGTTATGCACTGCCCATCCTTGGGCCGGACATGATGGGGCCCTGAGCACCCTGATCTAGTGTATGGTTCCCTGTCCATGGCAGGGGCAATGGAACTAGATGATCTTTAAGGAATATTCCAGGCCTAACCACTCAATGATTCTATGATGATGCTATGATGATTTTATAATATGAAATATTAACAGATTAATATTGGAAAATATTAATCCTGAGATATACCCAGAAGACAGAAATCATTTTACCTGATGTAGATAAATTTGGAACCTTTTTTTCCTTACAATAAATTTCCAACTTACCTTTTTTCACATTCTAAGAAAAAAATATACTGAAAATAAATGAATTCTGTTCTTCTAATTATTTTGAGACATTCCTTAAGTTGACTAAGGCTCCTGAAGTCCTCTAGATGAACAGATCTTACTGGTTTATTCAAATAAAACCTTCCTTTGAACTCCTTTTCCATAAAAAAGAAACCGATGAAATTTAGCTTTTACTCATTCTGTATTTCCAAACCTCTAAAAGATAGAAATATATTTTTATAGATAATTACCAAATTTTGTGTGTGACCTGTGTTGGTAATAAATCATAATTTCTTAACAACTAATTTGGCTAACAAATAAAACATATGTAAGTACTTAATTGTAAACCTGTTCATAGATCAAATATTGACAAGGCTATCTAGATCTCTTACGTTATCATTTGCAGAATAGGACTCTAACACTTGTTATACTCTACATCGGTTCACTCCAGGGATTAATAGAGCATCTTACCCTGCCAGACCCTCAACTAAGAATAAGCTGAAATAGGTTCAGCCCCAGATGATCTTGATGAATAGTTCAGACTGTATAAAGTTTATGTTATTTTAATATACATCAGCCTTTGGGGAGGGAAAGGTATTGAAGCAGAGCATGAAGAAAATGGATTCAGTGTCGACTCTGACAGACTTCCTTTGTCAATTTGGGTAAGTCCCTCAATTTCTCAGTGCCTCAGTTCTCCCTCCATAAACTGAGGAATTAATATTAGCTCTTTTATCTGCCTTGTCTGTTCATACAGAAGACCCCTTGGAGCAAGGATTGCCTCTTGCTATATGTATTGCATTATTGAAGTGACATTGCATCCCTTCCCTTCATTTCTCCTTATGTTCATCTCAGTTAGCCTTTAAGGTTCTAAAAGTATGCACCATTTTATTAATTTTTGTAAAGCGGTTAGTCCAATATAAATGAGAAATGATAAAAAATAAAAGCAAGTAATAAATCATATTTAGCAATGAAAATATGTTATGACTGCAATTGATGGTAATTTCAACATATCTCCAGTCCCCCTCTGTGAAATTATCTCAATTTAAACTCTTCTGACAAACACTCTTACTTCATTCGAAGCTCTATCTCAGATAATATTTGCTCAATAACCTCAGCTAATATATGTACTTTGATCAGAGCACTTATTTTTTAAACCATTTAGATTGTACTCATTCTTTTTGCAGGCCAGATCCTCATCTGGAGTAAATAAAAATAGTTTCTAAGTCGTTCTGTTGGAGTGTGAAGCTCTGAAGAGCAGTATTGACCTGCAGGTACTGATTTATGCCGTTTAGATCTCCTGTCTTGCTTTACACCATGGAAATATCTTGGCCCAGTCCCTCTCTGTTATCATAAGAGCAGAGCACAACACTGTCTTTCCTGCAGTTTAAAAAGGATTTATCTTCTAAAAAACCCTCTCAGCTATTTGTCCTTTTAAAGTTTTATTTCCTTACATTCTTAGAAGTTTCAGTTTAGTTTGAACATTTACTTTGTTAATCGAGCAATTGCCATTTTGAGAGAGGGAACTCTCCCATTGAAATATTGTTTGTCTAGAACCTGATTCTACATGAACATCTCAATTTTTGCCAAAATCTAGCAGAAAAGAATGCATCAAACCTTTGTGTGTGTTAACCTAGGTGCTAAGGAATATGCAGGTGGCATACTGTGATGGAGAATGTCTTTATTTTCAAATATCCCTTCTGTAATAACACACAACAAAATCATATATGTCTGCATTACCTCTAAGTGGCTTTACAAGATTAGGAAATATTAGCATGTATTTTCTTTCTATCAAGCGTGCAGTCACACCCTTTGAATTGTGTAAGTGGCACAGAAGAGGGCTCTGATCCCACGCACTGTGGACTTGCTTATGAGGAGGCCTTCTGCTCAGGAAGACCCATCAACCCATCCAGGCTGCCTGTGCTCAGAGTTCTGGGGATTGGGACAGATATTTGTGTTAGTGTATTGAAAAGTTTTGATTTCCAAATCTCACAAATAGTTAAGGAAGAGCAGTAGCTGTAGAAAATGGTAAGTGACCACACAGAACACAACTGGGAAGAATATTCCTGAGTGTTTTGTGAAGGAACTTTAAAAAGGAAAAGTATCATTATTCCTAACCCATCTTTGAATTTAAATTGCACACTTAAGCAAACTTTGAACTGTACCACACAATAAGCATAACAAATAAACCTATGCTTTTAATAGTTAATCATCTGATGCATGACAAGTGTCATTCTGAATTCTGTGTGAACTGATTCACAAAAATCATTCAATAAATTAATGTAGTTTTGCAATATTATCAGCAAAATAGGCAAGCAGCCAAATGTCTAATGACAAATTGAAGGGTTTTGAGATGTGTCTGTCTCTATGCAATATTGAAATTGTTTTCAAAACAGAAGCACCCTGGAAAAAATTGAGCAACACCACGTGAACCATAGCACTATTATGAAAATTCAATAAATAAATAATGTGACTTATATGCAAATAAATTTATCCATCCTTCAACTTTGCCATCAAAATTTTTTTTTAGTTGCCCACTTTGACTCCCAGTGAAATAAATGGCAACATTTCAACTTTGGCTCTTAGAGAAATGGATTTTCTTCTGTGCCCAGCATTTATTCAGATCTGGTGTACTCTTAACGCAATATAAATACTGCATTTGAAAAGCCTAAAAAGGAGCCACTCTGAGGAGAGGGTAGCAATCTGTCAAAGCAGTGGTTATTGTCTGGAGCATTACCTGTCTTGCAGGTGCTATTCCCCATCATTTATCTTCCAGCCTCGATCTGATGGATTGGGGATTATTGCTCTTTTGGCAATCAGATCCTGAACATGTCTCCTATTTAACTCTGGGCTGTAAAAAAGGGAAAATTAAAAACCATTATGAGACCTCCATATAATTAATCTTCAGATGGCTTGAAGCTCAAGCATGTAATGTCCTCAGTATACTGTCTACTGTAACAAGTAACAGGAGGGAAAAAAAGACGACGTATCAATACACTTTATCCAAGGGAAGAAATTCCAGTTGTAGCATTAAATATAAATACAATAGTGTGTTGGCATAATGTAGTAAGGTTTCTGTACTATTAAAGGCTTTGTTCTAAAGCATATCTGTGTACACAATGAGATGATGAACACAGTGCATCACATAGCTAAATTTAATATATGCAGGGGTATGATGTTTGCAATGCATGCATTTCAGCAGGTCCCATTAGTGCGCCTTTCCCCTCCAGTGAAAACAGAATGAACCACAGCCCCTTCTGGTTTGCATAAAGCAAACAAAATTAGATTTGCTTTGCTGAATTGAAACCCGCTTGGGATTGTGAGCCTCTCTCGGGGACAAATTACTTCAAACAATCCCTTTGTACCATAACAAAATCAAAAAATTCAGGCCAATCAACATGGCTCAAAACCCTTAACACAAGAATTAATAATACAACCTAGTCTATTTTTATTGCTTCTGAGCTACAGATCCTTGTTTTAATATAATTACACTTATTTGTGGTCCACATGTTAAATAAGCTTGCATATGTTAACTAATGTGACATAAAACAACTTTTGTAATTTCACTATTGCTACCAGTTTTGTTCCCCCTAGAGTAACATCCCTAACATAGGACAAGCTAAACTTTGATTGCATTAAATTAAATAGATTTTTTTTGGCCTATATAGATATAATAATTGACATTTCTGAAGTTAAGTAGGTAAAAAATATTTCATTTCAGTTCCACTTTAAGTTCTATTTCCTGATGAGTTTCCAGATCTAACCCTTCCTTCAAAGAAATGACTTGTTCTCTGTAGCAGAGAAAGCTCATTTAAGGTGGCATGGGGTTTTTACCACTTATTAACATAATACCCATGCTCTCAGTGGTGCTATGCAGGTCATGAACACAATAACTTGCATGCCACATTCACTCCAAACTAAACTGATTTTTATAATATCTCCTGACCTTTTATTTAAACTACAACGTTTTCAGCATTGTGCCTACTTAAGCTGAAGCACACTGTAAAGGAAGGCAGAGAGTTTATTTTCTTTCTTCATCAGACACACCCAAAACAAACCATGGGGAAGTATGTTTGTCATTTCTATTTTCATCAATATTTTATACATTGCTCCAGACAGTATTATTTCTTAGCATTTTTCAAACTCCAACCTTGGTGTTGCACAATATTATTTTAAATACAACAAAATAATGGCAAACATAACCAGCTCTGATTTTCCATCCTAATGTAATACAAGATTATGGACAAAAAAGCAGGAGGTCAGTTTTATTACTTTCTAATAAGACTTTACCTTATATGAGGCTATAAGCAATATATCAAGATGTCACTTTGTGCCTCCTAATATGACATAGTGGTGATGGAAGGAACCAAGGAGTTAGCAGAATTTTCTGAAGTATTCTCCCCAGAAGCATGTTTCTGCAATGCACAGTCTCGAGCACTTGGGAAGGAAAATGCTGACATAGGGCAGAATTATACCCTGACTCATAGTCCATGTAACCCAACTGATGGATGCATAACATATCAATCAAGACAGTTCTGCTCCTGGAATATATATTTTCTTCACAGAAAACAAAACCAACCTTTTCCCAATTTAACCTGAAAAATTAAGTCTGGAGATACGCAGAAGAAGTAAGAGGTTCAGGAAAGTAAAATTGCATTTTTTTTTATAGCCACAGGAATGTCAGAGTTAATACTTGCATTTTAAAATGTTATCAAAAATTAAGAAACAAAACAACACAGAGCACCTTAACTGTGTTCCGTAGTTTTCTAGCGTCACTGTGCATGCACATGTGACGATCAGATAATACACTTCTAATCTCAGTAAAACTGACAATGATTCCTAAAGATAGCTTTGCATATTCTGTTTTTTCTCTCTCTTGTTGCTGGAAGATGAACTTAACTGGATTGCATGCCCCTAATTAAGCCTTTTTTGCTACTCCAAATTCCTTAGGACTATAATCAACTCATTAACACCCATTTTCCTCAAGCTTTTAATAGTTATTTTATTTGCAGCTCATATCCTGCCTTATCTTGCTCAAGATAGACATGAAGTTTTACATTGGAAGGAACATGTGTCCAGAGGGAAATCAGATGTTTGTATGCCAGGCATTAGGGGAGTCAATACAAAGCACCATTAACTAGGGAGAAATAATATCTGCCAGGATGGGAAAAGGAAGAATAGAGACTGATCAAGCTCCACATTTTAGACAGATTTTGATACTTTAAACAAAGAAAACAGGCTTGCCTTATGCATTCCTCATTGTAAAAGGGTTAGTTCCAGCACAGCCAATTTAATTTTCAGACATTGGTAGGTTTGTTGGCCTAAATCACCAATCCACGAGAGATTCAGAAGCTTCTGCAAAATGAAATTCTACCCAGTTTACCAAGACGAGTATGTCAAAAAAAGCAGAGGCAATGAGATGGCAACTCCAGCAAGAGCAGCAGGCTTGAGTGGACTCATTGTGGAAGAGGAACAACTGATGAGAAGCCTTCAGCACAAAGTGGGCTGACTTCACTCCCTACCCAGATGCAAAGTGATCACCTGATTCAAAGGCTAATATTCAATATAAGAAAGCATTGCATATTTCCTGGAACATTCCTTACCTGCTGCTTTCTGTCTGGTGCTGTTCTGTGCCAGACCAGATCCTGGAATGCAGGCAACTCTATGCCATAGTCCATAAAAGCCTCAGAGTTAAGATGTGTTTTTTGTATTCTCTGAGTGCAATTGCATGGAGGTGTGAATGAGCAGTAACTCTGTTTAAATACCAGTAAAAAAAAAAAAAAAGTTTATGGAAACTTGCTGTGTGGTATAACAATTTGGTATGTTGTCATGTGTTAAATGTTCATATTTGTGCACTACTGTTCTCTTAAACCTCTGTTGCACCCTGCAGCCACTGCATGTCACTATTAAGACAGAGCAATAGAGGAAGATTTCAGAAAGATTTATAAACTTCTAGTGGAGATGGATGTCACCATCAGCCAGATAAAAGCTGCCCCCATACGTATGTAGTCATTTATTGTTTAAACCCCAAGCAGCTGAAGTGCACAGAAGAGTTCACAGTCCACTCTGTGCTACGCAATTTAGATTGTTTAGGGTTTTTCATGCATTTGTTATGTCTTTAAGTGTGTGTTAAACCATTAGGTCCCAAGAAAATCATAGTCATTCATGATTCATTGAGTCATTCATATCTGAAAGTTGTGCCCTAGCGCCAGTGTATTTTCTTGGGTTGAGATATGTTCCTCCTACAAAATATATAAAGTATTATCCATGGGCAATTACCCGCTTCTACCCATATTTCAGGGGAAGCACTTTTAGCAATATAAATTATTCATATTATATAAAGCAGCATACAAGTGGTGTACTCTGTCAGAAACTCAGCCTTTTTTGTCATGGGGTTTTTGTTTTTTTGTTTAATCTGACGGCAAAATTCTCTTTAAATCCACATGATAGCAGTTTGCTTTGGTATTCTTAGGTATGTAGATTGCCAACTGGTATAAAAGAAAATACATATGTCAGTATAGTAGATTAATGTAATTAAAACCTATAGAGCAGATCTGAGATGAAATTTTGGCCTTATAGGAATATATCACTCTTTCAAAAGAAAGCAAGGTTAATTAAATTTCTATAATTAAATCAATTATTGATACTAATTTATTTCTTAAACTGTAGGATCCAGAAACTTGTCTCCATGTTTTAGTGTGCCCCTTCTTGCTGTGGTCTGGCTCCATGCTCAGACCCAGGTCTGCAACATTTCTTTGCTCCTTTTCCCATTGCACTGGGGAGAAAAGAGGGACCTGATCTGGAGGGGAGGTTGATTCCTGATGTGGAGAGAGAAATAGGAATCAGGACCCTGCCTCTATTAGTTCACACCTGCTGCACAAACACAATGACAAGATCAATGTAAGTTGTGGCTTCTCTGTACCATGTT
>WEIU01023083.1:248374-269500 GCA_013389925.1 Aegithalos caudatus
TCTGTATTCACTTTCACCTACTATGGTCAGTTTGTGTTCCACTAGTTTTTGTGCTATTGTTTAAAGCAAAGTTTCTGGATTATTAATTCAGCCTGTTACAGTCCTGCAGCCTACTGTTTTCAGATGATGGTCTTCTAATAAAGGAGAGTCTGGTGAGTCTGATGTGTATGGACACTTGGAAAACGATGAAGGGTGAACAGGACTGCAATGGCTTTTGCCCTAAGGATTCTCTATTAATTTGAACGATGAGCTCCTTCCACAGTTTTTTCAAAAAATTTTTTTTCCTATGTGTATTTTATACTTCAAAAAGGTTGTACATCAATTCTGAAAAAAAGATAAATGCCAAAGAACACCAAAGAGTTTTTCTCCCTCGTCTTCCAAATAAGGGTTTTATAAAATGACTGGAGATGTGCAAAATCCTCCACACACGTTTACTCTTGTGAAAGGCCTTTCACAGAGAGGATGTAAACAAGTCCTGGAGGCACAGCTTCCTCAGCAAACAGGTGTAATAGATCTTTCTCTGAGCTTTCGACCATTTTCTTCCATCCATTTCCTGATATTTTCTTCATACTATTTTTTAGTCTGTCCTACATCCAGTCATGAAAAAGCAAATCTGGAAAACTAAAAGGTTTAATTTTAAAAGGCAACAATTTTCAAATGCATAAATATCTAAAATATTCCTAAATCTAGTCCCACTCAGGACCAATATGTACTTTCTAAGTATGATTACTTTCTATGATTGACTAATCATCCTAACATCCATAAGGTAAGGTGGAAATGACAGATGGTGGCATGCTTCACTCTAATTTTAGGATTGCAGATAGCTTGCCTGCTCAGCCTGTCTTCTGGCTTGAGACTGGACCAGGAACAGCTATTCCTTCAGTCATCGTGTCCAGGAGTTTAAAAGACTCTCATGGAATTTGATGTTAGTAGAGGCTTATTCTCGATACCCAGAGATGCATAAAATCCCTTGGATGTAGAAAAGGCTTGGTGCTGATCCTGATATATATGCTATATTTTATTAAGGAGTATTTTTCATCTGTTTGAACTGCATAAGTGAACTTTCTAAGATAGTAAATGACTCTCTTATGGCACCTCACTTTATGAATATTCTAATTTAACCAGGCTGATTTGTAATTTTTCTATTTTATTACTGAACAATTTAAGATCAAGCACATCAAGTGTGAAAACTAAAACCTAACTAAACAGTCTGAGATTTAGAAAATTCATGATGGATTTTTAAAACCATGTGAACAATCGGTTTATTAATCCTATCATTTGTTTTTGATTCATATTTTTTTTCCTAAAGAAAAATTCTTAAAGGATTTAAATTTTATAATATTCAAAGGACAGAAATATTCAGGATTTAAGTGATTTAAATTCATGCTCAACAGGAGACTGAATGACACAGGGATGGCTGGAGGATGGTGCAGTCTATCACCTCCATGGCACTGGGCCTATCCATCTTTCTAGGTGCGTATATATGTCCACAATAGTAGAATCTGTTAGTCCAAATCAAATACAGAACAGATTGTATTATGTAATGACTAATCGGAGGTGTATGACAGTCATAATTAAGAAAACATACATCAACACTTGCCAACAGTTTTCACAAGTTAGAATGTGAGAGAGCCCAGCTATTTCATATTGTCATCGTAGGTAAAGAGACAAAACTGATGTCAGACATCACGGTAGGAAACTGTGAGCAAGTGTTGGCTGGTTAATGCAAACAACTCTGAGGCATGACTTGGTGGTCCAACACTTGGTGTCCACATCAAACAGCTCCCCTTCCCTCTTCTTCAGGGACACTAACTGGTAAGCTCAGCCAAGGCCTGAAGGAGCATGGAGGCTGAAAAGTGCACTCCTCTCTGGAGGTGCCATAAATAGGTCAGGGTTGAGACATGTTGACAAGATAGATTATGGAAAATTGCGCTGCCTTCAAGATGCATGTAATTCGGATAAATTGAGGAGCTCAGTCCCATATCATGCCAATCCAGCTTCTACAAGTCTGAAAAGTTTTAAAAGAAAAAAAATCATTGCAATAAGTTACAATACAGTGCCAAGTTAATACTATATAAACCATTTATAATTTTAAGCTACCTAAATGCAAAGAGTATCTTGAGAACTTTTTCTTTATCTTCATTTTGATGTACAGTAAATATTATTTTCCTCAGAACATACTATTCTTTCATGATTACATGTATAGTATTGTCTTTTTGAATAATAGCATGTTTGTTGACATGCTCTACATGCTTATCAGTTACTTCACTTCAGCTACTGTTGCTAAAATTACTTGGGTTTCACTGGTCTCTCTTTATGCAATTGATTCTGATAAAATCAAGATAAGGCAACTATTTCAGGATCAGATTTTGAAGGCTTCATATTGTAAGAGTTAATTTAAATAAGAGGAATCTTTTTCTGAAGAGTCTTACGCATGCAATTTATCACTTAAGAAAATCAGATTTACTCAGGTAAATCAGGTTTGTTTTTTTTTTTTTTGTTTCATCAAGAGTTTTGAAAGGTTATTTTACACAGAAAATGAAAAATAATGTCCTCTATTCTATTGAGCCATTTAACTGAATGTGTCTCTCGAACCTGTTATCCCAGTGCTTAGCATCCTGATTTCACAATCTTGCAATTAAATCATGACCTTTCCCACACGACACAGTTTTCTTTAATAACCTTTCTTTTTTTTAAGACTCATGGCTGAAATGTCATCTCAAGTCTTATTTCCTATTTCTTGTCTGTAATTTGGCAAATAAGAATAGAACCCAGAAAAGGTTATCCATTATCAGTTATATCTATAGCTCAGAAGCACCATGCATTGGCAAGAAGCTGACAATTCACCAGATCTTTTCCACCTCCAACTTCCAAAGTATATTAATGTTCAGACCCTATAATCAAATGCAGTAGAAAGAGTCTCCCTCTAATTAATGGCCTAGATGTGTGTCAGATACATTGCACTGTACAAAATGCTCTGGCCCATCGTATTCTTTTCTGATCTGGGATTTTGTATGCTTAACACTTTAGGAAAATAATTATCTGACTCAGCTTTTTTTTCCCCAACCACACATGAAGACCAAATTTCAGCTCTATCAGAGGGATCTCCCGGTAATCAGTTGCCATGTAGTCACAGCAGTCTTTCTCCTTCCTTAGTCCTCTGGGGAAATTACAGTGTTCTTTTTGGGAGTTTATTTCTTTTCTGGTACTGAGTCTGTGATATTGATTAGGACTTGATGAGATGGGCAAAAGAAGAGAATTTTAGGGAGCCGTGGTTCCCCTTCATCTGTGCCTTGCTGGTTGAACTTGAAGTGGTATAAATAGCAACACTAAATACTTGGTCTTATAAAAAAATGTTCCCCTGATTAAAACATTACTCACACACTTGTGTAAAGAAAGTCACACTCTTTCATCCTTTTCATGCTCATTTAAATATCATATTCTCCTTAAAATCATCTGCTGTCCTTAAGAAATCAAAATGTTTAGTTTAACTGGATAAATATATAGAATTCATATGACTATTCAAATCACTCATTCCTTTGATGAGAAGGAAATTTCCTGAAATTAGACTCTCTCAAAAAGGTCTCTATTACCATGACACATAGTTTTAGATAAAAACACTTGTTAATCTTGTCACACTTTCGGTTTAAAAGACTCAGAACCTGGTTGTATGCTAAAAGCATATAAGGTACCAAGGGTTTAAAAGTGTATGTGTGCACTATTAAACATATGCAGAGATTTTTGAAGCAGACAGACCTTAGACCCAGATTTGCTCTTAATTAAGCTTGGCCTGTTGGAGTGAGTCAGAGGAAGGGCACAAAAATGATAGGGGGATGGAATGCCTTTCCTGTGAGGAAAGGCTGAGGGGGTTGGGATTGCTCAGCCTGTGGAAGGGAAGGCTCCAGGAGAACAGTATTGCAGCCATTCAGTACTTAAAGGGGGCTTCTAAGAAAGATAGGGACAAACCTTTTATCAGGGCCTGTTGTGGTAGGACAAGGGATAACGTCTTTAAACTTAAAGGAGATTGATTTAGATTAGATATGAGGAAGAAAATTTTTACTCAGTGGTGAAACACTGGAGCAGGATGCCCAGGAAGAAGATAGATACCCCATTCCCAGAAATACTGAAGGTCAGATTGACAAGGCTCTGAGCAACCTGATCTAGTTGAATATATCCCTGCTTATTGTAGGGGGTTGGATTAGATAGCCTTTAAAGGTCCCTTCAAACCCAAACTCCCCAGTGGACTTGGTTAAGTTCAATTACCTCTGGCATAAAGCTAAGTCTTAATATTGCCAATGACATTGTCTTGAGGGATTCAGCTATTTTTGGGCCGTAATGATATACCTATTCTAAACTCAATCTTCAACACAATTGATACTGCATGATATTGAGCACTAAGCTAGTCATAAATAAATCAAGGTTAAAAGAAAAATTATGGGGCAAAAGTAAACAGTCAAATTGAACAATTCAGAACACAAGACCACAAACAGTTCATACAACCAAAATGCAGACCTGAAACTGTGTACATTAGACATAAAGACTTTGCATATTTTGAGTCTTCCTGTAAGTCCATTTTGAAGAAAAATAAAAAGGACTTACAAAATCAGTAAAATAGAACACGGAAACCATATTGGCGAAGGTCGTCAGGAACAGCTGTGCTGGTAACCGCTTTTGTGGCATGGATCTTGAGAGTCATATTTGTAATGTTATTGGCCTCATGATCTCACTACGTGCGTGTACCTCAAAAATACATACCTTGTCATTTAAGCCAGATGTAGGTACCTTCTAGGGATGTGAATGCCTGTATATTGTTACAAAAGGTGTAAAAAGGCAAAGTAGCTTCAGTTTCCTGGTGTTATCTATACAAGCTTGGGTTAAAGGACCCAAAAGCAGTGGGAGCATAGAGACAACAAGGGATCTATCTACCCCAAAGCATTTCAGGGAATTTTAAATATCACAAGGCTGTCTCTGTTCCTCCAGCATTGGGCCACCTTGATCCCTTGATATGCTGCTACCTCACAAGAAGAGAGGCAATAAAATGTTTGTCTAATTAACAGCTCCAGGAGACCCTCATGCAGAAGTTCTTATCCTGAAGCAACGCCTGGTGAGCACATGAACTGAACTCCAAGCAGCTACCCTGCACAGCACAGAACTAAGGATTCCCCTAAAACAAGCTAAAGATGTTGCCTGAGCCTCAGTAAAGTGAGCCCTAATTGAGAGGGGAGGGACAGTTTGTTCAATGCATGTGAGACCCTCATACAAGTGAAACCCCTTTGAGAGTCTCTGGGAAGAAAAAAAAAAAAAATCCCCCTGGATTTATTACCAAAAGCTACAAAAAGCCTGAGAGATTTTCAAAATGGCTTTGTTCTAGAAAGATGAAAGGACATAGCTCTAAGAACATCAAGTGTATGAAGTTTAGTCTCTGTGGGAGAGTCATGAAGCTTGGAAAAATATTGGTAAGTGTATAAACTTATTTGAATAAAAACCTGAAACAATTTTAAAAAAATAAATTCTGGACCATAGGGAATAAGTTGATGAGGGACGTACCAAAGTCTGCATTTTGCACATTCTGCAAGATGAAGTGATAACTGTACCACATGTGTGCCTGTTTTGAGAGGTGATGAACTGATAATTTCAGAAAGAGGAAAAATTCCACAGCATTAAATTCCAGATAGAACAGATAAAAATATGTGAATTTTTAAAAAGGGATCTGAATACGGTTAAATGCAAAAGATCTTAAGCTACGGAAATTTGTGTGGACAGCAGAGAAAATAGTAGAGCTGACACAGATCCTAGCATGTGGCATATAATTTACTGAGAAGCATTTCTCAATTCTTTCAGCTTGTTTACTCCTGCCTTTTACATTTGAACTTGTGATCTATGTATGTTTTGTCATATAACTTGCCAATATTTTATGGAATTAGGATGGTGTACGGAACAAGGATGAAAGAAAATTTCGTTCCATTCTTACCTATGCAGACTGGCTTTGACAAAGTCATTTTAATGGTCTACGCTTTGGTCCAAATGCATAAAAAGAAGGTAATAATAATCTTTTTGTACGAAGTGTTTCAAGTTCTCCAGATTAAAGGTATGAAACCAAATCACAGCATTATTACTGTTATTATTAATAATAATTAATATCATTACTTGAACTGATTGAAATATTTTAGAGGTTGTACCTAGTTATTTGACAGAAAAAAAAATGGAGAACAAAAGATCAGAAGATTGAATGCACCTCTGAAAGGATGAGAAGAAAAAGCACTTCCTTTATATGCAATTCTTGCAGACACCTTGTCCTGGATCAAAACTTGTTGCACAACTCACACAGGTTACACACCTTGTTAGACACCTTCACACCTCATAGCAGGCTCCTGGTGAACTTGACTCTATGACATCATATTTTGAGATGGGGATGTGGGAATAAGGCCAAATTTATGTCTGTAACTTCATCATTTTTGAGAGAATGACTGCTAGGAAAAAATCATGAGGCATGAATTCTCCTTCCTATGTGTAAAGCATACTCTGTATTTGCAAATTTTTATATTTAGCCCATAAAGAAAGAGTAGTAACATGGATAGTTTCAGTACACTAAGTGTGCCATCAGTTTTGGCTAGGTGACTGGCTTATACAGTTCATGTAACAGGATCTAGTCTAGTTCTGTCTCAGCACAGATGCAAGGTAGCAGCACGGCAACTTCCATGGTAGATGGAAGCAGAGCAGAAAGTAGCTATGAACCAGTAGCAAGCCATCACTGAGAACTGACTTCAGCATTAGAGACACCTACTTTGACATTTCCATCAGAAATCAACTTTAGATATCATGCTTTCTGACATCTGCTTAGCCAATGACTCATGAAGCGAACCGCTCTCATACACAACTCCTGACGGCAAGAAAGCCTTTCAGCCTCTCGGTATTCACAGCCATGGCTGACACACAGGCAAAGCAGATTTTAAAGTCTGGAGCTCAAGTGTCAGCCCTGAGACCTATACCTCAGCACTCATTTGAGACTTGAAGGTTGATTTGTTTGTTCCCTTGAAGGGTTATTGCATGTTTTCTCTCCTTTTGTCAGTAGGCTTCAGAATGACTTGTAACAGCAAAAAAACCCGTGTGGAACAGAGCTGTTCCAGGGTAGATAGGGCTGATGAAATTTTCTGAGCTCCTGACTAAAGCCTGCATACCTACTGAGGAATCCTGTCACAAATGTGCTAAAAATCTAAATCTTTGTAACTTGTCTTTCTACAGAAGTAAGTCTTAAGCGTTTGTGTCTGCCAGTCTCTGTACATGTATCTATCTGACCAGACAAGTTTTATAGAAGATTTTCAGCTGTCTGGCAGTTTTAATACTCATAAGATTCTTAAAAAGTTCACAAAAATAGACTGCTGGGAGAGGGGAGACCTTCTAGTGTCAACCTGAGGCAAAAATTTCAGATGCAGTGAAATCTTGTCAAATGAGAGACCTTGCCTGGGAGGAGAAGTGCTGTGATGCCTCAGTGGCATGAAGGGCATCACTCACAGCTCCTCCACATGAGGTACTGGAAGATCTGACCATAGCATGTAAATCCATGAGAACCAATGCTACTTTTCCTGGACCTACTAATGCCCGGTATGACAGCAGTTGGGTGCTAACTTGCAGAATTCCTTGTCCCATTGCAGAAGCAGAGGGAGAACAGCTTCAGGGGTGATGTGACAGCTGCAAAACAGGCAGAGAAAAGGCCCAGGAGCAGATCTGACACAACTACCTTGATCAATGTTTGCTTAGAAATGAGGATTTATATTCCTTGTTTATATCAAGAACCTGAAGTGAAATACTGACCACTTTGAAGCTAGTGACAGATCTCCCATAACCAGGATTTCATCACAGTTCCTTTCCGTAGACTCCTCTGTGATTTGTTGTACATTAAGAGCAAGGGGAAGTTGAAATGCTCTGAATCAGGAAAAATATTTTACAGAGCTAGGTAATTTGAAAAACATCTTTCATCTGTTAAGGTTTGAGCTTCTCCCAGTAATAACAAGAACTTGATCAAGCATGAACACTCCCTAGCTATCTATAGATTTGTACGACACAACCTTAGAAATGTCATTGGCACACTTCACAGTACAATCAATACATTCTTTTTAACCTTTACGCAAGAAGGTTGGGATACAGACTAAGATTGATAAAAAGACTCTCCTGCAGTGTGAAAGGTGCAAAACTAGAGAAAGAGCAGAACTGTGAGATTTTGTTAGCATAACGCACAAACTGAAATGTGCTGTTTTAATTCCCAGGGGCTGCAGGTGTGAGTTTAAAACCAAACCACACTTCCAAAGTGAATAACTCAGATGCCTTGTCTCCTCTGGTCCCACATTTCTTCCCCTTCTTAGGGGCATCAGTGTCGTGCCACTGTCTACATTGTCATGTCTTTTGTGATTTCCATCAGCATTCTGAACATCTGAAGAGCTTCCTTATTGTTCTTAGTAGTTTTAATGTCGGGGAGAGGACTGCTGCTCCTGTCCCACCCTCCAGCATAATGGGAAATGTAGCCTGTGATGGTGTATCTGGTACTAGAAGTTCTGCCATAGCTACTCTACCAAGGTGAGTAAAAGAAATGCCTCAGAGTTTCTGGAGCTTTTACCCAGAAAATTCCCAAAGGTTTCCCAGCAGCTGACCAACAGGAAAAAAACATTATCATCTCCACAACATAATGTTTTTTATGAATCTGAGGACAGCTGAAGTGCTTAGCAAGTGTTTTTCTTCTCCTGCTGTCTTATTAGAGGGCAGGGATTTCTTGACTGTTGACCCTGTCCCCCATCAAAAAAAAATCTGCTGTGCCAAAGGAAATGTGCAAGTGACTGTGATGGGACCTTGTAATGACATTACAGGATTGTGTCTTGAATATTGGCAGTGAATACTTACAGCACATACTGAGTGAGCCCAAAAAGGACCCTGATCCTCTCCAGCTATAAAGACAGGGGGTCTCATTCCTATTAACGCTTTTAAGTACTTCTCAGCTTATTTCTCATGTCACCAGAAAGAGATTTCAATGCAACTTATTCTGCAGTTTCGCTCTCTGAAAATGTTTACTACCGTATAATCTGTTTCTTTTTATTGTTGTTTTCTTTATCTCTGGTTCCCATATCATATGTCCCAAGGGGAAATATAAAGATTTGAAAACACAAACTTATCAAGATAAACACTGGACTTTACTTTTTTTTTTTTTTTTTTTTTTTTTTTTTTTTTTTTTTTTTTTTTTCCAGTGTGGGCTGAAGCAGAAAGATTGTTGCTTGACCCCAAAATTACTCATTTTCAAAAGAAATCCAGCTTTGGCTACAGTAAATATTTTATTACCTTAAAATGTTTTGTGCAATTAGCAGTAGACCATCACCACTTGTAAACATATATGAATTGCAGTGATAAAATGTGTGTTTTGCTCTTTTGTGTACAAGTTGATCTTCAAAATTCAGTTGGTAATTGTTTCCAAAGAATCTTCTTGTAAAACAGAGAGTAATTTTGCAGAACAAGGGTAGTACTAATGTGAACAAACTGGAACGATTGAAAACTTGCCTTTTGCCTGCTGACTCGTGCCTCATAGAAGCAAGTGACAATAAAAACTGAAGCAGACCTTGTTTTCCTGTTTGTGGTTTGTTATCATATTCAGCCTTATTAAACTTTTTTTTGTCAAAAATAATAGTGCACAGTTTTGTCATGTGGAAAAGAAAATACATAGTTTGAGCAGTCTGCCTTTTGCATGAGCTAGTTTTCTGTGTGGTCTGCAGGTCAATGAAATTAATTTTTTATTGTTTATTAATTTCTCTTTACAGGTCCCATTATGTTCCAGTTTGTAAGTGAAGGAAGAACAAGAGGCAAGAGGAACTGTCTGCAAATCAGAACTTCATGAGAAAATATTTTAAATCATGAATGACTCAGTAGGAACTCACTTACTAACTAATGTGTCATTGAGTCCCAGAGATATGCTAGGCAACTGAGAGGGAAAAAATAGAAGCTAGACAATAATTTGAGAAGTTGTTCACAAAGCAAAACAAGTAACTCATTAAGATTTTGGATTACACTCGGAGAGAACAAAATAATGAAGTGTTTTAACTTTAGGTCAGTGCCTATGGCTAAGTAACTGGACTTGCACCGATATGTGCAGATAATTAATTTTTTTAGAGATCTGCATGTTCTTATATTGAAATATTATTTAGAAGCTGATTTGTAAAAGACATAGATTGAGTATATTGTGGTAGGTGAGTGTTTTGTTATAAGTACTTCTAATGTTAATATAAGTTAACCAAACTTCATAGACTACATGTGTGTGTGTGCACTTGCATATGTGCATAAAAATATATGCATGCATATATATATATATATAGTGTAGATGGGCAATTCATCATGTGCATGAAATTTTATTTCTTCTAAAAAAAGCATTTTGTTGTCTGTAGACTAAAATACAAAAACCAGAATTGTGAATATCTTCAACTCCTCTAAAATAAGTATTTAAAAGTCTGTATAAGTTTTAGGCAAAGTGTTCTGAGATACAGATCTCTTCATAAAATTTGCTATATTAATTATAAAGCATTCTGATGAGTCATGAGAAGGAATGAAAGTAGAGGCAAAAGTCTGATAAATATTGAAGGTAAACAAGATTAACAAATGTATTGTTAATCCTGGAAAGAAACAAATGTATTTGACTACAAATCCTGTGTTTAAATTAGGTGATGATATACAAAGATCTTTCTTTCTATATATACCTGATATAAGTGCCTATAGATGCCTATATGTATGAATATGTATGTATATATGTACCTAATGTGAGACAGCTGAATATAGGAAGGATGGAGAGTCATGTATATTTTCATCCTATTTTCATCTTATAACATTTGCTGTTTCTTTTTTCATTGCACAGGGTTTTGCACATCAGGTAAAATTTCAGAAGAAATTAATTGAAGAGCTGCTAGTGACTAAAATCGAATCAGTATTTCACCTCCACATGACATGGTTTGCTTCCTTCCAGCTAGCATTAAATAGTAAGCAACAAATAAAGACACATTGCAGTGGAACCAACAACAATTGTTTCTTCAGTCTATGCACTTGACAAATACCCTAAAAGAAGATATATAAGGATTCTCTTATACTAAATTTACCATAGGAAATCTTTAATAACTGGAACTGACTATAATTTCCTCCTTTAGACTGTTCTGTTTCGATGTTTCATAAATCCTTGTATTGATTAACTTTATATGGAAAGTTGTACAGCCTTAAACACAAGAAATTAAAGTGAATGGCAGGTGAATTTTAGCAGTCCTTCCAGCCAACACAGCAAAACAACAAAGCAAAAAAATGAAACACACAAAGTATAAATCCAAATATATACAAAGGGATATTAATGCCAGTAAATTAGTCACTTGTTAAAGTTATGATGTTTTTCTTGCTGAGTTTCTAGAACCAAAAATCCAATGGAGGAAAAAAATACTTTATTCATACTTACGGCACATATTAACACTTGATTATAAGAATTTAATGCATATAAGATGTACAAATAAAATTCAATAATAGAGATCATGAGAGAATGAAAAGTAAACTAAGATAGCTACTTAACTGACATCTGAGGTAAATAATTCCTCTGTGAATCTTCTCCATGAAGATTTTCCTGATGGAAAGACAAAATGGAGTGGAGTGGAATAGAAGGGAATGGAACAGGAAGGAAAAGAAAGTTAGAATAGAATAGAATAGAAAATTTAGTTGGAAAAGACTTATGATGATGACCTAGTTCCACTGCAAGATTCTTTATGCTTATTTCATGTGACTTCCTTCACTTCAGGCCCTGAACTTGATTACTTGTACTGAGAACAATAAGCCTTTAAATTTCACAGTCAGAGCCCCATTTCTCCATTTTTGGTCAGGGAGTTTCACAAAATCTACATTTTATAAACTCTAAAAATATTGGTGCTTGATTTGGGGTCTAAGAGTAATGAGAAATTGATAAATTCCTCCACTAGGATATCTTTTTAGCTGAAAATGTATAAAAATATTTTGCAACAAAGCAATTTATTTGAGAGAACAGGCCTGTATCCTGAAGAGGAATGATTCTAGCATGTTGTGGGAGGATCTTTAACGGTGCACCCGTGAAGTGCGTTGAACTGCTTTTCAGCTAAATAAAGATTTATAAAGAAAACATCAACACCATGAAAACAAACTGCTATACAGATCACTACTTACAAAGACCTTTTTCAGAAGAAAGGCCTGTGTGGTGCTCTTTGGCTCAATGTACCCAGAAGGAGAAAGGGAAGGTATCTTTGGGAACATGGATGGACATGCTTTTGCTCTTTAGAGACCAGCTCGTTGCTGCTTTTCCTGCACACTGAGCACTGCTTTGTCCTCCTGCCCTGCTCTCCTGGAGCCACTGGCAGCCTTCTGGGTGCTGCTTGGACTTCATAGTTTGTTGGCTGAGGGGTGCCCCCCTATTCAGGTTGTTTAGGAAGAGCTGCAAAAGGACCATAAGTTTATGCCTCTGGAAGTTACTGAGGAAAAACACTCTGGGGCTCAGTCTCCTCGGTATGACAGCTTCTGTTGGCTGCTTGGCAGTGGAAATGTCTGTAGAGTAGATATAGATTAAAGTTTTGTCCCTTTTGAGGTACACTACAGTGTTACAACAAGATCAAATGGCCTTGTGATATGAGAAACTTCTTCTGGCAGCTCAGTGTCTCAAAGTCAAAATTAGTGCTACTCAGGCAGGGAAAAAGATAAAGCTTAGCTAATTATGTTTAAGTTTGTACCAGTTCACAGGTATAAGGAAACCAACCTAAGTGACAAAAGAAGTTAGAGAAGCCTCCATCCCTCTTGCACTGTCTAATCCAACAATTCATGTAGCCAAGGAGCTGAACAGATTTTGCCTCAGTTTGATATTATATTATATTTTTTCAACAAACTAGAGTGTGCCGCAACGTCCTGATGGTAACTGCCTACTGAAATGCTGTTCTGTTTCTGTCTTTGCTGTTTCAGGGATTGAATGTGCAATGTGGTTAAAAACTGACTTGAAGTTTTGGCTTTGGGGAGATTAAATTCATCTTTGGCACAGAACAGTTTTATACTGAATGAGGAAAGAAATGACAAAAAGGTATTTCAGGCTTTAAAATGAATTTTTTGGTTTTGAAAATTTTGAACTTGGGAAAAGGAGAAATCTGAAGATTTCGACCAGGAATAACAGTGAATGTTGTTTTCAGAATTTTTATGCTCTAAGTCTGGCTATCTGCAAAAGAAAAGTGTTTTTTGAAAAATCCCTCACTCTCAAGTTTTCTTCTACTCCAAAGGAATATTCAGAATAATGGACATGTTCAGAAGGAAAAAAAGAGAGCCATTCCTCCAAAGAACCATCAGCAAAGAAAAATAAAATTGTACCTTGCAAGTTATTCAAAATTTCTTTTACTATGGAATAGTAATCATTTAACTAAAGTTGTAGCACAATAAAGTTATTTTGGAATTTTGTATTCTATGTTTCAAAGGTACGGTAAAAATGGATTTGAAGCTCTCTTCTGAATACAGTGATGTAAGTAGGTAAATTTGGCTATTTCTGTGCTGGGAACTCTTTCAAGAAACTGCCCAACCTCCATATAAAAGACAGAAGGGTGGAGGAAAGGTCTGTGAAGTTCATTAAATTTTCGAAATCCAGCAGACAAAGGCAAGCTAGTGTTTAGAACCTGTGTTGGGTTTTCCCTTCAGAAGCATTAGCATTGCAGTGTATGCACTCCAAGCACTTCAAACTCCAAATCAAGTACTGTTAATGTTAAAGTAGGTGGAACACTCAGTTCCAGCCTGTGTCAGTCCTATCATTCCACATTGTCTTCTGTAAAAGAATAATACTTGAACAAACCTAAAGTCTGAGTTTATGAACTTAAAGTTTGTGACTATTCCCCAAAATTTGTTACATTTGTTTCGGTTTTCTGGAAAAATATTCAAACTGAACCACCATTTTTGTTGTGGTGCAGTGCCTATTTCCCAGTACTAGGAAGCCTTAAACTCAATTTACTGTGTCATCAAACACTGGCCATGTCTTCTGAGGCAATCTTCAGTTAGATGACAAGATGCTGTTGTTTTTCCCCGGGATCCCTTCCTCCTTCAGGGCGCGGTGCGCATCAGTGCTATTTATGTGTAATGAGCTATTTAGCTATCTGGCACCTCCTCATTGCTTTTCTTGGCTTTGTGCCTTATTTACCACTTGCCTCTTCTGCTCTGAAGACAAAGCTATTAATTTGCTTGTGGCTTTTTATTTTACAGTCTGTATGCTTCTCAGATATACATTATATTTATTTTCATTATGTCGTTCGTATGTGAGGGGTATGATTATTATTCAAACTGTCTAGGTGGAGAATCAGAGTACAGGGACATGAAGGTCCAGGTTTTCCATTAGCTCTGTATTCCCAGCTAGCAGTGTTTAGGATGTGTGTTTGGACTTTTTCCCCCCAGAGGTGTTAGCATTGCACTGTACAATGTTTTATGCCATCAAAGTACAGCTCCTGTTATTGATTTTGGTTGCAGGTGTGACTGCTCCAAAGCTCTGTAAATCAAAACTCAAGGTCTAAACTGAGGTACACAGAAAGCACAAAATAAAGGTGGCATTCCTCGGCTTCATAAATCTCCTACGTCTCCTTCTGAGGCATTACGTTTCAGAGTCGTTTGGATCTCCTCTGAAGAATCACATGTCCAAAATTTAGCTCAAGTGAATTGACCAGAACTTTGGAAGAATCCTGTGGTGGAGGTCTGGCTAGTCAGGTCTTCTGATCATCATTTTTTTTGCCATAATTTGTTCCTTAAACTTTCCCTCCCCACTGTTTTCAGCCTACATGTCTTTACACCAACCAAAACAGGATGTCTAAGGAGAGCAACCACCTTCACTACTTAACTCTGATTCATCCCTGCTGCAGGTGCATCTCATGCCTCCAATGATACGGGGGGGAAAAAATAACAAGCAATCAGATAATTATAGACTGTATCATAAAGCATGTGCAAGGGGTGTGCATGTGAGCAGCAAGGTTACCCAGGCAGCACAGATTCTGGCATTTCTTACCTTTTGAGTGATTCAGTTTGTAACCTTGATAATTAGAGCTGATCAGCACATTTTTGGAAAATGCTGTTCTGCTGAAAGTGAAAACAGTCTGCATCGACGTGAGGATTTTAACCAAGAGGCTGTTGCTAAACAGGCTGCCTGGGCCCTGCTGATTCATTCACCTCGTTACAAGGTAGGCTTGGGTCTCTTACATAGGTCTCAGGGGTCCAGGCTCCAAGACTGGCTCCTCAGGCATGTTAACAGCTGCACCAAATCTACAAGATATACCCAGGAAGTAGAGTTAATTAAAGTTTTACCTGGTTCTGGAAAGCTTGTATAAATTTCTCCCGTTTTGTTGCTTAGACACAAACTGAATCCTGCTCCCCTTTCAGTCTATATCAAAAGGTCTCATTGCTTGGTATTGTGCTGATGTCTGGAGGGCGGTAAAGTGACCCTCTGCTTAGTCCTTGACTTTGTGAGGTGAAGGATTGCCCCTGACCATGGCCTGGGTCATTAGAGTGTTGATCCTAGAAGGGAACTAGTCACACAGGCAGCAAATTTCACAGCTATATACTCACCAGGACTAGAGGACCAGTGACATCCAGAAAAACTCATTTGCATTTCCACCTCAGAAAGAGGCTTTTACCACTAATTGTCTTATTCCTTTCCTAATCTTCTCTCCCCACAAGACCCATCTCATCACTCCTGGCTTTTTTTAGTCTCTCTTTTTTTCTTCATGCCCTTTTGTACAGTGGGAAAATACCTCTTCCTTCTCCAATTGTTATACCAGCATCAGTTTATTTCTCTCTTTGCTGTTCTCTCTTTGCTGCTATCAATTAAATGGTTTGAAATATTCTATGTGGTACACTAACTAAAAATATATAAAAATATATACCCTATGTGCACACTGACTAAAAAGAAGTCTTGTGAGAGAAGCTCCCAGCCCAGCTCCTGTTCCCTCTGCAGAAATCCATGCAAGTGAGTAATGAGCAACCTACACCTCAAATTCAATAGTATTGGTGGAGGGGTTAGAAAACCCTGTGTTGTCCTTTCAGTACCTACCAGAAAGAGGGAGAGAGATTATTTATGGGGGATGTAGTGACAGGACACAGGAGAATGGCTTAAAATTGAAAGAGAGTAGGTTTAGATTAGAAATTAGGAAAAAATCATTTTCTGTGAGGGTGGTGAGGCACTGGAACAGGTTACCCAGAGATGTTGTGGATGCCCCATCCCTGGAAATGTTTAAGGTTAGGTTGGATAGATTTCTAAGCAGCCTAGTCTGCTGAAAATTCCTTGTTCACAGCAAGGAGGTTGGGACTAGATGATCTTTGAGGTTCTTTCCAACCCAGGACATTCTGTGATTCTGTGACTGTAAGTAGGAAGCAACTATTATCTGTGGCAGTCAGTTATTACAAACAAAACTGAGAAAACTTATGCCTGATGAAAACAACTGTTTCTAGCACCACCACACATATATCCTGACGTTCTCTTTTTCTCAGGTGCTTTTAAAAATATTTTCAGCCAAAATTCTAGCAGTAGAGCTATTACCTTTTTCAGGCTACTTATAGCTGTAAAAGATTCATCAGGGGTTTTTTGACAGCAGGCCTTGTGACTGAAAAGTCTGTCCAACTCTTCTGTACTTCATTATTGAGGGATATGCATTCACTTCACACAAGCCCAAGCAGTAGTCTTAAATAAGGTACAACAAGAACTGAAAGGAAGTACACAGTTAAATTTCAAAATGTTGTGCCTAATATTACCAAAGGTATGATAAAATGAGACAATAAGTGTGTGCAGCTCTAATAAAATTAAAAGCCAATTTATTTATAATCACTGATTTAGATTCAAAGGTTTTTTTGATATTGCATATTAATTTACTCTGTTACTCTCATTTTCCTTTTCAAGGTTTCACAGCCATCCCACTTTTTCACATCTGGTGTAAAGTTCATCTCTACTGCTAATAAAATGACTAATTTTTTTTTGATTTATTGTTTTAAATAGTTTTATGTCATGGATGTCTTCTTGATGAAATGCTTTTCTAATGTCTTTTCTGCCTTACTACTTCTGCTGTAAATTACAAGCCATACAGTTTCTTCATCTCTCCTCCTAATGCTTTGAAATAACTGGTTTTAGTGTAAAGCTTTTCCTTCTGGATCAGTGTGTTTCCTCCATCTCACACTTTGCTTCCCCATCTTCCTAGCTGCCAGTATTGCTAAGCTTCTATACACATGATAGTTTTATACAACTAAGCTAAACAACATTGGTGGCCTTCTACCTTCTTATGTTCATCCCTGTCATCGTGTACACCATTCACAGCTTCAAAGGTTTCCCCAGGGGTCCTAGCACAGTAGAAAATCCTGATTATAAGTGACATTTGAGTGGATTTTTAGAATTAGTGTATTAACAATTATACCCAACCTTAGGCTCTTTATTAACAGTATCAAGACTGGAGTCTAGTGCAGAATTCAATGCAGCTGTGTCATCTTTTCATGAAAGCAATTTCCAGTTATGCATTGATTTTAACAGTGACCTAGGGCTGGGCAAAGAGGTTGGTACGATACTTTTTCTAAATAGAATGAAGATCTTTGGCTTTTACTGAAGGAAGAAACATGGTTACAATCATTGAGGCTCACATTGTTTGAGGTAAACAGCTTATTTGCCCTACTCATTTCCATTTGCAGTATTGAGGGCAGCCTGGGAAATACATAGATTTTATCTATTAGGGGTCTTCTGAAATAAGTCTTTGAAAATCATGTAGATATTGACTTGCACGCCTTAAAATAAAAATCATGTCTCTATATGCACACGTGACATGTCCCAATAGGGTGTAATGGTTATGAGAGACAGTGATTGTAAATTCTCATGGCTTCATCGGTATAGATGTAATTCCATGGAAAATATCATTAGTAGGGTTTTAGCTGTATGTTAAAACACTGTCATCTGCCGAGGCATTTCAGCAATTTCCCTTACTTTTCTAACCAAGGTTAAGACCAAAGCCTACTAGCCAGTATCTCTAAAACTCAATATTTTGGTGTCATAAGATTCTTGTTTGCTTGTTTGTGTGCCTGGATGCCAATTAGTTACAATCAAGAGATTTTTTCATGCACTTGGATTAGAAGCTCTAACTGGTCTAAAAATAAGATGGACTCTGCTACCTGCTGCTGTCAGGGTTTTATTAGTACTCCTGCTGTCATGCATAACAGAGAACAGATTTAAGAGCATTGTGCTTATTGAAAACACCTATGACTAGAAAATGACAATTGTGGTGATTTCAGATATTGATTGACCTGTAAAGAAATTAATAACTAGTTTCAAATTTTCTTTTTAAATAAGAAGCACATTTGTTTTTAAGGGCCTGAAGAAGAAAAAATTAGGTAAGTCAAGTATCAGGACAAGGTGATTACTTAACATCTGTGACCAAGGAAAAAGGCTCAAGGAGAAAAATCATCCAACATCTGCACTGTCGGTAAAATACTTGTAAAAAACACAAGTGAAGTGTGATTAATCACCATGGATGTATGATTGAGTCAATTGACTGTTACTTTTTCATGATGATTAATCAGCTACAAAAATTATAATTGTCCCACTTGTAGTGGCTGCATGCTGTGCCTGATGACATCATTTGGGCTACAGATACTCAATGAGTGGTTTTCAAAAGAATATGCAGATGAACCAGGAAAGGTGGGTGAGGTTAAAACTACATTTTGAAGACCATCTCTGCCTTTGGCAACCCAGACTTGAGACTGTTTTATCAGCTCACTGAATGGACAAATTCTCTGCTATCTGATTAATATTGTCATCAGATTAAGCTAAAATCAGAGGCATGAGTTTTGTCATTTAACATTATTAAATAATATTTACATCAGAGATACATTTTTGGAAGCAGAGAACAGAACTAAAATTATTTTCATGACATTAGATAAATGAATGCTATACTCAGCATACTGTGTAGTGCATCTCAGAAAATAAAGAGCTTCCAAAATGGCAATGGAATGCTTACATAGATGAATATAAGTTAAGAAAAGAAAATAATAAAAGAGTAGGGAAATTGCTTGCTTTAGACTGTGGGTGAAAAACAGAAAATGGTAAGAGTAATGAAAATAAAAAATATTTAGTGGGAGAAAAGGAGGCTGGCTGCTTACTGTTTCCATTAATTCAAAGCATGCGGTCAACAAAAAAGAAATATAATTCAAATGCAACAGAAGAGATTTTAAAAGTGTCCATACTGACCCAACTGAATTAATTAATGGCAGCTTGGTTTCTGTGACTGTTTTAAACTGTGTGATCTGAGAGCCCATGTCAGGTTGGGAACTAGACATTCTTTATCTCCCCATCTCTGGGCAGGACTTGGTTCCCAGGAGAAAGAAACTTGACCATATTGCCTAAAAGCAAACTGCAGCCTGTCTGAATCAGCCCTCACTCAACCTGGATAATGATCAGGGAAGTGGGACTGTGCTGTGGAAACTAGACATAGCCTTGAGATCAAGAATATAATACAAATATTATAAGGATAGTGACAGCTCCTGTAATTATAACAAAAACCCTGTAATTTTTAAGGCATATATGCAGCCATGCTTTAGGGCATAAACCAGTCACTTACTAAGGGTTTAAGAAGCAACTCCCTTTACAGGCAGGTGCTTCCAGAGATTTTTTTCTGATGAGGTTTCTCACACCTTCCTCTAAAGCAGCTGGGATTTGGCATCTGTCAGAGACAGGGACCACGCTAGATGGATCACTGATCTAATCCAGTGTGGCAGCTCCTATGTTCCTACAAAGAATGTGCAAGCTTCATAGCAGATATTGGTTTTGCATGTAAGCCTGAAAATGTCATCAGACTGTTGAGTGGGTAAAATGCAGCATTTTATAAACATACAACCCTCAAGGCTTCTAGGGAAAGATTGTTATGTTGGGATCTTGGATAATCTGAAAGAGATGATGTACTAAGATCTGACACAATAACCCAAACGATGAATTATTCTGGGCAATTTTGCCCATCAAGCTTGATTCATATATACTAATGGACTGTGCAAAGGACTGTGCACTGTAAAAACCTCAACCTCTGTACACTCACTGTTATTTTAAGTATCTTTGTGCCTACATAGAAATAGTTTCTTGCAGAAAGATCCTGCTTTAAACTTAAAGTTCAAAGTCTTATTTAAGAAGAGAGATTTTTTTAATGGAAAATTTCTTTAAAATCCTCAGAGATAACATCCTTGGAGGAATACCATCTTTCACACTCATTTAAAATAGACTTTTTCCAGTCTGTTCTGAGCAGGCAATACCTTTCTGAGATGTACATAAAACCTCACTAATGATCTGTAATGAAGTGCTTCTTTCTGCACATCCAGCATTTTTGCTCTAAAGTTAAAAGAAATAGCACAATTTTGTCAGCACTATACCCCTTTTAGCAGACTGGCTTTGCTTTTGAACTATAACAGTAACAGCAAAACCTCAAAGTATAATTCTGTACCTCCTCCTTAGATTGTCACTATGTCTTACAACCATGGACCCTAAAGTTCGGTTCTGTTTTATTCCTCAACTCTTCACCTTTATTAAAGCACATTTTTTTATTAGCCACAGAAGGGGAATTTATTTAAAGGCTTATGTTTACAGGAGATTGTCTTGGTAACTTCTTGTATTTAGATAAGAAAGGAAACATGGGAGCTCTAGTCTCTTGAGCTTTTCTTAGGTACCTACTAATTGTTAATTATTAGAGACTAACTAAGTCACTGAAGTGAGTCGTTTGGCTGGTGTCTCAAATGCTGTCATTTACTACTACACAAATCAGCCTAGTGATAGAGTGTCTTTAAATTAGGTTACAACCATGCAGTTATTGGACAGGGAGTAATTGATAAAACCATTAGTAACACTTGTAGAGATAACAGCTAGCAAAATCATGCAACCATAATTATTCCTAATGGATACATGCTATAAATTGTGTCAAGAAAAAAAATCTTGCATTATCTTTCAATCAAATTTGACAGTCCTGGTAGATTACTGTAGACTAAATGCTTATGTATGAAAAAAAATGACCTATCAGAATATCTTTGCTTTTCTCCCCTTCTCCTTTCCCATCAATTTTGTGGAGCTTTTTTTTTTTTTTTTTT
>WEIU01023084.1:0-17945 GCA_013389925.1 Aegithalos caudatus
GGAAGAAAAAGAACATCAGACATTCCAGTAGTTTAAAAGCTGATGACTCTAACTTGCAAAAATCTTTTAGTCTAGAATTTTCATGTTTTTCATGTTTAATGCTCATAATAGTTCATTGCTTCTCCTTTCATTGTATATGTGCTCTTATACATAATATAATCCTGTTTATCTGAAATTCTTTGGGGATTTCTAAATCCACTTGAGAAGCATTCATGAGAGGGAAGTGGAAGGATTACAAGGAATTGCATCAGCTTTCTGAAGAGTTATAGTTCCCTTAGTGTAGTCTCTGAAAGGGAGCCTGTGTTCTTTTTTTATTGCACTGGAGGGGTATTTGGAGGGAGAGTGGGAAGGAAAGTCCAATCACATAAAATATAGTGAACTCCCATTTAATTGGGATTTCAGTTAATCAAAGATGTTAATTAATCTGGCAAAAATACGTGCCACTGTTAGTAAAGAAACAAACGTGAACCCCTCCTGGTCTCTATGAGATTTTGAATAACTACAAATGCTTTTACTCTGAGAGGTATCTAGTAAAAAAACCCCTCAGTTTGCAAACATGCTGTACTACTTGCCTGTGGGTATTTCCAAGAGACATACAAAAAGGTCACGAGAAGAGTGAGGAGAAGAAACTGACAACATCCATAGGAGAGAATCTGCCACCTCCCTTAAGATGATCTCTTCCCTAGACTACCCAAGAGCTCCACTGCATCCTTCCACATACATTACTCACTGCAACCTGTAATGCTTCTTCACTGTGCCAATCACCACTCTATTCAATTTCTAAGGGTCTGAGTGACACCAAGGCTGTTTCCAACCAAAACAAATAAGACAATGTTTACAGCTTTCGCCCCGGGTGATTTGTTGACTTTGGCATAAATACTCTCATTAATCTTCTGAGATTACTCGAAGAAAAGAATGTGTTCACATTAAAAGCACTAGCACAGGACAATTTTTCACTCAGTGGTGGAAATAGTGGGCTGTTACTCTTGGTAATTTTGCTTACTAAAAACCTGATTGCTTTTCAGCTTTTTATCTCAAGCTCAGATCTGCACATTCATAATTAGATGTTATTTAGTCTTACCTGTAACTGATACAGTGGCAACTCTCTTTAAAAGATTTCAAATTACTCCTAAAAAATAAGTCATTCTCCTTGTGCAACACCATACATATTTTCATTATCAGTAGCTAACAATTCAGCCAGACTGAGGAAAAAGACAGTTTATTCCTCTTTTGTGTTTCAATTTGAGTATGAGCTGGCAAGTGAGGTATTTAAAAAGATTGCCAGTTTTCCCCTAGCTATGACAGAAGGAGACAGCCGTCCTTCCTGTGGCTTGACACACCTACAGTAATACTACCCAGCTGCTCTTTGTGGCTCTCTTCAGTCAAATTACTATGATTGTTTCTAAAGGTCACCATTACAGTGGACAAAATAACCCAAATCACCCTTTGAAACTTGAGTTTCACTGAAGTTTCTTTGTTTTACACAATAAACACTTCCCCAAGCTTTCCTTGCTGCTTCTACACAAATCTCACACTTGAGCAGGTCCTGGACAGACAGACACACTTGTCCTCACTTACATTTTTGAGCAAAGTGTATTTTCAAAAATTGCAGAAGTGGGATTAAAGCCTGAAAGGTTTGTCCTTGTCCTGTGTTCTAAGGCTGGCTGGATACTCCGTATTTCCATGACATATGTTTTCTAGTCATACATTCCAATCATCCTAAGATATCTCTAAAAACATACTACTTTTAAAGGCTGTTGAACATTTTGGCATCTCAGTTCTACTAAAAATTAAAATCTTTGGATTCCAACCTCTGGGTCTAATTTTACCATCAGAAACTGTCTGTCCAGGTAGGTACAATTATGATCAGAGTTGTTCTTAAATTTTTAAACATTAAAAGGACTGAGCTTTAGTCTCTGTCTTCACAGCAGTTTTCCACACAATGCATCATTATTCTCTATCTTTCCTGAATCATTTCCAATTCCAGCCTCTGTGAACTGTAGCTACCAGAAGTGCATATGTTAGGTGTATCATTATCTCAATTGTATTACAAAAAATGTAACATCCCCACCTCTGTTCACCTTGACTTTTCTTTCACTTCTCTACATGTGCATTAGGTCTTAATCAGATCTCTTACCTACAGCATCACAAAACCAAACCATGTTTTCTTGTTTATCAAACTATTTCCCCAAAATATTTCTTTAAAACATTTCCAAAGCTGCTTTCTCAGATGTAACATCCCATTTTATGTCATCCATATTCCACTCCTGTATACATGATCTAACAAGTGACTGTTATCAAACATGAGTTTCTCTTGCAATAAGATCCAGAATAGCACATATGCACTCCTTACATTATTGGCTAAAAATCAAATACAAAAACAAAGAAAGAAGAAAACAAACAAACAACTCCCAATTCTCTGTCCCACGAAGGCTCATATTCTGTCAAAAAGTCCTTGGAATGAAACACTCACCTGGAATCAGAACATGGTGTGCTGCAGTCAGGGTTCTGATAGGAGGGAATTTCCCGTCAGATTTCAGCAGACAATAACAGGTTTGTAGGTGTTGTATTGAAACACAGATTTGAAACACAGTGTGAAGAAAGATAAGTATTGAATTTGATCCATTTCCAGTGACTCTTGGAAACAAACACTGGGTTTTTACTGATGTATTAATAGATGAACATCACCTCTGATGCAACTGATGCCAGTGATGGATTTATTTGGAGCATTTAGCCTGCTAATCCCATTAGTGAAGGCACAGTTGATAGAAAAAACATCCCTAGAGATGTCACTATATTCTCTTCCAGAAATACTAAGAAACAGCAAGAGAAGACTTAGGGATTTTCCACACATCATTCATACAAATCTTCCATTGCTTCATGCTGCTGACAGTCAGATAGTTAGCAAATATCACAAAACGACAAAGATAATTTCATTGGGAAAAAGGAGAAGGGATTTTGCTTAAGCTGTTTTCTACTGCAAAACTCCTAAATGGAAATTTATTTGGTATCTCTGTTGGAGCTGAATTGGCAAAGTAAGATGGAAAGCAGCCCTGTATCTCATTACTGCCTCTACTATCACTAGCTGGAAACCTTGGAAAAACAGGCTCCTTTCTGTTTAGATACAACTGTGCCGCTGCTGTACAGAGTGTCTGGCTTTCTCATTCCTCCTCGGGATGGATGACACCTGCATAGAAAGGCTCTTTGTCTTTTCAAAGCTTTACCTTCTACTGCTTATTTTGTACCTGACATTTATTTGTGATATCACAAGTATTTTCTAAGGAACAATTACAATGCCAGCAAGGTGGATAAAAAGCCACCACACATATACAATTAAGTGTTCTCAACTTCATTTCAGTTTGACTTGGTGTAGTAAGTATTTTCATTTATTCTGAAAGGTAGACAGATACAGCTTTCTAAGAGGGCTAAAAATTGGTACATAGGAAAAGAAATATCAAGAGCTACTCAATTTTCAGTGGAGCACAAACAAGATCTGGATTTAAGGTGACCAGTAAGTGGCAGGAAGAAACAACAGGTGTAGGAAAAACTCTGCTTTCATGTCAGGATTCTGCAGAAATAAGGGATGGTGGAAAAGGAGATCAAAAGCTATGACACATGCTTGACTGGGTGAATTATTTCTAAATAGCTGCATTGATAAAAGAGACATACCAGATAATTTACCAGAACAGGAAAGGTGTTCTTACACCTCACATAAGCCTCATCAGGGCAGTACAGTATTCTACAGACATATCCAGGCCAGTTCAAAGCTAAAATAGCAACAAGAGCATGTTAATCCACTGGACTAATTATCACCCTCGAGACTTAAGCTAATTTTTCCAGGTGTTTCTTTGCATAAGATGTACCAGCACAGAAAGCAAAACTGTGGGCTCCCAATATTCTATCTGGCTTTTCTAGTTTAGGGAATGCAGTTTCCATGCAAGAGCAGCAGAAATCTGAATTCTACCATTACACTGTTTAAAATCTGACACTGAAAATACAACTTGGTTTAACAGGCAGAACAATCAACTAGTAGGAAATGGAACAGCTGACATGATTTCTAGATAAAGCTATACAATTTTTCACTTTTTCTTCTTTTTATCTGTAGTTTATTCAGTGCCAAGGATCTGCATGCTTTTACAGAGCTGACCACAGCGGCATCACAAGAAGTCTTTTTTCACTGCAACAAAAATGTTACATTATTTGTTTCTAGGCTCTCACAGTAGGTTAGGGCTGCGTCTCACTCTTAAAGATGTCTGGAAAATGGAATATTACTGTATCCAGATTGACACAGAAGAAAACAAAAGCTTAAGTCTGTCATATTACACAAAGAACCATAGTCCCTTTGCACACCCAATCTTCAAATACTTATTTTAGAGCTAGCACTGGAAATTAGACCCCCACCATCCTCTTCTCTCACTAATAAACTGACTGATTTCTCTTACAGTCACAGACACTCAAAGGGCACATTTGTTACAATTGTGCTGTATGTGCTCAGACAAAACTATCTCCAGTCAGATTGGCCTCTTTAGACACAGTGAGATCAAACAGCTCACAAAATCCTTTGATGGAAATTTAATTCTTTAAAAATATGCACGAGGTAATTGAAAACACATTTTATGATATTTCAGATTATAAACAGTAGATCTCTGGCTGGGTTGAACAAATAGCATTAAGCCTTTTTCTTCCTTCTGAAAAACCACAGTCCTTGGCAGCATAAGGCACTGATGTGTTTTCTGTACCAGCACAGGGAAGCCAGTGATTATAATGAAGAGCTTGTGTTAGAATGCAAATTGTACTCCAACAGAAGAAACTATCTGTAAACATCAGTTATTGTTCATTCAAAGCCATTTTGTGAATTAGCATGTTTTTCCAAGATCTAAGTACGAGGCCTGAGTTTATTACATACCCTCCCCTGCTCCCTTGCACAAGGCTTCAGGAAACAGCAACAATAAGTGTCCTTTGCTCACAATCTCCAGTCTTACCATCAATTCTACACAACCTAGAACAGAGTAAAAATTCCATGTCCAGCTTCATTTATTTGGTATTTAAACCCCCTTGACTTCACTAGTAACGTGAAACTTTGATGAAACAGATTTGCATGCAAGCTTTATAAAATAACAATTACAAAGGGAGACACTGCTTTATCCATAAGCTACCACTTCCACACACATGGGGGTCTGTTTGCCTCCATCACCAGTATTTTGTGCATTTGCTATATGAACAAGGAAGCCCTGAGCAGCCCATGAGGCTGTTCAAAACTTCAGCACTTCATGCTGCAAGACCACTCTAACTTTGCTTCTATTTGCTTCTGTCTTCCTGGCAGCAAGGCAGAGCTGTGTTAGGTGTCACAGAAACCACGTGTGACAACCAAGGCCTTTTTCTTTCTCTAAAGAAGACAGGATGTTAATGGGGTGGAGTGAGAGAGATTTTCTCTGGTAAAACTGTTTTAGAAAACAGTACTTTTGTCAGGGTAAAGTATTTCATTCAGGATAGTGTAAAGGAGGTAATTTCTAATCAATGAAAAAGAGTGCAAAACCAGCCTTAACTTACCCCAAAGGAATTGGGATCCAGAAATGCACAGGTGTTCAGAGTCTGTGGAAGACTGCTTAGACTCCACTGGAATCACACATAAACTACCTGTGTACCTCAGTCTTCCATATTATTTTTGTATTATATATATATAGAGAGAAATACATTATATATATTATTATTTCATGCATAGGAAGCATCTCAATGCATTTAAAAGGTCTTTTAGCAGTAAAAGCATAATGAGTCTGCGACACCCCTTTCTCCTGTCCTCAAGGGGAAAGAGGTGGGGAGAATCCAGAACTGTTTGGGGTTCCCTCTGTGGTAGAGCCACAGGAAAACCTTCATGCCCAACACACCTCAGGCTCAGTTTCAGTGCAGGTTGCTGTTCATTATCTGTCACATTTTTTGGCAGACTGCATAACCCAGTCCCTACACTTTCTCCTCAAACTACAAATTACACTCAGTCCTAAAAAGGAAGCTTCTATGATTTCTGTTTCCACAGACTTCATGTTTCATCTCAACTTCTTCCAACTCAGTGGGCCTTCAGAAATACATCTGTTTTTCTCCTGAGTTGGAACAACACAGATCAATGAAGGCTTAAAAAGCAGGCCAAGACTGATGTAGCTTTTCACTAGGGTATAATGCACCTTGCCCCTTGCTTCAGCTTCCTCATTGCTTAAGTCAGAAATGAGAAAGCAAAGACAAACATTTGGTGAAAGAATGGTACTCACCCTCTCCCTCTCTGCTTCCCATTCTATTTATATTGACAGAAGCCTCACCATTGTTTAAGGGTTAAAGAGAAACCCTTCTTTTAAGGAAAATGTTTCCCCCACCTCAGAAGTAGTTGATGGTTAAATTTAGGCTTCCTGGCTTCTTAGATTCATGAGAATACACCCAATGTCTGAAAAATCTATTAATTTGAAATTATACGGTATCATCCATCCAGTAAACAAAAACTCTAGTTTTCCCTGAGTCACTGAAAGAATGTGCTGCCTTTTATACAAAAGAAATAAGATGTTAATGTGTGAAGTCTACAGGGCTCCCCTCTTCCATAAAAACTTTTTAAGGGATTCTTCATCATAACTGAAGTTTTGAAAAGTGCAACAATCCAAAAGGACAGTGCAATCTAATAATAAATCAACCTTTAAAGCCAGAGCACGCTCAAACCGTGCAGGAGGAATTGCAGGGCCATGTGAAGGGAGGCATCTGTGCCTAGGTAAAGCCTAGCACACAGTGGTGAGGCACAGCTCAATGGGCTGCTTATTGTACTGCACCACACTCCTCGGTGAAGTGAAAGTAGAGGAAAATGAAGTCTTTCCCTCTCACAACTAAAGCTAGAACAATGAAAATCACAGGGCAGCATTGACTTGTTAAACAGTTTCTGCTGGCTCTATTTTAAAACTCTAAAGGCTTTGAAGTGGAGTTGTAAACTCAATTGATTTCAAACAAAAGGCTAATGTAATCCACTTTCAGCACCAGTACCATGCTGGCAGTGAATACACCCTTCTCAGTAATAGAAATTACTTATTAGTGTTTAAAGCAATTCATTTTAGTGTTTTCAAGCCACTTAAGTTGGATAGGAATGTTCTTGGCTGAATTCAGCCACAGAGAAACAAAGCCAATATCTGCACCTATTTTACTGGGGGACAGTGAGGCCTCCAGGAACACTGGTGTTAATATCTGATACATTCATGTTCCCTCTTTGTCCCAAACTGCTTTCCAGGTATCGTAGTTTTATATGTGACTTGTGACACCCAGCCCTGGAGTGCAGCCCTCTCTGAGTTGGGATGCACAAGATTTAGGTGTGCAAGGTCAGCAGGATCAGTTTAGTGCAGTAGCAGACACTGCATCAGGCGTTGGGCAGCTCTCAGATTCAGACACTGGAATATGGAAAGTTTGGGAAATACTGGCCACCCGTTAAAAATATATAACACAAGTCATGAAAATGTGGCAACAAGATCAGAAGTCTGCAAGAACAGCCAAATGGAAAAAGATCTAGGCAGGAAGTGATTAGAAGAACATGGGATAGACTGAATGGAATTATCAATTGTAAAAGTCTAAGAAAAACAAGAACAAGTGGAACATAGAACAGGTCAAAATTTTTAAATGTTTCCAATAAGTTTCACAGCATTTGGCCCCTTTATTTGGAAAGTATATGTGATACCCCAGGGGAAAAGAATGACTCAAGGCAGAGTGTGAAACTAGGCAGATTTTGAAGTAGTCTTGACATAGTTTTACATGTGCACTGCCTGATTTCACTGCAGGTTTGAATTTCTAACCAAAAGGTAGAATTTGAGTTAACAGACCCCTTGGGATGGAAAAACCTTCAGAACAGCCCAGAAGGCCAGTGCTTGGCAGTGGGCAACCTGCAGAATGAACCCAGGAGTGACTCAGACTTCCTGGGGTAAACGGAGGCATGTTAAAGGCCCAATGACCAGAATTCAGATTATGTCCAGCAGATGGATTCTGGGCTAGATCTGCCCTTTGAGCTTTCAGGCCTCTTGGCAAAAATCTACCATGTCATTGATGTCCAGACAGATTTGGACAAGGAGAATCTGATTTCAAGAAGCTTTTGTAAAAGGAGGGATGGAGGATACGGCCTAAGAAGATTTTGCTATAACCAATTATAAATATTTGAATTAACATTCCCATATTGTTGCCAGTTTCTAATGTCTGTCTATCCTTGCTTCTGCAGAACTGACCTGCACGTTAATCCAAGAGCTCTTCTTCACTGATAAAGTAACTACACTGAATGCCTTGCAAAGCTTTACTACTTTCCTCTTCTACTTTCATATCACTTGACCTCATTTCAGACTTAAGGACTTTGAGGCTATCACTCTCTTCCACAGATTAGGACACTGAAATTCTTTAACAACAGCAATTCAAAAAATATCAATATCAATCTGTAATTAGAGGAATTAAGCCATGTTTGATACACAGAAAGAAGATTTTAGATGCATCTCAGCTTCTCAAAATAGTTTATTTTAATAAACTTTATTTTATTACCTAATTAATAATGTTAAACTTCATTATTTAATTTTTTTCATTAATTGTTTAATTTAATAAACTTAATGTAAATCTGCTGCATGTTTTCTAACTCAGATGAGCAAAAAGCCATTTTTAATGTGAATGCCAATTACTCCTGAGTCAGGTTACACAGCAGCAGCACCATCCCTCTCAAATTAAAGTTTTACTCCAAATGAAATACAGATTATACTTTACTTTCATTAGTAACAAAATTCCACAGGCACATCCCTATCTCAAACCTCTGTTTACCAAGTAGGAAGTGTAGGCAGTCTCTCCAGCAGACCAAACCCAGAGACAACCCCAAATCCAGCAAGTAGGCAAAATCTTTTTGCATGCCAAGGATAAAAAAGAATTTGGTGAGCATAAGAGCTCCCACAGGCAAACACGAAATGTTATGACAAAGGTCTCTTTCTCCTATTTTTTTACTCCATACTTCCCATTGTTTGCTGCTGCTCATCAATAGCTAATGTTTAATTGAGCAGACTGGGGCTGCACACATACTTAGAAGCCAATGTTTAGCTCACCCTGAGCTGTTACAAGAGTGCCCAACACAACACTACTCACCTTCATTACACATTCTCCTATTTTTCTAGCTGCTGTGATGCACAGTGAAACAGTTAAAGCTGTATCAATGCCACTGGAATTATCCATCCATTGAATGAATGAGAGGAATTCAGCACCTCGAGGCTTCTTGTTTCAGGCTGCCTGCCAACTCAGGTGGCTGCAGCAGTTGCTGCTCTCTTTCAAATATCTCTCCACAACTCCCAAAGCTAGAAAGTTACTCATAGAAAATAGAGTGTAACTGTAGTATCTGTCCAGTCCTCAAGTTTTAGCCAGTTCTTTTGAAGGGAAAGTCTGTCTCACTAGTTTAAAAGTTCTGTATTTACCTACAGTTCTTTAATTTTCATCAGGACAGCATTTTAAAAGAAGACAGCCTTCTTGGGAGGACACAAACATTTTCTCTGCTCCTTGATGGCTTACTTAGGGCTGCATACATTTACACTGTATGCGAGCTGTATTTTAATGTGCATGGCCAGGGAGGAAAGCTGTCACCTCTGCACCCCCAGAGGAGTGTGAAAGCTGGACTGTGGCACAAACCACAAAAACAGGCAGTGGGCCAGATCCCAGAAAGCAAAGCAATTCTCATTCCTAAGTACTTGCTGGTTTCCTATTGATTGCAGTGGGAAACTTCCAAGTTCCCACTCCCTGTCTCTGGGACAGCAGCAAAAAAAAAAATGACTTTCTGAGCACAGTACTACAGAGGTTAACAATCCTGCACAGCCCTGCAGCTTCATCACACTGCCTCTCACACCACCAATGGGACACTGGCATTGATCTGGAATTCACACAGGCAGCTACAGATTTAAACAAGCAAACTCCAGAACAGCCACATCTCAAACTAATTTTGCCCACGTGAAATACAATTGTCTGTCACTTGTCAAGGGAGCTTTACAGAACTAACAGTTTACAGTATCACTTCCTTCAAATTCACAAACATTAACCAGAGCACCACATTTCCATCCCTTCCATGACAAAAGCAGGAAATTCCCCCCACCCATTATTTCAGGGGAGGAATATTTAGAACCCAAAGTGGACAAGCAGAAAGGTTAGCTGGAGAGAAGCATGGGTCCCAATTACAGAAGCAACAGCTAAAGTACCTGGATAATAACAGCAAATAACTTCAATAAACAGAAGTGAAAAGGCTTCCAAGATGATAAAAGCAACAGCAAATGAAACTGAAATTAATGTAAAGAAGAGATAAAACAGATTTGGGATCAGCATCTTAGAGAGAAATCATTCTGATGAAATTGATGGAGCCACACTGAATGGGTAACTGAGAAATTCCTGGATGAAGTTCTGGCAGACAGGGATACTGACAACCTTGATGTATGAAGAAAGGAGTAGAGATTAAATTATAAAATGTAGTTTGATCATTAAGTGCAACGTTACCAAGTTATCATGTCTGTAAATGAAGTCAGACAGTCTGAGATGTTGGAAAGCAAGCCACAAAAATGCCCCAATGTCTCATTCTTATGCATATCATATCTCTAGTGACCATCAGTAGCACTTGCCTTGGGAAAGAACACAAAGCCAGAGTAAGCTTACAGCAATTCTTTCCCAAATACACCCTCCTGGCTTTTGGCAGTCAGCAGTTTATGGACTTAAGAAGTCAGACCATCACGTTTCATAGTCCCTGAGTTTAACCTCTATTAATTTAACCTCTTCCTGAACCCAGTTTGGCCTTCTTGACATTTTATTGTAGTGAGTTCCACAATCGATTGCACATGCCTTGTATTAAAAGTAAGGAAATTAAAGAAAAATATATAAGATCACTTGTTTTAAGCTTGTTGTGTGAGTTTTACTGACTTCTCCTTTTATTCAAATGAAGCTGCATCTGATTACTCCTTGTTTACCCTCTCCACATAATTTCTAGTTCTATGACACCCTTGGCCTCCAACCAAGATTTTTTTCTCAAACTGGAGAGTCATAGTTTACCCTTTGGTGCTATGGATGTCATTCCATACCTAGGGGTTTCTACCCATCTCTGAATCCTCTGAAAGTTCTACCAAGCCTTTCTGAGTTATAGTCAGAGCTGTGGATACAAGTTATGAAAATACAAAATAATTCTTTCTGGTTTATTCTGAACTTTGTCATTTGGCCATCCCTGGAACCGAAAATTTGAAAGAACTATCCACAGTAATGTAAAACCCCCTTGCTCTACATAAGAAATTACATTCTTCATTAACATATTGCATGCAGGTTCTCAAATCCTTAGTTGTATTTATTACTACAATACTTTCTGATAATTTGCCTAGAATTATCCCAGACACAATTCTCAGCACCATATCTCAGCAATGCTGTACATGTAGGTAAACATTCATTCCAATTCCATAAAGTTTTTCAAGTAGAAAGTTGATTTGGGAATAAAACATTCCATGAACTAGTCTCATATCATCCCTAGTACTCAGAGGTATTTGACATATAGAGGGACAAAAAGCTGCCAAAATAATTCTCTCCATTTCTTATAAGCTGATTTATAATGAAGAGATGCCTCAAGAAAAGCTGTGTTCTTGATTCTCACTCTTAGCACTCTTGTTTTTTTCCCTTCTCCAAGAGCATGATATATGGTATAAACCAGTAGCCTCAATGCTTCGCACACACACACCTCCCAAGTTAACAGAAAAGATGAAAACCAGCTGTATTCTAATTTGCCTCTGTTCTAAGCAATTCCCACATTTATCAATATTTCATCTAGCTTTTTTTTGGCACCAACATTTTCCATATTACTTAAAGGGGAGACTACAGACAGGAGGGGAGAACATAAATATAACTCCCACACAAAAGAAAAAAAAACAAAAACACTGCTGCCAGGTTTTGCAGTGGGACACTTGCTTTGCAAGATCATTCACTGCCTTTTATGATTTTTCTCTCTTGAGATAGGACTTTCAATAATTTTGTATAACCAGAACAAGCAAAATTAATATAGATTCCTTTGGAAGTAGAAGAAAGTTTCTAATTCCCTAGTTCTTCAGTGTTAACTCAGAGAGATTGGCCAGTTTTAATCTGCTCCTAAAAACCAAATATATTTCAAAGGGTGCTTGGAAAAGATTGGTTTTGCTCACCCACTGAGAGCTTCCGGGTGCTGCACATGCAACAGCAGGCTCCAAAACAGCAGCTGGCTGAGGAAACTTCTGAGGTACCAAATCCACAGGTGGAGTGCTGCCTGGATGGACAGCAAGTGGGAGAGAAATACTTCTGGGGGCCCTTGGAGGCAGCGCTGCGGTTTTACCCTATGCAGCAAATCCACAGAGGCGCTCGCTCCATCGCACAGGCAAGGGCTCTGCCGGCTCCCTGGTAACCGCTCTCTGTTTTGTTGACCAGACTGTTGGAAATCATTAGGGAAAGAAAAGCATGACTTGGCAGTAATGCCCTGGACTCAGAATACAGGAGTTGTGCCACTATCAGTTTCTGTGAAAAGGGGTAACTACAGTGACCTTTGCCAAGGTACTTCATCTCTCCAGGACAGAGTTCCTCATTTTTTACTTACAAAAGGATGGGACCTTTGTGTTTCTAAGTGCAAACTCTTTAGCCCGGGAGCTGTGTCTGTTGTTAGTGCTTATAAAGCAATACAAACATGTTTCTGATCTTCAGTTCTGAGGGACCTTGGATCCACATTTTAAGTATTTGCAGTTACCAATGACAACATTCACCTCCTCCTTCCTGTCCCCCTGTTCTCATATTCTTACCCTTTCCTTTTTAACAACTCTAGCATTCACCCAAGCACAGAGGGATCTGAATCAGGACCGAAAATAAAATCACATTATCACATCAAAAGGATCAGTATCTGGAGTTTGAATATTTTCCTCTATTCCAAGGTGCAACTTTTTAAAGGTTCCTCTCTATAAGGTGTCTTAATAATATATTCTAGGTAAAATTCCTGAAATTCTTTGTTGAGGAGAATAAAAGAGGTAGGACATAATTTCCATGAACAGAAAGATTATTTGTCACATCAGAAAAAAGCGCCCACATATGAAAATACGATCAAAAGGTATCATTACTTGCTGAGATTCAGCATAGTGCAGAATTGGGATGGTAGAGACAGCTTCAGAAACTTTCCAATAAATGAGCTTCCCACATTTATAAATTGATTGCTGGATTTTTGAGCAACCTGCTCTTGTAGAAGGTACCCCTGACAATGGCAGGGGGTTTGGAATGAGATGAATTTTAAGGGCCCTTCCAACCCAAACCATTCTGTGACTCAATGAACTGATTAACAGAGTTCAGAAGTTTTGTGAGACACTGTAAAAGGTCTTTACCTTACTCAGGGATGAGGATGAAAAAAGGAAACCCAACAAACAGGCAACATAATGGCTGAGTTCCAGGAAATTTTAGCTAGGAAGGATCTCTACACGTCCCTAACCCAAAATCTTGATTGAAGCAGAACTATCATCAGAGGTGCCACAGAATTTCTGGACTACCAATTCCACAGCTGCACTAAGCTCAGAAGTTTCAATAGGAACCACTCAAGCTGTAACCTGTGGACACTACCCCTCATTTTTGCATCTGCCACTACTGAGAAAAGCTTGGCTGTTCCATAGTTGTAGCTCCCCTTCAAGTAATTGTGGGCTGTGATTTGACTGACAGCCCAGTATCAAGACTAAATATGAAATCTTTGTAAATCCACCACTAGAGTAGGATACACATAGCAATGAAATCTCTTTGGAAAGGAAATAGTGAAAGTTAAGAGTTAAATTTTCAGTTTCCTACTAATTTATAGAATTTTAAATTAAATACAAGAGCACAGAATAAAAAAAAATCACTAAAAGTAGACTTTAGTTTAAAATTACATTTTTCTTCCATGCTTTTTGAAGAGAAATAACTTTTGCCCTGGTGGCTGTGAATCCCAGCTCTCAATTCCTCCCAGGAAATAAAATTAAAAATTTCAATGTAAACTTTTTTTCCTCCCCTTTAATGTAGGAGTGGAAAAGGGGAAGAATTTAATGAGTATTATCTGCTCTGTTGGCACTCGGAAGGGCTATGATTGAGAGAAGAAACACCCCATGGAATATGCAAAAATGGATTTCATTACAAAATATAATTAGTTCCTGCAAAAATACCTATTTTTAATGAATTCTTTTCCAAGTTTGATGTCATCATCACAGTCTAAGTAATATACTCAAATCTAGCCTGTTTCCTTAACCAAAACAAACACACAGTTTAACTAGAATAGTATGTGTAAAGTTAGTGTGCTCATGCCAAGACACCGCACTTTCACTGTTATTTGCTTTTCTTCCCTCTGCTTTTGAGTACCTTTGGGATGTGTCTTCATAAAGCAGCTATTGAATCAAGATACAGAAAGTTAGTATTTTGCAGTATGCATTCAAGTTACTCTAAAGGTAAAAATTTGGGTCAACTAATTTTATGTGGTTAATCCAACTAACTGATTTTGAGGAAAAATTTAATACATTTACCTCACTAAAGCCAAAACTCCTCCCTAGGTAATTCTCCCTAACTCTAAAGGTCAGGAGTGCACAACATTCCCAATTCAATATATTTGTGTTCTTGGATGAAAACAGGTTAATGACCAGATCCAGACTAGATGCATCTCCAATGACTCCATATGGTCTCAAACACTTTGAGAAGAATAGTCATGGTAATGATAAGCATGAGCTGATTCATCCAAAGTATGAAGCTGCTCATGTCTGAGTGAGAGTTGTCTTAACCTGGCCATTCTCATAAAAATCAGCACTTTCACACTGCCTCAGACTTCTATGCAATGAAGTCAAGCTGCTGAAGACCCACAAAAAGTTTTCTACCATTTTTCTACATAAATTTCTCTTACTAGGTTGTTAATTCAGCCCATATTTAAAAAGTTTAAGTCCAAGAACTGCTGCAGTTTTAGTTTGCTGGGGTTTTTCAAGAAAATGTATCATAGTTTACATAGAGACATGACTGATATGCTTTTAATCTTCAAACATGTTCTACACACCTATAGCTCAAGGTATTTGTGCTTATTTGCAGAGTATGCTTAACCAAGAAAAATCTGCAGAATAGCAATTTTGAGAAGAAAAATGGAAGGAAGAACTTGAACACCACAACATTTGTTACATGAAACAGCTGTTTTCTAAGCAGAGCTTGACTTTCCTTTTCAAAGGGAAGAACATCAGTTAGGAAAACAAGGTGATGCTGATGCTTGGTGAATTTCCCAGTGGGTAGGATGATCAGGACAGTGGGCAACACAAAACATGAAATGTACCATGCTACTCTCACAAGGACCCCTCTTAGATTAGTGCACCTACTTACCAAAGGAGAATAAACAAAGACATAAAGGAACATGCACACCTTTATCCCACACTTGTGTAAAGTGGTGTTTGCTTCAGTAGGCAAGTAGTGGGTGGAGGTGTCTATTCCTTTTCTCTAAATGCAATTTTTAACAATTATGACAGTAAATTTACAGAAGTAAAAATACATGGAGAGGGCACGTGAAATGCAGCAATCAGGAGATGGAATGAAGCAGTAGTCTGTCAAGTCAATAGTTTGTCTTGTTTTCCCCTCACCACCTCTTCCCCAAATCCAACTAATAGGGAAAAACCTCAGACAAGCAACAGGAGTATCCCCATTGGCAGATGGATGTCTTCTATAGAGTTCATCTGCAATGGTATTCATGTCCCTCTAGGCCTCTGTTTGAACATTGTCACTATGGAAACAGATCTCTGATGCCCTGCACCTTATCAGGCCTTCTCTATTTAAATTCTTTTCTTGTGTTTTCAACAAAGCCATTCACTGAACCTCAACTAATCCAAGATTCTGTTAGGGGTGAGGTTTTTGCTTGGTGGGTTTTTTTGCCTTCACTATCGTGTCTTTTCCAAAAGGTTCTCTCTCCCACTAATGCCATCTGACAGGCTTTATTTGAATCACACCTCTTCAGTTCCTGGCTCAAAAATATTATGGCTGCATTTATTGCCAAACAGATCCTATAGTTTTTATTCCCCCCCTCCTGCCCCCCAGGTTACCTAGTTTTCAATGAAAATTCCACTCATTCAACAACAACTTTTTCATTTTGGTTTTAGCTGTTTAGACTCTGCCTGCATCTACATCAGATGTGCCTGTAAGTTCTCTCTAGAGCATTCCTAGGTTAGAGGTAGAAAGGGTTACATCTCTGTAATACCAACAGTTTATCAATTCCAGATGCATATGGAATCCAAAATCCTGTGTTTACAAATTCCAAATATTAGAATACTTTGGGGGAACAGAGAACAGGAGGGGAGCTGGGAAGCGTCAATGTTATATTATGCAAATGAAAAAAGGCAAATCTGGGTTTGACCTCACTGCATCCAAATCTGGTGCACAGGCAAGATCCAGAGCAATTCTTCTGCAAACTAAGAAAATGTTAATCCTGCAAGTGCCCCTACAGTAGTAACTGAAATTCATGTTATAGTCCTCCACATAAGGAGACAAGCATTATTTACCTTTTGAGCTTTTAATACAGCTCATAACTGTAATTTAAAGTGAGTCTCCAAGAGACATTTTTAAGGGGATTTTCTGATACTTTCTATTGTGAGGAGAGATGGAGTCTTATCAGTTTGCATGAAACTTCGGTGCAGAGATGAATGCAAGTCATAAAACAATTTTATTTTATTCTTTTATTACCTTAGGTATTCTGGGCTGGCTGAGGAAGCAGAAGAGACAGCAACACAGTAGCCTAAGACATGCTGTGGCTCTCACAGTTCCCAAGGGGACTGGAATGAACACAGAGCCAATTGCCACTAACCATGGAAATGAGCTTCAAAGCCTCTTTATGACTCCCACTGGGACAAAGCACCTGTTTGTGCAACAATGAGGTGCACAAAGGTTTCACTAGAAGGTGAAACTGGAAGAAAGGACATCCCTCAAACATTCCCCTTTATAAATTTAACTTCGTTATTTCTAGGCTTTAATTGAGCAAGCAGATGGAAGCAGAACAGAACAATTCACAGGCAATGCTCACTGGAGCCCAGTTGATATTTGAAAAGGAAATAACTTTTAGGAACCTCATAGAAAACCATAGTTGCTTTCATGTGTCGATACTTCAGACATGTATTTATTTTCTTTACTCTTTTCATAATACACCACCAAACAGCTTTTGAGAGGTGTAAAACATGACAAATTACAGTAATGAATTTTAAGTAATATTTTGTACAGCTAATTTTGGTTTACTGAGGAACAAGTTTGAGGTACAGCCAAGGAGAGGACTAAACACGCTGCTGATCTTCAGGAACTTAAAAATTGAGATACAAAGTGAGGAACTGGGAAGAATTGTGCTAATTTGATTTTTTGGCACAGCTCACTTTTCACTAAAAGTGAAAATCAAGGCATTTCCAGGGATCGTGGGCTTAACACCATCAGTGCTCCCACCTTCTCTTGCACAGACAGCAAAGCACCAGATTGAGAGGTCAGCAGTACTTCTGGAGAGCAACAGTTCCACACCAAAAGCTGCATCTTTGCAACTTCATTGGGTTATCTTCCATGTGTACATAACATCCGGGTTAATTTTGTTTCTCATGACATACATCCCTCTTTTGAGTTTCAGCCCCACTCCTGCTAGCCAGTGTTAACTGATATCAAACCCCCAAAAACAAAGAGCAAAATACTAAAATAATTCTGAGTACAGAGAAAATGGGATAATCAGAGGCATAACAGTCATAGGTGCAAAATGAACAGTGAACATAGGTGAGAAACCAGAACACTTCCAATACAGCAGACAGCAGCATCTCACTAAATAAAGAACCCTAATTTTACCCAATTATCAGATTATGAACAAGGATGTAAGGCACAGCCATTATGCTATAAGACTGGACAGGCCCACCTGGGTCTCATTCACTGCAAGGACAGTGCTGGAGTTGGATACT
>WEIU01023084.1:23601-35369 GCA_013389925.1 Aegithalos caudatus
AAAAAAAAATCAAACAAAACCACAAACACTTTAATCCTGTGGTCAGGGAAAAGAGAAGACAGTACCTGCATTTATTCACCTACCTAGGTATTGCTGATTAATATTAGCTTCATCTAGCCAAGCACTATTAATTAACAATAACTTGTTTACATATTTTGTTTCAATGCTGGATTGCATCTGTACAAGCAGCCCTTCAAAGTGCATCTGTAGAGAGTAAACACCTGTTCCTCCTCTACAGCTCCTCCAAATGTATGCACATACTTTATGGAATAAGGACAATCCTCCAGTAATTGCACAGGAATGAATATAAACACACTTGAGCTCTTGTAAACATGTCCACAGAGACTTCTCATATAACCACAGAGTGTTCTCCTTCAGTTTGTTTTTTATTTACATGTCTGCAAAACTGGAAAATCAAGGCTATCACCTTGTTGGATATTTCAAGTGCATAGGTTTTGAATTTATATGTAATTTAGTCCAGGATTTCAGGAGTGCAAAGTTTTTCATCACTGATGCACATACTGTGCGCATGCAAAAGGTAATAACATATCCAGCTCCATTAGCACCAGAACAGTTTCATACAAAGCTTGTGCCCTTCAGTTTTGATAGATGGCTTCCACAGAGTATTACAATACTGATGGCTGCTATACACCAAGAACACGAGGATATTTAGAAATACTCACAACTAGCCCCCATGCAAAAGAAAGAGGAGATATAATATAATTTTTCTAGACCCATATACAGTTCTCCATTGGAAAAGAAACTTCTAAGTACAGGGACCATCCAAACCAGAGAAAGGTATAAAGGCTACTTGTTAAGTAACAAAAAGAACAGCTCTGATACAAGGGTCACCAAACAAAACCTATGTACAGTTATTTAATTTTAAGAAAGGGAATTGTGTAAGGATATGGAAAAAAAAGAAAGAGGACACTCAAAAGGAGCAGTTCAAAAAGCAGGAAGCCCCAGGGAGAGTTAGGAGAGTATTGCAGGGCATAGGTCAGCTCTTGGAAAATGGATTGCTTAAGTAAAGACAAGGGAGCCCATAAAACATGGCAAGTAAAATGTACGCAGGAAATTAAAAAAGCTAAAAGACAATCCAAAAATTGCCTGCAAACAAAGATCACCGTGCTAGTAAACAGCCCTTGAAATACATCAAGGACAGGAAACCAGCAAGGAAAAGCAGTCCAGCTGCTGGATGACAAAGGTGTATAAAGCACAGATGGGGATGATACAATTGTAGAGAGAAGCTCGGTAAATTCTTTACACCAGCCTTTACTGCTGAAACCTTTGGGGAGATTTCCACACCCAATACACTCTCCGTTGCAAATCTGGTAGAGGAACCAGTCCAATCTGAAGTAAAATCAGGAAATATCAGACTGAACAAGGAAGCTAAATGTTAATAAAGCACTGAGACAAAACAATTTTCACACAAGTTCTGAAGAAACTCAAATATGAATTTAAGGACTACTAGCCAAAGTATGTAAGCCAGAACTACAGAGAGTCTTTGTGCTTGAGAATCACAGATCCTGCCTGCATAACTTCCAGCTGCAGGAAGGGCTGTGTAGGGAACCTGGATACCACAATCTGGCAAGTCTGAATTCATTTAAGTAGGGGACTGAACATTAGAAAGAGTAGTGCTTCACAAGCTTTTTAAGATGGAGAGGAATCAGCAGTGCAATTCCTGGGATCAGTGCTGGGACTGGTACTACTCAACATGTTTATCAATAACAAACTTAAATGATTGAGGAAAATGTTGGTAGGTAGGCTTTAGTGTAGTAACTCCTCAAGGCAGTATCAATTCTAAATATTCCTACTTGGAAGGCAGAGCCATGCTTGACAGTTCTCTGAAGCCCTTGGTTCAGTGTTCAATAGCAGTCCAGAAAAGCCAGCAACCTCATTGGAATCCCCAGAAAAAGAGGAAAGCAGGACATTTCTGCCACCCCTCACAGCCTAAGCAATCCCACATCTTTAGTGCTGGGATCTGCTCTCCACATACCAAGAAGGACATTACCAAGGTGTCAAAAAGGACAACCAAATGGAAACAGAGATACTAAAAAGGCTGGGAGTCCTCAGTTCAGAAGGCATATGCAGTGGATATGACCAGGTGTAACAAAAACCACATGAGCTACTAAATGCAGGACAGTTGTTTGCACAACCCTACAAAACTAGAACAAGGCAGTGCATACTGCAAACAACTCATTTAAATAGAAAGGACATGTTTATCCAGCAGGTTAGTAGCTTCTGGAACTTGCTGTCACGCAAGACTCTGAAGGCAAAGGATGTTCATGGGTTCAAAAAGGGATTAAACAAACTCTAGTCAACAGGTCCATAAATAGAGACTTAAACGACTAAACAGGTACATATCCTCTAATATCCTTAACAGAAGAGCTGTGGGAACTGGAGATGTATGGAGAGAAATGGATCTCAAGAAACAGCTGTTGGAGGTTCTCCTGTTACCTTGTCAGACACAATACTGGGCTAACTGGAACACCGAGGCAGCTCTAAAGTTATTCATTTTTCAGGTCAACTTAGCGTTCCCACACATCACACCACTTCCTGAGGATGAGCAATGACCCCAACAAAGGAGCAAGGTGATAGAAAGCAAACATATTCATTACCCCTTTATGACAGGGGTGAGAATGGGACAGGGACAGATACAACCAGCAAAGAAAAGGAAATGAAACAATTTAGACCAGTTAAAGGTGCCAGAACTTCTCTTGTAACACCCTTCCCTTGAAAACACCTTTAACATCTCTACACACAGTACAGTAAGTAATTATTTTACCCACCCAGTTTATTTTTTAATTCATCAGTTTCATTTTAGAAGCATTTTTTAAATTAACACCATCTTTGAAGACAGGAAGTTATTTATAGCTCTAAAAATGCAATCAGCAAGGCTGTATTTCCTGTCTTGTAAGTGAAATATAAGCACGGACAAGAGAAAAAAAAACCTCACAAGAAATGCAATTAGAGCAAGTTTGTTTTCAAGATAATAAATCTTCGTTTTGATGTTCAATTTATTTCATTATCTTGTTACTCATACAGTTTTAAAAAATATTTTTGTTTGGCCCTTGGGGAAAAAGTTTCTATGCTATAGAGATAAAAAACGAATCAAGTTTGACAAAGTTCTCTTATTCCTGCCCTCGACACAGTCTGTTTCAAAACCTTACACTGGTAGGAAAACTAGCTAGAAGGGAACTAGCACTGGAAAACTCACCACAGAAATTATGACAGGCATGAACAGACATGAAACATCACACATTTTTCTCCTTCTCCACAGTTTAGTGAGAAGTAGGCTTGTTACTACAGTCCCCTATTCCAATATCAGGATAGCCATATATTACTAATATATAGCTATATATTACTAATACAGTATACTTGTATTACAGGTGTATATACATATAATAAAGCCACAGGATCCTGCAGTGCTTATAAACTGATGAGCAAGTTCAAAGAAGGTTACCTCAGTTGTCCAGAAAAGTACAATATAATATAAAATCAATGTAACACCAAGTACTAAAACTTATTTACACATTTATGTTTACTTTCACCCTCTGAGACAAAGCAGAAAGTAAAAAAGTGGTAAAGCATTTGCAGTTAGAGGATCCTACAAAACCTACATTAAGTTTAAGGTCAACAGCACTTGTGGAGAATGGAAAAAGATCAATTCTATGGACTAACAGGAACTATTTTACCTGGAGAACTATCTGACCATGTCCACCTGTCCTTGCTGGTGAGATGTCTGCAAGTCCTTAATTTTTGTAACCTCGTTTTCTGGCTGTCACTGTGATCCAGTCAGGAAGTGAGCCCCGACTTCTCCCAGGCTAACCAGGACCACATCAACATCCACAGCTAGAGCTTGGGAGTACCCTGGGAAAAGAATATAACTGAGCTGTGTATCAGGGAAGAACTAAATAGATTGAATGGGAACTCAATACTTTATTAGTCATCTGAAGTGAACTTGATAAAGGCCCAATTTCAGGTAAATTGAAGAAGCAATGCTTCTACTGATTGAGTTTAGAAGCATTTTAAGAAAACACACACGAAACTGACTTTTGCTCTGCACAAGATGGGATTATTTGATCAATAAGTACACCAGTGCCTATGTTGAGGCTGACTTTAGCATATAACTTGAGCAAAATTCCCTGTTGGTTGCAATAAAGCCTTGTTCCCACAGGCCGGGGCTGAGGTAAAATGGCGGGAAGTGCTTCGAAGGCAGCATGGCAGGAGGTCAGGCCTGCACAGCGCCGCTCCTGCCTCCTCACCGTGAGGGGATCCCTTCTGGATACTGGCTGCCATCCCACAGACACACCTTTAGGTACATCCCTGAGCAGGGCTGAGGGAGTAGGGAATGCAAATCCTGCCCCTCCCTTGGGAATGCTGGAGCTCAAGACTTCCCAAACCCACAGCCTCTTCCATTCAAATGTGCTCGCTCTACTCACAAGCACAGACACTTTCACAGCAACATGAAAAACTGCTGTACTGCAAAGGAACAGGAAAATGAGTAGGAAGAAGAAAGGGAAATGTAGGAGAAAATAAAACAAACCTTCTTTCACCACTCCCCTGTCTGTGAGAAAGAGGCAGACTCACAAGCCAGGATCTCTTCTTAAAAAACCTGCAGGATACATGCTCAGATACTTGCCTGTCTCTTTATATAGAGCTCAGTTAGCACTAAATGCCTCCAGCTGGTTTCAAGTTACACCCAGAGGAAGTAGTACCATAAAATTCCTCATAGCCACCCAAACCATTACTCTTGTATTTTTTTTCCATGTGGGGTCATCACACCCCCTCTGGAAAGCTTAGAGGTACGATACCACTGCAGGCCTCTTCAGAGAGAGCCTGACAATGGTGTATTATGAGGCTTGTTGTAACATCCTTTCAAAATTCTTAAGGTCCAGTGGTTTAGAGAAGAGGGCCTTTTGTGTCTGCTGTCAGTTCCAGGAAGCTCCTGTCACTGGCATGGAGACTGCATATGGAAAAGAGCTGCTAAATAGACCAGTTAAAAGAATATAGGCGCAGTTTTGCTCCCACGTCACTGAAAACCATGAATGCTGCAGCTCTGCCGAGGTCAGAGGAACTGCACTGCTGTGATGATGGGGGTGAGGCGCCAGCTGCTGTTTCCAAGCCAGGGCTCCCTCTGCGATGCTCTCGCCGGCTCTGCCCAAGACACAGCCCCGAGGCCAGCACGACCACGATGTCAGCTCTCAAACAGCAGCAGCAGCCTGTGTGCAGGCACGGCTCCCCAGTCTTACCCACAGCAGCTCTGCTGTCAACTTTCCCTGCACAGAACAGATGAGGTTTCTCACCTCCAAAAACCAGGCTGGACATGAATCAGTAATGCCTTCAGACATGAAGCACTGACTTAATATCTTCCTCTTCTTCCATCAAAGGAAAGGAAAGCTTATGATCCTAAAAGATCTGAGGTAAATAACCTAAGTAAAACAGGCCATTCTTTATAAAATTCTCTTTCCTGTGTACTTTAAACACAGCTTGCTTATTGCTTTTGGTTTGTAACTTTCCTTTTGATACAATCAACAGTGTAAGAACATACAGTGATTGTCTGACCCAGACTTTGTGAGTGCTTCTTACAGAACATGCCTTCATACTTTATTCCTTTCACCCAGTCAGACTTAATCCTTGTCCAGGAGAGATGGTCAGTATTTTGGATCTGCAGTTTGTTTTTTTTTTTTTAAAAATTGTTTTTAATGACATTGATTCCAATTACATGACATAAAACATGTGAATGAAAAAAACCCTTTACTTCAGTATTTACCAAACTGCTTACACCATCATAAAGAATTAATGGAATTATATATTTTCCATTAGTAGACAAGCAACTTCTTAATAGTCAACACTGCCAAAAATACTAGGCAACTATATGTCTTTTATAATGGGGTATTAAAGCAGACATCCTGGTTACTATTTGCACTGCACATTCATGTATTAAATTAAATTGTGACTGTCATTTAGAAGATATGGAAAATCTCACACCCCTGTCTCATCTTGTTTGCCTATTGTTTTGCACTGGAAATGTTCATCAGTTTATAGAATTTAGAGAAAGCAACATCACCTTGAAATCAATTGCAACAATGCCCTGCTGGGAACACAGAGCTGGGAGCTCTAATTCCTCTGGCCCATGCTGCCTGCAAACACAGTTCTTACAGACCTCTGCAACAAACAGGAAACTTGCAGTACTTCCAGGCAGATAAGAAAAGCTAAAACTGGGATCCTTTCATTATTTGGAATAGCTGAGAGTGCCTGTGCCATACTGGGTGCCACTGTGTCTCCCAAGTCCCCTTGGTAAGAGCATCTGCAATTCGGTCGTTGGTGTCCCCATTACTCACTCATCCTTTAACATTTTGCTGAGGTTAACAATCAGGACAGTGATTTTTGCTGCTTAGCAGTGGTTCCCATTGAAAGCTGGATTACACTGGTTTAAACAGTATATAAAAGGTCTCTGGGTGAAACTACAGGCTTGGTGATCAGATTATCCTTCATAACACAGTTCCAGTATCCTTTTTGGGTACTTTTTTGTTGTTGTTGTTGTTGTTCAGATATCATCCTGCCACTCCGCAAATACCTCAGATCACAGGACTGTTGAAGAATTACAGGAAAAAAAAGCAATAAAACAACAACTCAGAATAATGATTTTAACCTGCTAATTATTATTAGCAATAATTAGAAATAAACTGCAGTGAGTGTGTAAAACAGAACATGCCATCACTCATTTTCCTCAGCCAGGCTATCTGTGGACTCTCAGCAATTTATCACATTTCACAAGAAGCAGAAGCAAGTGATGCACAGGACTGACAAACAGAGCAAAAAAAAAAATCTTCTCCCACAGGTTAGATCTTCTACTTTCACACAGAATGTATGGCCTGTTTGAACCTTTTGCAATGAAGAAAATAAGTGAAAACATCCCTCTTTGACAGTTCTGCATCCTGTGACATTGGCTGCATCACAAGCCCCAAAAATTGCCTTTAGTACCATGGAACCTATACATAAAAAACAGCACTTCACTCTGAAGAATTAATATGCTGTCAGCTGGTCGTGTTTTTGGCAAGTGAGTGAATTTAATCCAATTACAGCAAAGGTGATGAGGTCAAGCTGACTCTCTGTAAAGACTCACCAGAAAGACTATCCTCAAAACAGAAGACACTGCAGCTTGCTAGACATGCTGTAGTGAAGTTTAGCAATGCTCAGACTTGTTATAACAAAGGTAAGTGCCAAGAAACTGCTTAGTGCCAGCAAACAGAAGAGGAAAGGGATTCAGCAAGAACACACTTTGTAAAGCACACTGTAATCCTAAGCACTTAATTGCCTTTGGCAAGAGCTGCATCCCATTGCTCTCTCAGAAGTCGTTTTATCTGCAACTTGATGCTCACAGCTACAGAGATGAATGGAGTGGGGGAGGAGAAGAACTGGGGGAACTACTGCAGGAACTACAGTTACCAGTCTGTCTTTATGAACTACCAAAGCAAAATATAAAAATTATTGGTATGTGCAAATCCTGATCTGCATATCCGATGCTTCTCATAAAAGCAAATGAAACCAACTCTCCTCCAGGCCCTTTAAATCACCTACAGTGCCAGAGAAATTTGTTGCAGAGTTGTAGAGTTACACACCTGTATTTATACTTTAGTGTTTACGTGTGACTGGCCTCACTTTCAGTCATTCTCACTGAACACAAGCAGGTCAGTGTTAATTTGAAGGTGCAGCCAAAGTTTGTTTCTTTTCCCTGCCTATAATGCAGCATTCACAAATATTTTACAATATGTGAACCTCAACTCATTGTTCCCACATAAATGGAAGACTCAAAAGTAAATAATGCACCAAGCCTCTTTAATTAAATAAGGAGTTTGGGGGAGGAGTTTCTGCAGACCCTTTTAAATCTTAAAGCCGGCCAACTGGATGAACAAAAGGTAGATTAGGCTCACATGATAAATCCCAGAAAACCTGAAAAGCCTTTGTTAATAAGTCACTAAGGGAATTTTTCTTTTTCCCCTAGAATTTCTGCTCACCAGAAGTGAGAGTTAAGATTATTCAAGCAGGTTTGGTTTCCAGCAGCATTAAATGGGTATATGCCTCATGGAGCTCTAATCTCCTCATTTCTATAGAGCTCAATTCTCCTTTCATTCCTACTAAAGCAGAACCAGTTATTCCTAGCTTTTATAGAGGGAGAAGCTGCTGAAAGTTCAGAGGCAAAAAAAGTTTATGAAGTTAGTTGATTCCCATGAAAACTAAACTGGAATTCTATATCAGCTTCAATAGCAACAATAGGAATATAAATGTATTTTCATTTCACTTTGGCATTTCTTTCATGTAGCAGGTTGCTAATGAGCCTTTTAAGTTTCCATTCATAAGTTAGTGTTCAGTAGCTTGTTCACAGAGCCAAATGACATGTTAGTCTCGCAATTAGTTTACTCTTCTGTATGTAGAGAGGCTTAATGAAAACATTATTAGAGACAGACCTTGCTGTAGCAGACTCAATGGACCCTGTACAACTTCTCAGAAGAGACACAGATTTCAGTAAACCCCATACTGTAAAAGACACGGATTTCAGTAAAACCCAAACAACACAGTTAAAAGTTAAAGCTATGCTAAAATTTAAAAAAAACCTCTGGAGTCCATCCTACCTGGAACCATCTGGGTTCACTAATGAATCCTTTTCAGCACTATAGCTTAATCATATCTTCTCTGCATCCAGTGCTGAAATCCAAACAACGTATGTAGCCCTAATGTACATCATGGAAGCATTCCCATCAGTGGGATGAAGGCAGCTGTACAAAGCTTACTAAGATCCTGTTTGTGTAGTGGATGCCACAGAAAAAGATTAAAAAGTCTACTGCAACAGGTGCAGCAATGTGTTTCTAGAGCCATGAGGGAAAGAATCACCTAACCTTCCATGGGAAGTTATTAAAAAAAAGAGTAATTTAGCATCAAAGAGAGAAGAGTGTGTTAATCAGCCAAGGGAAGAAAAAAATTACCCTCACCTGTGGAATAAAGTTTGGAAAAGCTATTGCGTACAGCACTAAACACAGTGAAAGCAAGTAACCACAGCAAGTTTTATTATGTACTTGACAAGTTTATGAATGAAAGAAGATGAGTATGTCTGCAAAACCAGGATCCCTTCCAGCCCATGCTCAGACCTGAATTCAAACTACCTAGAAGAGTCCAACAACCACAGACTGTGGCTACCAGTTCTCCAGAGTCTAACAAGAAACTTCAGCCATCTCCTTACATGGTTCTCAATGAGAGCTTCTGAGCACATTTTCTGGATTTAGACATCCACAGCTTAAGGCACAGCATTTGGAGCAGTTCTGAACTCTATTTATATCTGCATTTTGTTTTAGGAGAGCTCTGAAAGTAATTTGTAGCTGTTGGTTTATAGTGTTTCTAAGTACAGTGTATTTGGCCTGCATAAGGATATTGGTATGGATTTTGATTGACTGTAAAAATCGGATCCTCGCCCAGAGGAAGTCCTAATGAACTTAAAGGAGGAGCCAGGGAGAACAGAGAACACAAAACAGACCAAAAACTACTGAAAAATCATTCATCTCTTACATTTAATCTAAGGCAATGGCAATACGTAATCCCAGTTTATTTCAGACTTGATAAATTCCCTTTCAGCATTATACAAGTAAACCAACAGAACTTCACTGAATTATTTCCTTCATTCTCCTTTGCACCATGCAGCAGGGCAACTAAAGCTATGGACAAATGCTTGCAACAGCAGAGTTGCAGATTTATAACTTTCTTTGCAGCGGATCTTTTAAGACTCCCCTACAAGACCAATAAAAATGGGGTCAGTGATATTAACTGGTGTGAGCCTCTCACGTTTATACAAAATTCTAGCTGTGATATTTATTAAACTAGGCATTTCCTTTCTGCTCATGTCCATCTAAAAAGGTTAAATGCCATTAATACGTCACACACCAGCACAGGACATCCTGCCTATCATTCTAGTGGCTGGTCCTCTGGTAGCAAACATTCTCCTACTACAACCAAAAAGTCACTCCTGTTACTTTTTGAGTCAAAATACTTGTCCCGTAGCATTCATTTGCAAAAGGCTAAGGATGGCTGTAACATTAGTGTATTATGAGAACACAGCACACAGTGACCAGCTACAAAATAGTATCACTTGAGGAAACAGAAAATACTGGATATGTGCCAGATGAAAACTGACTATTCAGTTATTAAATATAATTTTGGTTTAAAAACAGATGGCTCCTAAAACGCACTCCTAGAACCTAGTTCCAGGAACATCTCAGCAAATATAGTTGCACAGGAAGACACACATCATATTCTGCAAATAATGCAAGTCATTAGCAGAATAAAATAAAGATGCGTGCAGCAAGTATGGAGAGAAAGATAGTACGGATTTAAAATTAGAGAGAAATTACTAGTTCTCTTACAACTCCGCTGACAGAAATGGCATTCCCAGCAATCCACAAAGAGGTAGCATAATTTTGTAGAGTCTTAATGGGGAACACACCTTCTGCATGTCATGTAAATCCACACTCAGCCCCACTCCCCAAATGCTTGGAACCCCCTTACAAGAAGGGTGTGGAATCAGGTATTTGCACTTATTGTCTCAGCCATTCCCTTTGTAGGGAGAATAATGCAGCCTTCAAAACACATTTGATTCCAGTTCCTGACTCTAGGAGAAGTATTCCTGTGGATTTACTCTGCAGAAGATCAGACTAGAGGAAAAAAAAAAAAAAAGTATCTTTAAAGTGTAAGAGGAGGGAAGGATCCTCTGTATTTTCATCTCTGGTCTCCAGCCCCTGCTAGTCTGCCATGCCACTCCCTTCCAGCCTGAGTGCAGGGAGCAGTGCCAGGCCAGAGTCCAGATGTGCACATGCAGGAAAGAGGATTAAAAGGCAAAGAATCCCCAAAAGCACATTGCTCCATAGCGTGAAGGCAGCCTGCAGAGAAGTGACTTCCCCGCCTCTGCCAAGTTAATGATTTTAAGCATTCATCTCCTTCCCCCATCCTCATGCAGGATGTTTAAGTGGTGTCACCAGGATTTATCCTTCTCTGAGACTCTAAGCATGTTGTGCAACATGATACAAATTACTTTGGAACAGAAGTTTAAAAAAAAAAAAACAACAACCCAGCACATACATTTTGTCTGCAACATTAAAGATGTAGATGTGTAGTGAAGGAATGTTGCTACATGTGCCTCCACATATGCATCTCTATATTTGAAAGGCTCAGGAGGCCAAGATAGAGCCAGAGAGATTATCCTTACAGCCGAGCCTATAAATGCTTCATCTTAGAAATCCTTTGCTACCTGCCAGCAGAGAACAATAAAACTGTAAAAATCATACATAAAAGATGACAAGTACTTACTACCAGGTTTGCTTGCTCTGGGATTAATGCACTCCGGGAGGGGAGCCGTAGGTGAGTCCTCCTCCCTGCCGGAGCCCGGCTGACGCTCTCGCCGGGCAAGGGACGGGAGCTGGGCTGAGACACCCGCAGGAATTCCGCGGCTCCGGTGTTCCAAGCCGGGCATGTGCCCGCAGCCCGCGCCGCTGGGCTGGCTCGCTGCAGCGCCGCTACCTCGTCCCTCCGGAGAAGCAGGTTTCCCTCTTCTCCTTCTCCTCCTCCTCCTTCCCCGCCTACTTCACCTCCCCCTGCGGAGGATGCCGCGGTACCCCCCACCCGTGCCCGCCCACGGGCTTCCCTCCTCGTCCCGGGGCGCAGCCGGCAGGGAGAGCCCCGCGGCTCCGGGGAGCGCTGCCGGAGCCGCCTCGCCCCGAGCT
>WEIU01023084.1:35447-69113 GCA_013389925.1 Aegithalos caudatus
GGGGCGGCCGCGGATGGGGGTGTCCGGATCTGGGTGCGGGGTGTATGGGGAGTGTGTAGGGATGCACGTGGGTGCCGTGTCAGCCGTGTGCTGCGGAGCCTGTGGGGATGTGGGGGTTACAGACCTTGGATCTATGCTGCATCTATGGGAAGTGTAGAGGAGTGTGGTTATGGGCTGGCACGGGATGTGAATGAAATGCATATGGGAGATGTGTGTGTGTGTTCTGGAGGAACTGCATAGCTTGCATATAGGGGAGAGCACAGAGGATGTATGTGAAGGCTTGCATGGTACTGGGATAGGATGCCCTAGGGGTGTGCCTGTGGGTATGTATGGGGAGTCTAGGGGTCTGTATGGAGCTGCAGCCCTGCCATGCAGTGCCCCCATGCCAGCCACAAGGCATTCTCTCAGGCACACCGGGACTCAGGGCTGCCCCTGCCTCCCCCACCCCCAGGGCCTGCCTAGGGCCCATGCCCTGGCACATCTGCCTAGGGACATCCAAATCTGGGGCAGGGGATTTATTTTAATAAACCGTTTACAGTTAATTGTGTTAAGTGCTAAAGTAGTGTAGAAGGAAGAGCAAATGCAAGATGGGGACAAATTGAATCCTCTTCAACAATAAGACCTTAGAACTGCTGCTTCATAATATGGGGCTGGAGACCCTGAAGAGGAAATGTATGAAATTTCATACGTTGCTAGCCTTTTTACTCTGATACTTTAATTTTTTTTTCATTTACACATTTACAAAACACAGTCAACTCTGTATTTGAAATGGACTTGCAGCCAGATCATAAACATACATGGGGATAAACATACAAAAAGCCCAGGTTCTATGGATAAAGCCATTCTTTTCTGTCATCTTATGTTCTGTGCTGCAGATTGCTGCTACATATGTTAATACATGGTTCTGAACTGCTACACAAAAAGGAAAGCATAAGCTGTAGAAAACCTGCCTCCTCACTGGACACTGATACTTTTAAGGGTGATGGAGTAAACCACAGCCCAGGCTACAATTCTTTCTCTCCCTGTTTCATCTTAATAGCCATCAACTCAGAAAAATGGGGCCAAGATAAGCAAGTCACAGCAAAGCTGTTCTTGGCTGCAGTGATGTCAAGAGTTTTATATTTGCAGAGACCTCAATGTTTTCCATTTTGATTCGGAGCTGAATTTTTCTGCCATTGATAGAGCATGTCCTGCAACCTGAGTAGACTGTACGTGGAGGCAGTGCAGGGTGCTGCCTTTTCCTGGTGCATCATTCCTGGTATCTGAGCTTCTGTGAAGGATGACAGCAGTTACCTGCATAAGTCCATGAAAAGTAATAGCCACCACTTTTGACTTTTTCAGGTGCAGTACAAACGGAGTGCACCAGGAGGAAGTGCTGCTAACTCTTCAGGAGGAGGGAGTGTTAGTTTTCTTTTTCCTAATTCCTTTAGATTGACTCTTAGGAGAACAAGATGCTTTTGCTGTTTATAAGGCTCTGGGACTTTGAAAAAAAGGTTAGTATTTATTTATTTATTTTCCCAGAATCACTGAAAATGGACTCCTAAAGAAAAGTTATTTTATTGTCAGAGGTTCTGAATACCTCAGTCCTCACTTGGCCTATTAAACCTCTCTCCCTGTTGGTTACAACCAGCCAGACTGATACTCCTGAGCTTTTTCCTTCTCAGTCCATGGTTGTGGCAAATTCTGGATTGCCAGACATTTTTCTCTTTAGTCCAAAACAAATGGACATCCATCCCTGATCTTTCCTGATGTGCATGCCTGTTTCAGATGGTAGTGCATGCACACAGAATTCCACAGCTACACACCCACCAGCACATGAGCTGTTAAAAGCAAGATGGTTGTTGCATGAACACTTGTTTTCTGCAGATAAATTATTATTTGGCATTAGAATACAGAAAGTACATGAAAACCAAAGAGCCACACAGAGCCAGGGACAAGTTTGCTTCAACCTTCTCCGTGGTCTGACTGAAGACTGTACTGCCAACACCTTCTTGGAAGAAGTTTTCTTCTCAACATATTTTAACTGTTAAGAAGATGCTGTTCTGCATCATGCTTATGCTTTTCTGTGCTGATCTCCAGCCTAGACTTCATGAAACTTTTTTCTCATAAATGTTCTCATGTCTTACCAGTTGGGAATCGCTGCTCTAGACAATCTTGTAATAGCATTGCCATCTCTGCTTTCAATTTAGAATGATTGCTCAGGCCTTAAACACTCACAAAGAACAAGGCCCAGTGTTGCCAGTGAACCCACATCTGCCTTCAGCTGAGAGGGAGGAGTAGGAGACACTTGAATCGTGATGAAAGCCACTCAGCTCCATAAGGAGAGCAGACGGTGCCCCTGCTGGGTTTCAAGGGATTGACTTATTTTCAGCAGAGCTCATCTTTTTTCCTGTTTTGTTTTGCTGGGCTTTTTTTCTTTGCTGGTTTGTTTTATTGGGATTTTAATTGCACAAGTCAGATCAAGAAGGAAAAGAAAAATTAGTGAGGGATGTCCCATCCTGGTAGAAACCAGAATGACATAACACTTGATGTCCAGTCACAGTTCATCCCCAGAGTCCTTTTGGGACCATTTATCTTCAAGTTGGGCCTTTGTTCTAAGAGCCTTCTAGGATGCTGGAAGTCAATAGTTCCACTTCTTTAGATGCTGATCTTAATTGTGATCAAGCTCAAGATAATGAAAGTTCAGATACAACATTTAACAAATGCTGCTGGCTACAGTAATCCTGTGCATTCTGAACTGCTTGAGGATTGTTTTTTTAATTGTAAACATCCTCCATGCAGCTGCTCCAGGGACGTGCTTAGGAAACAACGGCTGGCTGTGTTTAAAAGATTTCAACTCATCTTGACCTACATTTAGATTTTTGTAGCTTACAAGTCACGGACTGTAACCAGCAAAGCCCTCAGAGAGCTTATATAGCTTCTGTAGGGCAGGGCACAGGATGTGAGTGAAGGATGAAGTTACCCAGCTGAAGTGTTAGGAAAAGTGAGTTACTGAAGCTGAACTATGGGGTTCAGATGATTATCAGGTGATTAGGAGAACAAGGAGCAGCACTGCATAGAGGGAATAAAGATAACCTCTCCTTTTGCTTTGTGCTTTCTTCCCCATTCATTCTTTCAGTGGTAATCTTTCCTTAAAATTCTTTTGGCTCCTTTCAGGATAAAGTTCAGGAGGTACCTAAACACAATTGTATTTTGAATGTGCTGCCTTCTCACTTATACTTCTGCTCCAGAAATTGCTTAACTTTAGAGCTTGTTCCTGATATGACCCCTAATTAATCAGGGAAACTGCTAGAATAAGATACTTAGGAATTAACTTTATTGGAAAGGAACACATTTGTCCATTTCCCTGAGCCCATTCTTTCTTTTCTCTCTGACAAAAGCGCTTGTTTTGGTTTTTTTTCAGAATGTGAACACTCACTTTAAAAGCAATGCAGTTTCTAGCCTCTTGAGATTAGACGATAATCTTCTAAAAAGGGAGTCACTATAATATCTTCCCAAGTCTGCAGGCAGACTAAATTATCATCCTCATCCTGCTTATGTCTTTGCTGATTGGAAATATAGAAAGCATTAAAAGCCTGTGAGTTTCATGCTGCAAATAGGGATTGAGCATGTAAGGAGGGAGGAAGCCAAGAGGTCAGACACGATGTGGTACTAACATTGATGTGGTACAACATTTAGACCAGCATCAGTTTACTCAGTTCAGGGGAAAGAAAACTGGATTAGATGTGCCAGCAAAGGACCACACAGGAAGTTTATGCCTATCTGGTGACTTGCACAGGTATCTGAGCCTTTATGCTTCTATGTTTGATGGAAAAGGGCAACAGGACTGTAAGCATTTGGCTGCTGGGGAAATTTCAGATTTGGAAACTCAGCAGTTGTTTTATCATCTTGTATTTAGAGGCTGGAACAACATAAGCTAGTGAATAAACAAGGAAAATCTAGCAATTTCGTTGATTTTAATAGCTAAATTGCACAACTCGTGTTTCAAACTAACAGACTGTTCAGACTAGCAGACCAAATATTTGGTTGAACTACAAATATTCTGCGTCTTCATTTTTTCTAAAGCCACAGGTGGTGGCAGAGAACTTCCACTTTTGTAAATTACAGCCTCAAAACCAGTAACTACTTCTGACTTGCAGAATTAAATCCATCAGCAGGGTGCCACTGGTTTTCATGTAAGTCAAGTGGTAGATAAAGGGAGTGGTTACCCTGTGTTGTGCAAATGGACACAGAGAAACAGATACCAGCTGAAGCTTGGTTGACCTGCAGATCAATCATAGAACCACAGAACATACTGAGCTGAAAGAGACCTACAGGTCTTCGAAGTGCAGCCCTGGCCCTGCCCAGGACACCTCAGGAGCCACACCATGAGCCTGAGAGCATTGTCCAACCACTTCTTTGGCTGGTGCTGTGACCGGGGGAGCCCGTCCCAGTGCCCAACCACCCTCCACTCACCTAATATCCAACCCAAACCTTCTGGTTTACTGTAAAGACAATCAGCAGCTGGGAAATCTTCTCACTCTGCACTGTGCAGTTAGCTTTGTCCTTTTTCATGCAATGGGAACAGTGCCTGTGCATGGGGAAGACACAGATTCTTGTCCTAAAGCTCTCACTTCAGCAGAGCTAAAGAGCTAAGTTCAAATTGACAGGGGGAGTTTGAGATTAATCAGAGGCTGGGAAAATTCAGCAAATATGCCTATTACTGTTTCTAGCAAAGCACAGTTATAGTCTTCTCAATAATCTACAGTAGAGATTTTCCATTACATCTGGAGTTAGTGTCCATTGCTATGCATACAGAGACCAGCCAAGCCAGCTACAGAGTATAATTTACTTTTATTACAACCTTCAGTCTCTAATCTGAATTTCTAACCTAAAGAAAGAAGCATTGGTCGTGGCTACGTGGCTACAGCATAATTACAGAGATGCACGGTATTCTTATTTGATTGTTCCCTTTTTTTTTCCCCTCTCTTTTTAATGCAAAGCTAAAGAATGCAAATACCTCAACTCTTGGGAATGAAAGTGAAGGACAGTGCGATAGAAACAATGTCTGGCAAGTGTTACATAACACAGATTTGTTGCCCTCAAGAAGTAAACATGATAAATTGAGAGATATAGTCGAAGTTTGCCTAATTCACGGCAATAAAATTGTTACTTGACAAAGCTCAGATTAGGTAACTTCAACAGTTATGGGAGAGTAATGTAGCATTTGTAATTAAAAGCTTTTGCCAGGAAATGCTGTTCAGTTATCAAGCAATACACAAACAGTAAAAATGCAAGAAGATATTATAGTTACCTGTGAATGCAGCACATACCTGACCATGCTCCAGTGCACATTTGGAATTTCCAACCTCCCGCAGCAGGAGTTTCACACAAGTAGTTCAGTATCTGTATTTTGGAAACCAACCCCAGTTACACTGCAGATATAACCAGGCTTCTGGATTTATAGCCAGAACTGTAAGTGAGTCTATTGCAGAGCAGGAGAAAATATGCAACTTATTGAGGGGAATGCTCCCCTCTAGGAGGGCAATGCAGGATTTCCCAGGCACTTCCAAGACAGCTGTATTTGCACATCATTCAGCTATGGCCCATGTACCTGAAGATACCATGTAGATATATCTAGTACAGTTTGCAGATTTAGGGAGAGAGAAAATGAATACTTGTCCCCTTCCTTCTTTTTCCCTGAAAGAGGAAAACATTCATTTTTACCAAATTTAATGAGAGAAACCAATCTGTCTTTATTGGTGCCCTAGCTGAAAGTATTGTCAGCAAATTCCATCTAGACTAAAAGCTTTAAGTCCCTGTGGTGGTGTCAGATTTCTCAGACTTTAAGTTAAAAATGAGTTTGAGTAGATTAACTAGCTGGGACTTGAAGATAAAGCTGGCTTCTCTTAAAGAAATGTGTTTTACACACTGCTAAGTGCGCTTGGTTCCTCTTTTATTCAAAGGAAGTAAAGGAGTTTTGTGAAAAGAGCCTTCAATAGGGTCTTTTCCTTTTCAAACTGTGGAAGAGTTCCAGCCAGTCTGTAGCACTGGCTTGAACTTTGTTTTTCTCTGAAGCAAGAACCCTTTAGTTTTCAGTGGCTTCCACATTTTTTTCCTCCTTCTTTTGTAAAATGTGCCAGTGAAGTCAAGTGGGTTGTATTAACATTTTTACAAACATTCACACTTAGGACCAAAAAAGGAAGTATTTAATAAATATAACCAGGAATATGTTGGAATGTTGATCTTTTGATGATCATAAGAATTTTCAGTCACAAGGTCTAATCAAATATCCCAAGTTGGAAATGCTTCCAGTGACTGCTATGTCTCCTTGTTATCTGGTCAAACATTTTTAAGTCAGCCCAAGTGGCTTCTGTGCCAAAGTGATATTTTTAATGTGAATAACACACATGCACAAGAGACTGCATTAGAATTCACCTAGGCTAGTGACCTTTTGGCATCTTAAATCTGCTCTGAAAGCCTCAATTTAACTTTATGTACAGGGGGATAACTGGCAATGAAGCAGCTCTACAGTGATAGTTGTATGTGTTTATTTAGAACAAAATTTTTTGGTCTAAGAAAAATTTGTCTGTGTGGCTTAGTATGGCAGTTTGGACTACCATTGCTGACATTCTTAAATTGTGATGGAGTGGGAAAAAAAAGGGAATAAAGACATCACATGAGACAGTTTTCCAAAAGCTAATTTAACACTGTTATTCAAGAAAAAAACATTTTTGCCAATATTAGATCAAGAAAACAAAAATTAAACCCAGAGATAGCAAGTGACTAATTAACCACTTCTGATTAGGAGCAGAAAAATTCCAGTAGTACTCAGATAGTCAGAGCTGCTTTGTATTACCTGGTAAAACAACAACAACAAAACCCCAAAAAAAACAACAACACAAAAATTTAAAGAGACAATCAGTGCCCCAAGGAACATCTCCTCTACGTAGACAAGTCAGACAAAGGAAGCTCATTGTTTTAGAATTAGGGAACTGAGGCACAGAATAATTGTCTTGTCTGCAGCCAGTCTGTGGTAGGAGGGTAATTGAATGCAGATCTCCTCACCACATGCACATTCTCTATATTCCAACTGGTCAGCTGAAACAGCCTTTCATTAACTGCTCTGTCAACATACCAAGAATTACAGAAGACCGAGAACATTTCATATGCTTCAAATCCACTTCTCCCACCATGGCATTTAAAAGTATGTAGAGCAAACACCATAGACACACTGAGTTCTCCAACCCAGAGGGCAGGTTGGCAACTTACAGACTCCTCTCCCTGTGATATTCCCACTGATGTTCTATTTTGAACTCCTGCTTCCTGTTGCAGGATCAAGTTTTTCTTTAAAAAATCTTGAAAAAAAAACTTCCAGCTCTCCTTTTACCTCCTTTAGAAAGAGGAAGCTTTATTTACTTTAAGCTAGGATCTGCCTTCTTATCATACCTTTTACAGTGAATGGCATTTACCTATTCAAACTTGATAAACTGCATCATCCATGTGAAGGGTGAGGCTATTGCAGCACTTCTAAAGTCAGTAAAAGCAATTCTCAGCTCTACCATCAACCAGCAGAAGCCAGGAATTAATCTTGTTTGTGTCAATGTAGTTTTTGGAGAAGTCAAGTAAGAAAATAACCACAGGAAGGTTCTGGGACACCAAAGAAAATTAGATTGGGCCGTTTAGCTGAGCTCATTGACTCCAGATAAAAGGGGCAATTCACAGTCCAATTCCACTCTAGGCTGTGACACAAGTGGGGCAGAAGGTGTTCCCCAAAGCAAAGTATTTTCTTTTATAGACCTGTGAAAATACTTCGCCCAGTGGGGCTCCACAGGCCCCCTGCAGTACAAATAACCAACTGCCAAGTTAGGCCATTTGTTTTGCTAAACACAACCTTCTCCAAAGCATTTTTATGTTACACATTTGTGTATCTTATTCATACACATCTTAACCTACTGGGAACCAGGGAGGAGAAAGCACTTAGAGAACAAAGTGTGAAGGCCTCCATTTGCTCACAGGACAACTGAGCCACTATTTAAGAACTTTGGCACATGGGCCATGCTAGAAACAGCATTTCAGGTGCTTAAAATGAGGAATAGTAATAATAAGATGTAAAAGCAATAGATGGAATTTTGGTCCTTCTCTTTGGTAGCTTTTCTTTGCTCGAAATATAGAAATAGTTTGATCTTTGCATGACAAGCAGTTTTGTCAGCACAAGGGAAATGTTACCAAGTCAAAAACAAACCTGTGGCTCCTTAGAAGCCCTGGAGTACCAAATCAGTATTTGCTGGCCTCACAGCCATTACCTCACCTGTGCCAGGCTACTCTGTCAGTCAGGCTGTCCAGCTCTTTCTTCATAGTGCAACATAGCTGAACCCCATTTCCTAAAATATTCCCCCCTTAAAGCTTGTGCCTGGAGCACTACCCTAGAGCCTGTTCCTTTTGAAGACTCAGCATTTGCTGGTGTCCAGGAACACATTCAGATTCTTTCAGGTCATGTTAAGACTCTGACTCCAATGTGTCCTGTGGCAGGGAGCTCCATATTCTAGCCCTGTGATGAGAAAATATATTTTAAATCAGTTTTGGCTACTGCCTGTCTGATACCACTTAGAAGAAAAAAGAAAGAAAAACAAACGAAAAGAACTCTAAAGGAATAATTTGTGTAAGGCTAAATTTTGTTTCTTAGAAAAAATACCCTATATCCTCCTTCATCTCCTCACCAAGGAAAGCTAAAGGATGCCTAGAACCTGGGTGCAGGGTAAGAACAAAATGAGACAAGTTCTTGTTGCTTTTTTTGTGATTGCAAAGTAATGGGTAAATTACAGTGTCCTATGTTTGTTTTACTTACACAATGAATACATCTCCCTGCTGCTGGCACCAGAGGAGACAGGTCTAAAGTACAATTTTAAAAAGTTTAATTGTTTGCCATAGCTCCCAGGCATGGAGATATGATAAACTCTTGTATTCCTTCGGGCAACCTCTCATGTAGAGGAGAGGAGATCCCATTTCACAGTGCCCTCTCGTGCCCGGTGGAATAAAGTACCTCATTACAGACCAGGAGCTTGGCTCCACCGGGAGTGTTGCATCCACGGGGTTCTTTGGAGAAGAGAATGTAGGGCAGCGTTCAAATGTGCAGTTTCCATTATGGAGAGCAAATTAATTAACTAAAACCTAAATAAAATCATTCCCTCTCTTGACCACTTCCAAAGCAGCAACTACTGCTAGTGAGGCTGGCACAACACCATCAGCATATACACAGGCAAATTTTCATTCCTAGAGTTAGACTTTCTCCTCCATCTCCAAAGCAAGGGCTTCCTTCTCTGCTGGACAACAGGACTCCCCAAAAAGAAGAAAAATAGATGGAAAGCAGCTGACTGTCTGATGTTCACCCTTGAGCTAAGCACAGGGTAACTTCAGAATGTCCCTGAACTGTCAGGCTTAAAATGGCTGAGCACAAAAACGAGTACCAGCCCAGAGACACACAGAGTACTGAAAAGAAAAGCGACTCCTTCTTTTCCCTTCTGATCTTTGTTCTTCTTCCTGGTCTTATCCCACATGCTCAGTGTAAAATACACTCTATTTGCTTGTACTTACAACACAGCTCTTGTAGCACAGTGTCACTACGAATCTTCCAGGGGCAGTTTCTTAATACCAGTTAGGCTCTTCCTTTCACCTGTGCTAGCAAAAGAGTAATTTAAAAAGAGATTGTCTTCCTTGCAGCAGAGAATCTTCAGACATCAAAGTTGGCATCTCTTTTCTCTGCAGCCCTGCAGTGAAATATTGGGTATTCAAGTCATTTCTGATCAAAAGGACTACTTTTGTCATGGGCTGCCTTATGCCCTTGAAGTCCCTAAATATTTTGGCAGCCAGATCCAAACAAGTACGCTTATAGAAACTCTGCTTTCACACATCTTTGATGCAGCTTACTGTCTGTTCCAAGCAGTGCCAGCTCCACAGGCTGCCAGCCCCAGCCCCTGTGGCTGATCCCCAGCCCAGCACAAGAAAAATCTCCCCCCCCACACACACTAGTGACAGTTCCCCCTGTGCATCACAAGATGTGGTGCTGCTTTTTGACAGATCAGCAGACTAATTCCCTGGGCACCAGCCTAACTCAAGCTTTAGTTACTGGTTATTTGTATTTCTTTATAAACTACAATTTCAGATTCTAGGTGTTTGGGTGGTGTTGTTTTTTTTGGTTTTTTTTTTTTTTTTTTTTTTGTTGTTGTTTTTTTTTTTCCTTTCCCTGCAGGGGGGAAATTTGTGAGAGATCTTTAGTGTATCAGCCTATATATCAGCCTGTATGTATCTCAGCCTATATGAGCATTCTTGGAGCAGGCTTTCAGGGCATTTACAGCTGGCTCTCTTCTATACAACTTCTAATTTTCTTGAAACTTGTAGCAGGTCAATTATCTTGTTCACCCCCCCCCACACACACACACACTTCTGTCACATTAGCTCAAAATCAGGGAATGAGTTCAAAAGCTATTAAAGGTACATAGACAGATACCAGTATCATATAAGTCTCACTTCCTTAATAAAGTAAATTAACATTTCAGATGGTGTCTGGTTCTCATTGCTCACAGTCTAGACAAAACAGGCATAAACAGGACAGACAGGGCATTAGAGCTGAAATTTATTTCTATCTTTATTACATTTTCACAGAAAAGAAATTGCAAGTTGACAATAAGAATATTACGTGGTTTTGGGGACAGCTCAAGTGAATGGCTACAGAAGTAGCAGCTGTTCATTTCTATTTTTCCAGATTTATTCCAGAAGAGGAAAATACTGATCAAAATTCAGGAGTGCCTAAATGGAGCTCTCATTAGATGGGTACCCACTGCAAACAGCACTGGTTGTCAAAGCCATTTTGATTTTTAGAAGTGATCTCCAAACTGCTTTTTTCTGGATATCCAGTCTTCCCACTGGTTCCAGATGATGATGAGGAAATTCATACAAAGACATTAAAAATAAATTATATATAAAAGTTGGAAAATGGAATTGGGTGTACGTGTGGTGGCAGGACATGAGCAGTAACCTACAAATTAATGCTGAGTTTGAAATGGAAAAAAAACAGAGAGGGAGAAAAGCAGACAAAAGGGGAGCTTTGAAGTTCACTCCAATGTCACAGCTGAAGGACTCCATCATCAGAAATCAAAAGAGAACGTAGATGGATATTGCTTTATAAAGTGCCCATAAAAACTGGATGTGCAGTAAGACAGCTGTAATAAGCTGAATGCTGTGAGTTAATCCATACTTTTTTCACAAGAGCACTGAAGCTAATCCATACTGGCATTAGGCTCAGTAATTACTCAGTGCAGGTGCATACATTTGCTATGCCTGCAGCTTTGATGCTGCTCCAGCACAAGCTGTTAGCTGGGAAGGGCAGCAGCTGTGGGGATGTATTTTGTACCTGGCATTCATTAAAAAGTCCAGTGCAGAGGTCCCTGCCAGGACTCAGCTGAAAGTGTGCACTTGGTGGATTTTGTTTCTGGAAGTGCTTTGGATTCAGAAAACTGTGACTAATGCTCTGTTATTCCACTATAAGGATTAACAAAATATTGGAGTATTTAAAAATATGTTGTGGCTGTAGGGGTTTTTTTTGCCTCTATATGTGTACATGTGTAACTATACATAGGTATATCTGTGCATGAAGGCAATATTTAGTCATTAAGCAGAGGAGTAGCATCATTCCAAGCCTTAATCTGAAAAAAGGTGCCTAGTTTGCCTCTCTGATCTGCAAAACAGACTAAGATGTCATTGCACTGCAGATGTCAACTCTGATTATTATTTTCAAAACCAGTTCCTTTGAATGAACTTGAGATATTTGAAGATTGATGGCTGTGATAGCTCAAAATGCTAAATATGTTTTTGGTGAACTGCAGAATAAAGGAGTGGAACAGAGTGGAACAGAAATATGGTAACCAGCAGATTCTTCAAACAAACTTTTCAAGCTTTTCCCAAATTTTCAAACATATACTACCACACCTTGCTTACATCCCCAGATCTTTGGTGTCATTTCATCAGAATGGATATTTCTATTGGAGTATTGCAGAATGTCTGCCTTAAAGAAGAAGAAAACCATGCCCGGAAAAATGAGACACAGATGAATTATGGTAATATCTGGCTGTTTAAACAGGGCTGTTTAGCAGTATGCTTACTGCAAGGGACAAGTCAGTGTTCCTCCTACACTCATTAACCTACCTCTACACAGAAAGTGTCTCTCAAAAGATACCTTGATAATTTTATGAGTGGGGTGTAGGTTTCCTAAGGTTTGGAAGTATTTCTAGTACATCTTGGTTATTCTTAAATCAGATTATTGCTCGGATTGATCTCCCCAGTGGTGATGATTTAGCACCTTCATGGGCCACCTCAGAAGTGATGAGGGCTTCAGCAGAAAGAACAACCTTTCTGACCAGCTACACTTTCCAGAGGGGTGAGAAGCATAGAAGAGGAACAGATGTTTCCACATGTGAATAGAAAGTGTTAGTCTCCAGCATTCCAATTCCCAATGTTTTCATATACACTTAAAAAAAGTCAGTTACAATTTTATCCCTTGAAGGAGAGACTTCCTAGCAGATGTATTTCTCTGCATACATGTAAGTTGGAAACCATGCTCACTTCAGTTGCAACGCTGCATTCATTACTTCCTAAAGATTCAAGGGGCTGGGGTTACAAACAACCAAAAAATTACTCCAAAATCCACCCCCAAAATACTGCAGAAAATCCCTCAGCCTGTATGTTTTCCTGCCAGAGTTTAATTTTTGACTGGATCTGTTTGATGTGTTTGCATGTTGCACATATTGCTTTTATGCCAGTGTGGGTTCATTAGGAACAGAAACGTGTCTCTCGTGAGCTGGGGATGGGAAATTAGAGGCAGCCTAGTCACATCAAAGGGAAATGTTTTCACCACAGCTATGGTGCTCAAGAAACATTTTAATTTCTTTACCACAGTTTTACAATGTAATCTGATTTGGGCAGCTTTCTGTATCTCAATCTCCCTGCTTTTAAATAGAGGTTCCAATAATAATTAATTACACATATTTTTTGCCTATTTGTACTAGATTTTAGGATTTTTTTCTCTATATATATCCCTCATCTTCTAAAATCAAATCTAATTTTCAGTCTTTTAGCCTCATAACAATAGAAATAATTATGGTGACTGCAAAGAGAAATGGCCATAATTAATTAAGAGAATGAGCAAGATTCCGAGACTCAGATCAGACTCCTATTCATCAGTAGAGGCATTCAAGTGCTAAATGATTTGCAATAAAACTTGTAATTAAAGTTCTAACAGTTTTTCTAGTGCAAAAGACTTTTTACTCTAAGAACATTTCAAATACTTCGCTATATTTCTAAAGAACTGGGACCATGAATGAACTATTTATTCATGGAACAATGGCTATAAGGTAATCTCATTAAGGCAAATGTAATGATAGGTTGAAAACAATTAATCAAAGAGATCTAAACCCAAACTCTTAGAAAAAAAAAAAAAAAAAAAAAAAATTATATGCTTTCATTATAGTTTGAGCTATATACAAGCAGATTGACTGTTGTTAACACACCTCTACATGAGGCTTCTGGCTGGACAATGGCTGTTGGAAAGCCCCTTTCCTCTGCACACATAATCTTTGTCCAAGGTATCAGCTTTTATTTTACCAGAATTAATTTGGCTTCAATAAATCTGAATAGCAAATTCATGCTTTTTAATGCATTTTAATGCATGCAATATCATCTGCTTTTAATGTGGCTATGCATGTGTGCAGTGTGGAGAGAGGCTAATGAGGAAGGGACAGTAGGATGGTGAAATTGTGTATTGTGTCAAAGGAAGTCAAGTGCTAGACTGCCAGTACTGAACTATGGAATATCAACTGAAAGTTCAAGGAAATTTATTTAAAACTGAGCAAACTGGAGGTGATGTCCACTAGTCCCCAAAATGACCTTTACACTTTGATGAGAAATTATCCCATCTCCCATTATCCCAAATATGCCTTGGATTGGAGACACCCAAGGGCATTATACCTGCACTACTGTTTTAATTAGAGTTGATGTTTCCAAAGAAACAACATACCTTGTGCCTGCTAGAGCTAACTGGAATCCTTTAAGTCCAGGCATGCTTAAACTGAAAACAAAGGCATTCTAGCAACTGATTTTTGGAAATAAAAGTGGAGAGGAGAAGCACAAAAGTGATAGAATATAAATTGTGAAGACACCTAACTGTGAAGGTGGCTTTCAGGTATTCCAATGACTCAACCATCCTGGAAGTGGAAAGATGGACAGTGTCACCAGCATTGTGTCTGTTGCTGTTGATTGTGCAGGTTTTTTCCTCTTTTATCTACAAAAGAGATTTTCTCCCTATTTCTTTTGATTCTCTCCATCTCTCTCCTTCCCTTTCTCTCATTCGCACATCTGTTTTAGTTCCAGTTCGAGTTTCACTACCATTGTCACTGTAATGAGTTGTGCCCAAGCTCCTTCCCTGAGAAATGAGGGAAGCAGAGCTATTCCTAGATGTGTCTGTCTCATCAGATGGGCAGCACTATTTTCCCTTGCACCTTTACAGCACCCGTTCGTGCTTATATTAATACAAATGATCAGAATTAACCAGGAGAGCTACAAAGCTCCATCTAACAAAGAAAGGTTTTGCTGTATGTATGTCTCACAAAACTTACAGACTTCACTGTGCTCTGAGCTCTTCAGGAGAACTGCACATCCAGTGTAATGATACCAGCAGCAGCTCCAGCATTAGAGCTCAGTGGTGAAGAAGAAAGGCCAGGATAGCTCTAGCTGAATTTCCATGGAAATATTTCCTGAGAGATCAGGGCTATCACCACTTCCACTTCTACAGATATCTAGGGTTTCTTTTAAGCTTTCACTGAAACACAGAAATTATTTGCAAGGAAATAGGAAAAAAGCATGATTTCCTCCAAATGTGTTTGGTACATTCAAGGCCCAGGTAGGAGATTGCTGACAGAATTTCACTGCCACACAAACAATATAATCACATATGGGAAGAAGTTCTTATGAAAAATCTTGCTGAAAACTGCAGTTTAACAAGAAATTTAACAGCGATCCCATGATCCGCCTAATTAGAAAATGGAAAAATGGGAACATATTAGGACCAAAGAATACTGCAATCTACATGAGAATATAGCAATTTACTATCAATTATGGACGAAGTAGGAAGACCAGAATTAGCAAGCTTAGCTAACATAACCTGTCAGCTAGTAGCTTCTCTGTTAAATAGTGGTAAGACTGAATATTCTAGCAAATACAGGTCCTGATACTAAAACTGAGATGCAGACTTCCTTCACAGGCTCAAAGCTGAGATACTTAGGCTGATTACAAGTACACAGACTTTTACAAGCATTTTTGGGAATTTGGCTTGGAAGGTCCCTGGAAGTTAAAGCTATGATTTATAATGAACTGCCCACAGACATTCAGATTCCATTATGGTAAGAGTCTGTTTCCTCCAGTGGATAAAGGAGGAAGAGTCTTATCCTAGTAAGGATTGCACTGGAAGGAAGATGGGAGCAGATTCATCTACAACGTGCTATTTGCAAGGACAGAAGTATGGCAGGAAGGAAAGGGAGAGGCTTTAATATATAAGCATAAAGCCACAAAGATTAGACCAAGAAATGCAAAACTGCTCCAGAGGAAAAAAGCACAGTCTGTTGGTGTTATTCAGTGTAACAATGCACAGAAGGAACACATTAATTGTAACCTTGATTAGATTGTCAATACTCACAAGAGGTTGATGGGAACAACAAGACTAGTTAATGTCCCCTTAAACTGCCAGAATAACTTCTTTAAAGAACTGCAAACCCACAAACATTAAATCCCTGGTGACTTGGCTTTCTACACCGCCAGGCTGTCTGAGCACAGGCTGAGAATGATCAATTACAAGCCTTGTGACTCGAGTAATGAATCTTGTCGCAAGCCTGTAAAGTAAACTTCAAAAGAAGGGTTCTTTTGCTAATTTTTGGAGCCCTGAATGATTTTTCAACAAAACCCGGGCATTCTAAAATGACCTTCATTTGCAGTGCTCCCAGGTCTCAGTAAAAGGGAAACCAGACTTTGGGTGCATTTTGTGTGTTCCTGTTTAAAAAGTAAAAAAGCTGCTGCTCAGTTACTTCAGCAGAGGGGATCCAGCTGAAGGAGAAGGAGCCAACTGGGGGGAAATTTCTAGGCTTTTAGAAGTTGTTTCTGGAATTTAGGAGCAAAATGTTTCTAATTGTGGCTTCTGTGGGATGAAATGACTGATGAAACAGTGTATTTGGAAGATGTGGCCAAATCCAAAGCAACCACTTTCTGCAGCACGGCTGGATGACAACAGCTTTTGTTGTAGCCGAGTAAAACAGTGGTTTAGGAGTGCCCAGAGCTGTTTACAAAGGAAGGAAATCAGCTTCAGATAACTTTTAGAAATGGCCTCATTTATACTGTCACGGGCATGAAGTGTAGATATCACCCAAGATCATGCCAGAAGACCCTTAAGCAAGAAGGGGCTGCACAGGACTACATCCTGTCACTTTTGGAACCTTTGGTGGAAGTTTCCAAGTCAGCCATCAGAATAGGTTCAGCAAACATCTCAGTAATTTAAAATATTAATGGTGAACATGTGTTGTAACTGCAGTTAATTAAGCATTGATAAAAGAATCTGAGCATAAACAATGACACACTCCCTGGAATATTTCCTAAGCAGCACCAACAATAGCAGCTCTGCCGTACACAGACTGAGCCGGCCTGCAGGAATGAGCGCTGTCTGAATCTTCTTCCTGGGTCTGTGGGCATAATTCCTGCTTGTTTCCAGAGCCAGCTGCTGGGAGACAGCTCTGCTGCAGTGACTGCACTCTGAGCCTGGCTCCTGGAGCAGTGATTTCCCAGGGGATGCTCTTAACCCTTTTGGAAGGATTAGGGCTGGATTATGATGGCAAAAGTGGAGTAAAAAGAGCGATGGCCCGTGAGGGAGTTTGATGAGTGTTCACTCAACACAGGGTGTGAATGGGCAGGGCTGTGTCTCCAGTCTGTACACACACTGCTCACTGTTATCTCAGGTGACATTGTGACTGCAGGTGTGATTACCACTTGCAGAGGGAAGGTTGTTAGTGACACTCAGAGGCTTCCTAACAGCACAGCAATGATTGCAGGACCCTAGTCAGGAATGCTCCTGGGAAGGAGTAGGAAGCTGGAACAGGCAATTGCCTATATTTGCTCAGTATATGTTACCCTGAGCAAATTGCAATGATGATGGATAGTGTTTTTAAAATAAAAATAGAGAGTGGTTTTGAAAAGAACTCACTTCAAAGTCTGATTTGAGCCTGTTGTTCTTCAGACTATGACTGCTGCTATCGTAAAACTCTTGCTTCAGTGCTTACAGGATGGCTCCACTGCTCTCTCACACATTGGGTTGTGGTTTAAAAGATGGAGAAGCTGTCAAGATTCCCATGTGTCTGGTGTTACAGAGGGAAGGTGAAAAGCAGTAGTCCTTGAATGACATGTTCTTGCCCAGGGGCCTGTGTGGGACATAAAAGTGCCATACTGAAAATTCTTTGAGTGGAAATGAAACTTTGGTTGGAGACAACACTTGTGTTGGAGAGAACTCAGTGTCATGGTGAACTGCTGCATCTCTGCAGACTGGGAGGGAAGGGGGATGAAGGATCAGGAAATATCTTTCCAGTGCTGTCTGTCTGAAGCCCTGGGGAGTAGAGCAGAGTACCTGGCCCTGGTTTGCTTGTGTTTCATGGAAAGGGGGTGCTGGAGCAAGGGTGATATTTGGATGATCTTACTGCTGAGACTAACTATGGAAGAGAACTGGCATTCCCCAGGGAATAAAGAGAACCAGAAACTGATATTAAAGCTATTTATATTCTAGGTTATGCCAAGAAAAATATTTTACACTTAGCTTAATATCATAATTGCAAGTCCAAAACCATCACTGCTAGCTTCTAAATACAGAATAGAATCTGGGAGGAGGCAGTAAGAAAACATATGTTTTGGCTTTATGATTGCAGCAGAGAAATAGCCAGAATTCATCATGGGCTTGGACAAAACCAGGAGTCTTTAAAGAAATAATACTTCTAAGTGGTCTTCAGACATTCAAATGCCTAAAGAGACTATAAACCACATAATGTTAGCTGTAACACAGATGGCCACTACACTTTGAGCTGTTTAAGCTGCTTTTTTCAGTAGTGAATCACCAATTTTACACTGTCTTTGGAACAGTGTAAAAACTTCAGTAATGGATATTCCCATGAACACAAAAAGATTTTCAGCATGTGTTCCTGCCTCTGAACTTGCAATAACACTGGTGTCACTTCATGACTGGGGATAGTTGCATACCTGTGCACTGTGACACCACACTTGCGTTGGGGCCACTACAACTGGAGAATCTTTGGATAACATTCTCTCCATTCTGTGCCCTGACAAACAGAAGATGCCTCTGAAAGCATTGGGCTTGCAGTGCAGCTTGGTGTTTGGTCTTCAAGTAGTGAAACCATTCACTGATGATGCATTTAAGTACGACCACAGGATCTGTGTAAATCTGAATTTCGAGGTTGACATATCTTGCTCACATATTATTTCATCCCTGAAAAAGATCCCCATGTAACTATGGCATTTCCATTAAGCCCTGAGAGGGAAAGCAGTGTGGACTGTTTACAGAGAGACACCTTTCCATTGCCTCACTGAAGTAAAAGGCAAAAAGCTACAGTGAAAACACCTCCCAAGACTGTTAACACGGAAACAATCCATTTTCACAGATGAAGAGAAATCTGGAGACTAAAGAAGCTATTTTATTCTCTACCAAAAGGATTTCTCAGAAAAAACAAACTCAGCCTATGCTTATGCTTAAGAGAGACCTGATCAACTGCAATAGGAATCAAAGGTTGGGGGAAAGTTCTGTTCTCTTCAGGCTCCTGTCTGGCTACAGCTCAGATTACAAGAACTGTCATGAAAGTGACAGTGACACTTGATTTCACCTTAAAGAGGTTAAAGTGAGATCAGCAATAAGACCTTGTCTCCTACTTGACTGCTCTGTACCTAGGGCTCTGCAGGCAAAAGCCCTGACTCATGTAACTGAACACTCCAAAATACCTGTGCTGGTTTGAAAGTAAAACCAGTGAGAGACTCCAAGTCAGAAAATACAATTTAATAGGAGGAATAAAAGTGAAATAAAATAAATGAAAATTATACAACCTGACACCCTGTTAGTTAGGGTGGTGGTAGCAGTCCAGATGAAGTGGTCTTGTTGAAGCAGCGATCCCATAGAAAAAAAAGGTCTGGCAGCTCTGGTCCTCCAGGAGTCCAGCAGGCCTCTGCCCTCTGTGCTGTCCCAGATTATATCCAGGTGGGAATGCTTGGCTCCTCCCCCTAGGTGGAGCATCTCCCAATGGGCTGATATCATTCCATGAGTCATACAATGGGTCCTTGATTGCCCATTAACAGAGATAATTCCCACCTGTGAGTCATGTGGGAGGGCATTGATGGCCCATGAACAGGAGATAGCCCAGAGGGAGGGGGCAAGGGAAAACACTGCCCCATCTGGTTCAACAGCTCCTGAGGGTGGTGATAGAATACATACTTTGGGCACATCTTACAGTGTAACCTAGGACAATACCTCTACAGTTGGCTGAAGGAGAACACTCTGTAGGACTTTGTTGTGCAAGGAAATTATGGAAGAAATTCCATGAATTTTTGGGAAGACAGATACTATCTCTAACTATTTGCAGTAATCTTGAAGAACCACTTGAGATGGCCTGCCTGAGCTTAATTGGAAACAGATAATTAATGTGGGTAGTCTGATCTACCTAGGATGGTTTAGAACTAAATCTGTGTTTGGACTGAATTATCTGTCACACCCACTTTAATATCCCATATCTGACTCCACATTTTCATCTCTTCTGGTAAATTCTGGTGCTATGGCAGCTCAGCAGACCTGTCCCAGCAGACCAAACCTGAATATTGATCTACACTATTTGGGCACCACTGATGTGACTAAACCTGTGACTTTTTTTTCTCTCTTTTTTTCTGCCTTAGCCTGTTTCTCTGATCTAACAAAGGAAATGTTTCTTTCCAATCTAAGGGAAAAAAATCACCCTTGTTAAGAATGCCTGTATTAAGTCAGAGACTTAAGAAAGGTACTTGAGGTAATAGCAACAATCCCTGGTTTGTTTGGGGATTTTTGTAACATTTTGGCTACAATGTAAGATGTGCCCAAAGTATGTATTCTATCACCACCCTCAGGAGCTGTTGAACCAGGTGGGGCAGTGTTTTCCCTTGCCCCCTCCCTCTGGGCTATCTCCTGTTCATGGGCCATCAATGCCCTCCCACATGACTCACAGGTGGGAATTATCTCTGTTAATGGGCAATCAAGGACCCATTGTATGACTCATGGAATGATATCAGCCCATTGGGAGATGCTCCACCTAGGGGGAGGAGCCAAGCATTCCCACCTGGATATAATCTGGGACAGCACAGAGGGCAGAGGCCTGCTGGAGTCCTGGAGGACCAGAGCTACCAGACCTTTTTTTTCTATGGGATCGCTGCTTCAACAAGACCACTTCATCTGGACTGCTACCACCACCCTAACTAACAGGGTGTCAGGTTGTATAATTTTCATTTATTTTATTTCACTTTTATTCCTCCTATTAAATTGTATTTTCTGACTTGGAGTCTCTCACTGGTCTTATTTTGTGAAATATTGAGGTCTAAAACCTCCCTTCCATAGGTAAGTGAATGATGTTGCCACTTGACCTCAACTGGTGTCCCAGGTAACTTATTAGCACACACAGATGCAATACTGGCTTTACTTCAGCAGCTCTTTTTACTTAGGATTTTTTTGATGGAATTGGACAGTTTGTGTTTGCATGGAGCCATTGCTATTCCCCAGTTCCTGGAATGGGACACTGGATTATAGGCACTCATTGCTCAAGAAATCAGAGCAGAGAATTATAGGTGGGTTAAACTCAGGTACTCTGGAGTATTGCCCAATCTTTTCTGTGTTCCACAAGAGAAAGGGTTTTATAAAGGGAAAAGAGCTTGATGACATGTTTTAAGAGTTCCTTTTCTTTCCACAGCACTGGAAGGTGTAGATGTCAACTTCACAGAACATGATTTGTTGAAATGAAACTCTTGTAACTTCTGTGTTTACAAGAAAAACCTAGATGAGGCTACGTAATATCTGTGGTTAGGCAGGGACAGACGCTGCGGAAGATATCGCGAGTGTTACGGTAAAGGACACAGGAAGCCTCCCCTCTTGCCTCATTCCTGATAAGAGATCACCCTCGGCATGTCTAAGCCCCCCTTCTAACAGCATGCCAGTATCTTTCCTACCCCATACTAACCTTATAAGGAAGCAAAGACCCTCCTGACTAGTGATAAGATCCTGAAGGTATATAAACTGTATGCTTACGAGAATAAACGCTTTTTGGATCGTCTTCCACGTTGGAATAGCGTGTCTCTAGCCCGAGTCCCACACCGAGAATGTGGTGACCGTACTACCCCTTTAATCCAAGCCATCAGAGCCTGCAGTGACCCCAAAGCTGCAGCAAATATCATAGAATAGTTTGGCCTGGAAGGGATGGAAAACACCCTCTATTTCCAACCCCCTGCCCTAGGCAGGGATATGTTCCCCTACAACAACTTATTCAAAGCCTAGAACAGCCTGTTCAGCCTGGCCTCAAACATTTCCAGGGATGGGGCATCCACAGCTTTTGGGGTAACCTCCTCCAGTGCCTCAGCAGCCTCATAGTGAAGATTTTTTTTGCAATATCTAATCACGATCACTGATGTTGCAGTTTGAGTTGTTCCAAGTTAATCCATACAAGAGAAGAGGCATTTCACAGCTGTTACAGAACACAGTGCACATTTATAATGCCCATATATGGGAAATTTTATATTTCATTAAGTTGCCATAGCTCTGATTGACATATCGGAGTACAAAACAAAGGACCATGCTAAAAAAAGTCTCCTCCTTCCTGTATCTTCTTCTAAGTTTTTCTTCCTTGGAAGCAGGCATACATTTCAAACCTGCTCCTATGTCATTATGCCCAGGAATGCTTTCCAGTAGTCATCTCCTGCTTTTGTAGAACCGACTTTGTGAAGGCAAACAGCAACAAGTAAGATGGTGAAACATCTTCCCCCACTGAGGTAAAAGAGGATGCAAATGCTCTCAACACAAGAGCAACATGCTTGGGCATCCTGACACCACAGCTGCCTTTACACACTGCAATTAGCTTTGGCCAGGAGGAATACCCTCCATCAAATGGAGAAAGTCTTGGCTGCAAGGAGAAAATTGAATGAGTTGTCTACTAGTGAATATCCTTCCCATCTTTTTTCAGGTTTCTTGTGAGTTCTAAAGATTAGAATTTATTGTAGCTTGTCTTTAACCCACGCCAATAATGGTTTAAATCTTGCTTAGCTTCTACACTGAAACTGCTTGTAAATACTTAACTAAAACCTGTTCACTTTCATACCATCAACCTTATTTTGAATCTGAGCACAATGAGTGTGGAGAATACTGAGAAATTCAGGCCAAGCCTTAAAAGCATTCTAAATGACTGAAGTCACTATTTAGTCTAACTTTCCTTTTTCAAGGCAGGAGTGCCAGTTGGCATCTCCTGTAGTATGTGTTCTCTTCATACCTTTGTATGACTCAGTTAAAAGTAACTAAAATAATCACAGAGCTGCTCCCCAGCACAATGCATGGACAGTGTCCTAACTTTAAAATATGTCCACACAAGCAGATAACCATGAGGGACTTTTCTCCTACATGGAAACATACAAGAAAAGTGTGCCAGGAAAGACAACAGTATTTTCTAGGAAAAAAATAATAGGCAATTCTGCAGAAAAAGCAGCCTTAAACTCAGGTCTTTATACTGCTGTTCCTTTTTTCAAAGCTATTTTCCCTGAAAAACAGCTCTGAAGCGTTGCTGAGGGTATAAGAGGCACGGAATGGTAGCAGTGGTACCTTCCTTTACCTGAAACTTAAACACACTATGCATATTCTTGAGACTGAGATATGGAAAAGCCTGCCAGGCAGAACAACAGACTAGAATCATCAATCCCTGCTCCACTCCCATTCCTGTGAGAGCCAATTTGGGTGATTCAGTCCAGACTCTCTGTATTAATGTCCAAGAGATGTTTGACACCTCGACAACTGTAGAATTTCCATGCCTTCCTCAGGCTGTATATTCTGGTGCTTTCCTAACTGTACTGCTTTCAGCTAAAGCTTCATTTGTCTCCTTTGTGTCAGCTCTGCTGCTTCTGTTCCTCAGCATCTTTCTGTTCTGTGTTTATCCACTGGTAGTACGTTCACTTTTACTTTAGATAAAAAGCAAGCATTTGTAAAAAGCATGCCCTACAACAGAACTGCAGAAAGCAATGCAACTTGGATGGTTCTTCTCTTGCCCTTGTCTGGACTCTCAACTTCATCACCTTGTTTCTTCAACACTCCAAAGAGAAAACAGTCTCAACAGTGGTGAGTGAAAAGGGATTGCTTCATATATTTCATAGGATGTATCATACACTAAAAGTCTCATATTGGTGGCTGCCTTTATTTTTGGAATAGCATGATCCTGACTTAGCAACTGTAACTCTCAGCATTCCTGAAGAACTGTAACTAGCTCCTCCCTGGCCTCTATCTGAGGAACCTCTTGCTCATGTACAGCACCTTACAACAGTTCTTTGGGGAAGGAAAAAAACAAGTAAACAAGTACATTTAATTTTGCAAGTAAAGAGTATAAAATAAAGTCATAATTAAAAAAGCCATTTCTATTTTATATAAAAAGCCAGTTATTTCAAGTAGTAGACATCAAGGGAAATAGCACCACAGCCTAATGAGGAACAAATTCTATCCATAATTGAGACAGCTAGGAACCAGTTGTTATGTACAAATATACGTGTCAGTACCATACTTCATATACTTCAGAAAAACTTAATTTATCCAAATAGCTGCAACCCATTTTGCTTTCTCATATTCATTGTTTCCTAATGTTACTTTGCAGAGTCCTTTGTAACCTGGCTATGTTGGCATCCAAGGCTGCTAAACTATTTTTAAAATCCTCTTCATCTCGAGAAGTAAATGTTGAGAAAGAAGATGCACTCCAGTCAGATGTCCGTGAGAAATCATCAAATGAAATGCAACTGCAATCAGCTGCTTTACTGCCTGTTTGCTGAGAAATCCCTGCTGGGAATGGCACTGATGCACAGGGGTATGTACCAGGCTGAGGCTGGTCTGGTTTATCCATAAAATCTTTTGCAGTCCCACTTGCAATGCCCATTGGTCTCACTTGGACTTTGTCTCCTTCTGGCTTTGCTTTATCCCCTGTAACTTCAAGCATGTTTTCCATCTTTTTCACACTGTACCCAGAATTGAATTTATCCAGTAGAGTTGGATCCTCACATCCATACTGCTGCACAGAGCTTGGGAGCTCACACTGGTAATCAAGCCTCTGACAAGCCCCTCTGCTCTGGGGTAGTACACCACTTCCAGAGACTGGCTGCTGTTTTTTAGAGGCACTGCTAGTCAGTGGAATATAAATTGTCTCATCCAATTTGGTTTGGTCATCTAGTAAAGTTCCAGAATCACTCCCTGTTTCTGCACCTTGCTTCAATGGAGCTGGTGATCGGTCTTCTGTGACTGTACTCTTAATTTTACTTCCTTCAGCGGCAAACTTTTCATAGGGCAGATTCTGCATTTCTACTTCTCCAATTTTATTTGAGAATTGACGATCTGTATCTATCAAAATATGATCCATTTCTAATGTTTTAAGGTAAGTCATTACTGAAATACTCCCAGGAAACAGCTCAGGTTGCATCTGCTTTTCATGGTCTTCCAAAAGAGACTTTGAGAGAGCTTTTTCAGGTTTGGGTCTAACATTGTCCCCTGTGAGGTCAGACAGAAGCTTGGCCATGCTGCCCTGCAAGGTTCTGTTAGGGCATAAAATCAACCAGACAGATTCAAAATCAGTCACTGAAAAAAATAGTTAAATTTTTTTTCTATAGAAACAAAATATTTAATTTATCAGGCTGTGGCAAAGTTGCAATGCACTTTCTAGACAGTGTTATAAAATGCAGTACAAATGTGAACCAATTCCAAGTTTTTTGAATTCTTCTTCAGCTCACTGTTGTTAAAAAGTAACAAAAACAGCACAACCCAATGAAGTTCTCCAGATTATTCCAGGTGTACCTGCTTTGAGCAGCACAAGATGAAATAAACTGATGCCAAGAAACTGTTACAAAGCAGATAGAAGCAGTTAAAAAATCATTAAGACACTAAGGAAGGTTTTCTGAATTATTCTTCCCATTGCATCTAAATAGAAAACATAATAAAGAGAAATAGTTCTTCTAACTTACTGTTCTGTCCATCCAAAGAGATGAATGTTTAGATGTTTATGTCTCTAGCATATACACACACACACTTGTGATATGACATCATTCTACCACCACCTGGTGGACAGCACAGCAGTCAGAGAAGTGTCTAAACTTCTGCTGAAGAATTTGGAATGTCTGTTCAAAATACTCTGCTGTTCAAATCAGTCCCAACTATAAACATGACAGACACCAGTTTTGTTTCCTCTGCACAACATATCCAAAGCAATTGTACATACACACCACTATGCATCTCCAAAAAGTTATTTATATCTCCCAGACTGCCACTATTTTCAGCATAAAAGAGCAAAATAAAATAAATTCACAGCAATAGTTCTTACTGGCAGATCTGCTATTAGGAGTTAAGTTATGGCAGATAGTATTTTACTTCATCACAGAACTCAAGTCACAGAATATGACAACTCTGTTTTAAAACAAAATTGTAGCAGCATTGTAACAAAATGGACTGCAAAGAAAAGTTTTAGCTTATGTGACCTCCTACCACCAAGATACTCAGACTACAATAATCCTGTATGAAAAAAAAACCCAAACTCCCAAGGAATAAGAAAAAATAAAGATTTTTTTAAAAGAAAAATAATGTCAGGAGACCAAAACAAAGCTTAGCCAATAGTACCTGGTTAATTCCCTCAGTCTCTTAACTTCTGCATCACGCTGCCGTAATGTTATGCCCAAAATCTTATTTTCTTTCTCTGAAGCTTCCAGCTTAAACTGAAGGCTCTTCACAGTTCCTAATGCCTCTTCCACTTCTGAAATGCCAACAAGAACTTACATAATTATTTCTTTCAACTTTTAAAATGCTAAACAAAGAATAGCCAAATTGAAAACACACACCAATCTTGAGCTTAGTGGAATTAATGTCATAATGCTGTTTGTTCTCTAGCAATTCTTCTTCTTTATCTTGAATACTTTTTGCAAGACGTTTATTTTCTTCTTTCTGACTTTCTATTATTTTCAGTAGTTCTTCATTTTTAGACTGCAGTGAATCAAGGCCTTTCTGTGATTCTTTCAATTGACTCTGGAGCATCATATTCAAGGACTGCAAAGAAATCACTACCAAAAGTAAAACATAAAATGTTTAAGTGTTTTGTGTGGCAGTTTGAATTTCTAAACCTAATTAAGTTTTATAATAACCTTGGTAATATGAATTTTGTTTACAGATAGAAGTTTGGGGTTTTTTTTTGCAGCAAAATAAAGCTCAAGCTTTCTTCTTAATTATTTAATCAGTCATCTTCATTTTAAGAGACACATAAGGAAAAATAACCTGCTTGGCAGCTGAAGAGCCAAATCCTTCTATGTGGAGTCTAAAAGGTCCATGCAAATGCAGTTGCAAAGGCAGTTACAACATTAGACCCACTTAATTCAGCTATTACTAAAGGCCACAATACATACATATGAAACTACAGATATATAAACAAAAAATAATATTATCTATTGTAATAAAACTTTAACAAATATGCCCTTATCAAGCAACATAATTGATACTTTACATTCATAGTTGCAGCTCTGTCCAGATATCTTCTCACTGCTTTCTTGTTCCCTAAGTTGCTGGTTTAATATTCTTAGTCTCCTAAACGTGAATTGTGAAAAAGCACAAAATCAGAAATATTAGAATACACTCAAAAGGATTGCACTTTAAATTAGGTTGGTGAGAAGTTGGTTTTGAGAATTAAATGTCAGGAAATATTTCAGAAATATAAAGAAGTCTTAATAACACATTTTTCTTACATTCTGGTACTTATTCAACACAAAAGATCCTTTCCAAGTATTTGGTAATTATCTGGTAAATAACCCTCTTCTGAAGTAAATGCTACCTAGTTATGTGAGAACTCCCTGAAATGAGAGACGCTTTTGCATTTGAGAATAAACTACAGAAAGAATCTGAGCAGGCTAACTATCTTGGTAGTGCAGTTTTCAGAGTGATACACTGACCTCACCCAGTCAAAGGCCTCACCATGAGGTAACTGATAGTACTAAAACACCCAAGTGTTAATTATTGCTTTTTAAAGTACCTGGCCTTCCCCCAGCACACTTTCTAATTCATAAATATTGCACAGACAGGAAGGGAAGGCCCTAACCAAGGCAATTTAAAGCAGAGCAGTAAAGATGCTGTGGGTGCCCTGCAGTAAGCCCAGGCTGGCTGTGGAGCTCCCCACCTGCGCAGCCGGGCGTTCTCACTGCGCAGGGGCTGCAGGGCCAGAGCCATTTCCGCCTGGATGTTTGTACTGCCCACCACGGCTGGGAGCAGGGACACGCACCCTTCTATTTCACTCAGCAACCTCAGCATCTCGGAGTCACCTGCAGGAAGTGAGGGGAAACAGACTCCATAAGCCTACAAACCTGGAATATAAATGATGTTCTACATGTGGTTAAGCAATATGCAAAGTGATTTAATAGTATCTGGGTTGTTTTTTTTTCCCCAAGAAAACTTAATCTTTAATTATATTTATTTAAAATTGTTAAGCTTGAGTAGGAAAACTATGCTTTACATCCAATGAAACACAACCCATCTTCTTTCCAACCAGCCTTGGTGGGACTGCAATTGCAATCTGTCCACACCAGGACCCTTCTTAGGGGAAAGCTCTGTATATGGAATAACAACAACCTTTATCTTGCTGTCAGGATAATATTAAAATATTACAAAAATAAATTAATACTTATCCAGACTGAATCCTGAAGGCTGTACAGTTGTGAAAAACCACAGTATGATGTCACACATCATCTGACACATACAACTTCCAGAAATTGAAGTGCACTCCTTTCATCAAGCTCTTGTGTTATTTGTATGTAATAACTCTACTGCACCATGAAAATGTCCTCACCTTGATCTATTACCAGTGCTCTGAGCTCACTCATAAGACATTTTACAGTCCTAATTTTATGAGCTGTTTCTTCTGGACTTTCTTTCCTAGGTTTTAGAACTTTCTTCACATAAATTGTCTTACAGCTTGTATCTTTCACTGGAGACACATCAAGTACATTCAATTCATCTTCTTCACTGACCATGTCCTCCTCACTGAGCTCTTCAGGAGCATCCTCCTCTGTGTCACACGAGCCATCATGTTCTGCTGGACAGTGATGATGGCCCCTCTGCTCAGTCCTGCCATTCAGCCTTTCCTGGGACTGCAGCAGGGCTTGTATGCACCTCATCAAATCTGCTGCTGTTATCTGCTGCTCTTGGCTTGGGGACACCTCTCTGGCAGAGGATGTTGGGGTCAATGAAGGGGCTGATACTCCAGGTGCTGTAAAAGGGATCACACCAGGAACATCAGCTCCAGACTGTGTTTGTGCAGCAGCAGAAACCACAGGTCCTCCCATCTCTGGCACACATTCATTGGCACTGTGTACAGGAACACCCTGCATGAAAGATATTCTAATTAAACAAAAAATTAACATAATTTTTAAATCTTTAGGAGAAAAACCCAAACTGCACCACCCTTATCTGACTCAATGTAGACTTATTCATTCTTCGCTAATTATAAGAACAACTACAAATTAATAATGAAATAATTTTCCTGTATAATAAGGAGCTCTTAAAATGTAAATCTGATTTAGATTACCTTTATCTTAAATGTTATTGGCAACATTAAAGCTGAGTTCTGTTATGTTGTTATGTAATGAAAAAACCTCAGCAGCTTCTTGAATCCAAGGAAGAAAAGAAACAAAGGACAATACTGTTACCTTTCAGTATTTTAAATAGATAACATTTTTTAAAGTCAGGGTCATCACATGGCCTGCCTTCAGGTGGAAGGTAAGTGTACAGTCTTACAGACTCAAGCCCTTTGCCACATTTCCTGAGGTGGCTGCAGGTATTCTCCATCACCTCTATTCTACACCCTGAAATAGGCAGGCATTTTAACATGTGGCTCAAAGATGAAACAGCATATCTGAAGAAATAATTGCCTTGATCATTGGCAGGGAAAGATCCATATGATGTATGAGTTCTTCTACCAGGAACTGCTTAATGATCCTAGTGTGCATTACTGAGAATGCAATTAACAGTAATCAATAATTTCCTGCACTTTCCATGTTTGCTGTCCATTACAGAAGTCCCCAGGCAGAAGCAAGCAGCCAGTTGAAATGCCTCTAATTTCATTTTTTGGTGTCTACATAAAATGTGTTTTGGATAGCAGTGTCTTCTCTGTGCATCACTACAGTTTGAAATACACAATTTTTTAAAGGAAAATGGTTAGGAAAACTGACACAAGGAAATGTATAAATAAATAGGCAGTGCTAATTCAATGTTTATTGATAGTGAGAATCAAACTTTTACTTACTGAGTGAGTGGATAAGGGATTAGCTGAATGTTGCAGGGACAGTGCTGATGTGGGGGTAGGTAACTGATAATTCAAGGCTGTAACATTTTGACATCCTAAAAGAAAACAACACTCAGATCAGGCAAATATGGGCAAAACTCATGCAGTTCAATACTCAACTCCACATTAATAGGTTCACTAACCCTGGTTTGAGGTAGGACAAGGAGTTAGAGCAGGAATTTCATTATTCTTCTGTGGGGGTTGGCCACTTATCAGAGACATCTGAGTTTGCACATGCTCATTTAATTTCTGATACGCCCTAGGAGAGTGCTCACTGCAAGGCACATGACTTGATTGAACCATCTGATTCTGTGCTGCACTGCAAAGTTCCTTCTCAGTGGAAGGTGTGGTAGATGAGGCAACTTTTCTATTTGATATTGGCACTGTGGAAAAAGAAAGAACAAAAAACCCCAGCTGAAGTTGCCTGTCTTCTTGATCTACACAAACCCATTATATTGTCTGGCAGATTCTGTTTTCCTTGAAAAGAGAAACAAAGATCCTATGGCCCAGGATTCCAGTCAGATTTGGATTCATCAGCAAATGAATCCATCAATTTTTTTCTTCCAGATAGAGCAACCTAAACCAGCTGGACAGGCAGCTGTCCTTGAAGGAAGCACAGAGACTTAATCCTACAGCAGGCCAGTTCTAAAATGCAATTATTAAAACCTCTGCTTAGCTATAATTAACACTCTGTAATTTTACAGCACTGGGAGTATTATCAGCTACATGCTCACTTCCTACAATTCCCAGTGGGCATTCTGCTACACCCCTGTCTACAGGCCCCTCACCTATTGGGTTAGAAATTGCACAGAAGAAACAGGGTGCAGAGAGGCAGAAATCATAATAAATGAAGTATTCCCCCTGGAGCAACTGAGCTGACAGTACTCCATCTACCTTTTTATTCAGTGCTTTGGCCACTAAACCATTTGAGGTCTTGTAATTTCTAGCCAAACTTCCCTGCTTCCACAAATCCCTCTTTGAGAAAAGCCTGGCTGGACACTGAACTTCAGACCAGTTCCTAGCTGTGGATCCTAAAGAGACCAAGCAGTGCAATGCTTTCCTGTCCAAGAGAAACAGGGAAAGGGTATTACCACTCTACTCCACACTTCCTACCAGATAAACCTGATGATGTTGATACTTGCAAACTCAACTTTCTTCTTTGTATGTAAATTTCAAACATTTGTGAATTTCAGAAATTGTTTAGTAAACATTTAATATTTTTAAAAGGGAATAATACACCTTTTTGTGGATCCAACCCAGGTTCAACCTGGAACAAACAACAACAATTATTTGAAGCCTTCCTGAATCTCACTAAGCTGAGGAGTCTTTCAAGGTTGCTTAACAAAAAATAAATCAAGCCTAAGCCAACTTACCAATTTCTTTTTGGACAGGGGAAGGAGTAATGATTCTCTTTAGCACTTTCTTCTTGGAAGTATTTCCTTTGTTTAGCAAAGGCTTGGAAGTAAATTTAAAGGTAGTTGTTTTCCCAGGTTGTTTATGGACAGTCTCCCTTCCTAGTATTAGTTGAAAGAAAAATCAGTCAACAAAACAAATTGAGAGAGTATTACAAAACCTAAAAATGTATCTTGTGTTTTCAATAGGTACAACCTGTAGCTTCCTTTTCTAGGATACTCTTCAGTAAAGCTGCACAGTGGTCCAGTCCATTATGAATAGTATCAACCTGCACAAAGAGCACTGCAGTCAGTAAATGAGCACCACTTTTCTTCCAGTAAACCAAGATGCTGTTTTAGAGGTGAGTGTACCCCAATCTGCCACCTGACAAAGAACAACTCATAACTAAAAAAATTGATAATTTCCCATGTACTACTTTGCAATTACATGAAAGTTTGCAAACACACAGACTATGCAAAATAACTAAATTGTGCTGTTGCCTCCATGTCCATTTTCTGGATTTCACATTAATTACACGTATTACATGTTTTTTATTCTTATTTCCAGGTACATTTAAATAATACAACCTACTTGTCTTTTGGAGACAACTGGCTCAGGACCAGTAAAACCAGTAGTGCAGCACTGACTCTGTGCTACTCTTTCTTTCCAGCACAAAAGCCTACTAAGGGCAGCTGCTCCTTTGTGAGGGCCAGCCCCTGTCCATAAGCAGCTTATTTGTGTTTGCACAATGTATCCTGTGCCTTGAGCAGATCTTCAGAGACACTCACTGCACACAAAACCCATTTGCTCCTATCTGCAAGATGCAGTACAGACACTCTTGCTTGCCTTGCATGAGCAATTTCAGGTTCAGATGCAAATTAATTAGGATCTAAATTAATCTGGCTTCCTTCTGTTAGTCAAGGTATTTCAATTTCCCTTCTCTTTAGATAACAGGGATGACAGTGTTAAAGAGCCATTTAATTACCTGACTGCCACATTCAGTGGAACAGAATTCTACATCAGAATGACATCCTTTCCTTAAGCCAAATCTGAAAAAGTGAAATTCACTGTTTATACCAACTCCTTAATGGGAAGCAAAGTAAAAACAAACAAACAAACAGTTTCATTCAATAATAGCAAGCAAAAGAAAATTAATTTCATCATGAAACAAAATACCCTTCTGAAAACTTAGCATGGCTGAAACAAACATGTTAAGCAGCTAATAACAATTTATGTCAAAGAAAAATTCAGTCTCCATGCAACAGTCTTACATACAGCTAGTAATTATATAAATTCAGTCTTTTATAAATAACACGTTAAGAGGGAAATCTGTATTTTTATTTGCCAAATTTCTATTCAATTTGTGCCTGTTTTACATATACACACAAGGACTTTTTGTTCAATTGTGAGGTATGAAAAGACTCCCAAATGCTCACACATACATTCAATTTAAAACAATGTTAGTGAATAAGGTCTTACTGATTTCTTCCATTTGTTAGTTTAACTGCTCCTGACAGCCTTCCAGAAGTCAGAGCCTGTTGATAACAGAAATACACTTTGATTTTCACAAAGTATTTTCACAACACTTGAAGACTACTATTGCCCACCAATTCCAAAAACTTTTGCCAAGGTGGATCAATTCAAGGGAAGTAACAGCTCTCAAGCCAAGGGGGCAACTGCTGCCAGCAGGGCCTGAGACTTGTGGGTTTCATTTCACAAAACATGCTTTGACAGCTGGATGCTTTGTTAATTTCCACAGCATTCTACAGACACAGCCACTCACTTAAGGACTCTGCAGGAGCTGAAGTAAAAATGTGTTTCAAATGAAAACCATGCTTGATAAATACAGACCTGGACTGTGGGGACTTCTAAGAATCATCTATGGCCAGAGCACACAGCACAGAAACACAAATACGATCACAGAATCACAGCATGGGTGAGGCTGGAAGGGACCACAGTGGCTCAAGCAGGGCCATCCCAGAGCACATGGCACAGGTCTGCATCCTGACCTGTTCCTGGATATCTCCAATGAGGGAGACTCCACACCCTCTCTGGACAACCTGTTCTTCCTCATGTTCAGGTGGAACTCCCTGTGCATCGGTTTCTGCCCGCTGTCCTACTGCTCGGTCCTACCGAGCAGAGCCTGGTTCCATGCTCCGACACCGCCCTTTAGCGCTTCACACACATGGGTAAGGTCCGCTCTCAGTCATCTCCTCTCGCGGCCGGACACCCACAGCCCCTCCAGCCTCTCCTCGTAAGGAGTGATGCTTCAGACCCCACTGATGCTCGCTGCCTTCCGCTGGAGCAGCTCTAGGAGCAGAGAGACCGGCCCAGAACCGCACACAGCGCCTCAGAACCACCGTCAGGTGCCTGCGGTGCAAGCCGGGCTCGGCCTCGGAAGGCCCGACCTCGCGCAGTAGTCGTTACGCGGACGGCGGGGGTGGATTCCCCGACACCCCCGTACCCCCTCCCAGCACACTCGGGCTCTGGCGAGGAGCCCCGAACGAGGACCGAGCCCCGAACGAGGACCGAGCCCGGCCCGTTCCCCCCGGCCCTCACGCACCTTGCGGGGCCGAGCAGCCCTCGGCGCGGCCATGGC
>WEIU01023084.1:69330-102806 GCA_013389925.1 Aegithalos caudatus
CCCGGAGCCGGGAATTCCCGCCCGGTTGCTGTTCAGCAGGGACAGGGGCTCCGTACGCTCATAAAATAAGTGGAAAACCGAGCCCTGCAGGTCACAGAGTCACAGAATCAACCAGGTTGGAAAAGATTTCCCCGCTTGTCGAGTCCAGCCTGTGACCGAACATAGCCATGTCAGCCAGACCGTGACACGCACTGCCACCTCCTGTCTTAAATGTTTCCAGGGTCCGCTACTTCACCACATCCCTAGGCAGCCCGTTCCAGTGTCTAATCCCTCTGTCAGTGAAGAAATCCCTCCTCGTGTCCAACCTGAATCTCCGCTAGCGCAGCTCGAGTCTCTCCTCGTGTCCCGCCTGGCCCCTGCGGGCCTGCCTGTGCTGCCAGGGACACCAAGGTAAAGCAGGCGGACGTGGGAAGGAGCTGCTGCATCGTGGTGTTCAGAATCCATCGTCGTGGCTGAATCCATCGCTTCTTGGTTCTGCACGCTGGCTTCCAGCTTGTTAAATCTGCGGCTTTACCAGAGAACAGCCGTGTGCGCGGAGCATCGAGGCTGTGCCTCAGGCTGCAGGCTCACACGCACACTGTGTATCACTGGCGTATCAGTCTTCTGCATTTCCTCACTTTTATTAGCTGGATAAATAGACCTCGTGAACACACAGAATTGGAAGCAATTGCGTTTACTCAGACTGAAAATGTGGTTGCATATACTATGCTATTAAGACTACTATAGCAGAAGTGTATATAAACATTCAACATCTCTGCTCTCCCAATGTGTAAATAGTGTTGTTATTACCATGTTAACATTTACGATGAAACTATGACAAACTTGAATTAAAAATATATTGTGAAGATATTTATCATCCTGTCAAGAAAAACCCCAAACAAAACAGTAACTCGGAAGGATTTTCTGGCAGGAATTTGGGAACTGTTTCAATTCTTCTCTTTGGAAAATGATAAAGTATAAGATCACTGTAAGAGAACAGCTGAAGGAAGGAATAGAAACTAGAAAGATAAAAAAAAGCTCAAAAAAGGTTGTGGCAACTACCAAATTAGAGCCAGAACCATTGGTATACTTTCTTCTTAAGGTAGTTTCTGGAAGTTTACATTTTAGTTCTCATTCAACTGGTAGATGTGGGTGCAGTATTTAAATAAGTAAGAATTATTCCAAGGTGTTTAGCAACAGGTAACATAAAAAATCCAATCTCCCCCTCAATCCCATAGTTTGGTTTCAAGACACACAGGTCAGCCAGTACTTCATTTTTATTCATGTGAAGGAAAACAAATACAGAAAGCTATCAGGTCCCATTCTTGTCAACTGAACCATTTTGAAACTACAGACGAAGCAGCATGATTGTCTTATAAATAATTTTTTAAAACGCAACCTCAAGGATTAAAAAGTGCATTAATAATTAAAAAATCTTGTGGTCACAGAGCTCCAAGTAGTCACTCTTTAAAGGCAAGAACAAGCTGTTATGTGACATGCTATAACAGCAAGGGTTTGCAGCAGTGTATGCTGAGCAGAGAGTCAGGCATCAGAAGGTGGATACCTTTTCTGACTGGCTTTCTTTATTGAAACAGTGTGAGGAATCACTCAATATCTCTGGACTTGCCTGGTTATTATGGTAAAACAGTGATGAAAAAAAAAAAAAGATTCTTCTTTGCCTTACATACTGAAATGCTTCAAAGTCATTAGCTGCATTCATACATAATATTATATTTTACTCATATTTATCATCAATATATCTTTCAGAGAGAAAATTTAATTCCATTTAGTGAAACCACTTTTGCCTTTTCCTCCTGTTTGACAGATAAGTAACATTCCTCAAACAATTCCAGGACATGGTTTTGGATATGGCTGAGGCCTTTGTGAAGGAAAGGCAATCTTCCAGGTTTCATGCCTGTTTGGTGCAGAAATTATGCTAATGCAAATCAGAAAAGAAGAAAAAAGCTGGGAAATGTGAGATAAATAAAAAAAGCATAGTATATGTGGAAAAAAGGACACAAATCATTAGCCAAGGAAGAGCTGCCTGAATGATGAATAATTAAAACATACATGTGGTTGTATTTGCAATCTTAATGCTTGAGGTGCTGTCCATATTGCATGAAGCATCACTGAAAATAACAAAAAAATTGTTCTTACCCTAAATTATTTACGAAGTGAGTTGAAACACCAGGGTCTTACAGAAAACTGTGTACAGGATAATGATGGAGAAATAAATATACAGAACGCAAGCTTTTGAGGAGCAGAGATCTTTGAGGGAGCGATTTCCAAATAAAATAAAACAATACTCTTTTGTTGTAGGAAAGAGAGAAAGCAAAGAAAATGAAGCTAATAAACATGAGAGAAGATATCAGTCAATCTGGTTTCATCAGAAAATGGGTCTTTTCCAGTACCTACCTAGGAAAACCAAGGCAAGTTCACATTCACTGTAAGTCTGGAAGTCTCTTGCTACCACTACTAACAAGTTCTAGTGATGTAATTAAACACTAACCTAAGCATTATTGAGCCCCAGCACAAAGGATTAGTAAGATTTCCTCTGAGTAGATTATAACCAAAAAGTTGTGTGAACATAACAAGGGAGCATTTCAAAAAACAAGGAGCTTTTTAAAAGACAAGTAGGTCAAGCATATATATCAGTGATTATTGTTTGAGGCTATTTTGGTTGTTCTCCAAATCCCTGTAAGTGTAGAATTAGGGAATAAAGCTACAACTTGGCTAACAGAAAGCAGATTAACAGATTTTTGTCTATCCACCTATCCTTCAATCTACATAGAGCCAACAGAAAAGAGCAGGTGAATAGTAATGAACATGTAGCAACCTTTGTTTTTCAAGTCAGGCTCAAGGGATGTCTTGACCACAGTAAAATATTGTTAGAGGAAGCAGAAATTTAATAGATAACATTTCAGTTGAATAGGCAGAGATATAGTGAGGAAGTAAAGACTGATATATTATGGACCTTAGAACTGTGGTGCAATTATAAAAGAGGTTTCAAGACAATCTACACTAGATTTTCAGTGTTTCAGTCCAATTTATCATGCACAGTGAAAGCTACAGCAGGACTTGCTGCATGAGACCTGTGGTCTCAGTGGATGGCAAAGCCTGTCATTACATTTTTATATTCTGACGTCTTTGTAATTTTTAATGTGTACAGAAACCATGAATTTCTTCTTGATATTATGCAAATAATAGAGGGAAAAAAATAACTTGGCTTTGCTCTGTCTGCCCACATTTAAGTGAAGTATCTTATGTAAAGCACATTAAATTCTCTTCATCCCGAGAAGTTCTTACCAGGACGAGACCTGATGTTATGACATGTAGGAGACATCAGTAAGAGTAGAGCTGTCACCCCCAGAGTGCTCAGACAGTGGGTGACATGGTGCTGGCAGCGGGTGACACGGTGCTGACACAGGACTCGTGCAGGGGGCTTGAGTCCCACGAGATGGCAGCACGGGCACATGAAATAATTCACTCTACACTGACCCTAAAAGGGACTTGGAATTTCCATGCGATAAATCCAGGCACATCGGCTTAGGGACTACTAAGAGAATTCCACTGATATTTCATAGAATCTTTGTCACAACTTGTCTTTTCAGGCAATCTTACTGACAAGAGTAGTGTTTTATTAGTGAAAGTATGTGAAAATCGGATTTTTTTTTTTAACTAAAGCACTATTTATTTATTGCTCTACTAAATATAAAATCTACTGTGACATCAAACTGATCTCTAAAACCACATAGACAACTTTCACAGTATGCAAGTTTAATAGCAGATCTAGAATCTGATAGGTTTAGGGGAGAAACAAACTCTAACAACAGATTAATTTCTCAGATACTCATTTTCATTCTAAGTTATGAAAAGAAATTAAGCAAAGAGGAACAGAAAATAAAATATCTGAACAGAATTAGAATTAGAATTAGTCTCTAATTAGAATGTTTGTTAAGATTTCCCATGAGGCAGGTTTTGGAACTAGTACTAGCAGTGAGATTGTTGAGGCCAAAGGTCAAAGAAGTTGGTCCCACCAAGGTTAAATCCTATAACTTTTATTGTTTTAGGAGAAAATTAAGCAAACTATAATATATAAGAGACGTAAAAAATAGTATACTTATGTTGCAAACAGCAGAGTTTTAGCCACAAATTTCTGCTTGAGGCTTTAACTTGCATTTGAGCTGTACCAGACTATTCAGATGATCTCAGGGGCTCCCTTCCAAGCTAAATGATTCTGTGATTCTGATTCAAAACTTTTTGTTCTACTTTTTTTTTTTTTTTTTTTTTCCACATCCACTGTTGATTATATCACTGTAATCTGTTGCCTTGCTCACATCCATGGCCTTACCTCATCTGAATTAAAGTTTTGGGCTGAGAAATAAAGCTGGCTACACTTATATAAAAACAGTGCTATAGCCAGTTCTCTGTTAATCCTTGTCACAGAAATTATGGTGCTATGTATGTAAATATGTGCCCAACTGTGCTAAATTGGATGAGTGAGAGGTCCTTTCCTAAGCTCAGCAGTGAATCTATCACACCAGTACCTCTAACTAGTCACACTGCACTGTGACCTGGTTGTCTTTCACTGATAACACAAATTCACAAATCCATTTTCCTCTCTCTATTGAATAGTTAAAAGAATTGAAGAAGTCACACATTTAAGTGCTGTGAGAAGGATGTAGGAACTTTTCTGAATCCATAGTGAAAGCCATGACTGTATTTCCTATGTTGTCAGCATGAAGTGATAAGCTTTTAAATTCTGGTTTCTTGAGGATATGTGAGAAGATTGCAGTTTGCTTTCCATACGTATTGACTATCAATTGCCATTAGATCCAAACCCATTACCTGCCCTTTGGTTTTCTTAGTAACTGAAAACACATGTTGTGGTACTGACTTCCCCTCATGTTCTTGGGTTTCTTTGACAGAGACTGCCTGAATATGAGGTAGTGTGGAAAGACGCTGATGTTTCTTTTGACACAAGAAGTTTGCTCCAGTCTTCTACATTAGCCATACAAAATCAGAGTGAGAGAGGAGTAGCAAGACAGAACCAGGATACTGGTTCAGTAATCAGTCCTGGCTGCTGAGTGATGCTGGAAACAAAGGAAATCTTTTGTGATCACACTCACAGCAAAGGCACAGCCCTGCAGAAACAGCTGTAGCAAACTGCTACATGAAGCCTACAGCTTTTGTCCCTATCTCTCCATCTGTCTTCCCAAAAGCTTAATTTGTTGTCAATTGTGTGGAAAGAAAAAAGCTATTATAAATGTTCTTGCCTCGTTGATCCTTGAAAGAGGATAATCAAAGTAATTCCCTCATTCCTAAAAAAATATTTCCTCCTGACTTAGTGGTTACCTGGTTAAAACCTTGATCTCCTTTTTCAACATAAACATCAAGCAAAAATCACAATATACAGCATATTCATTCAGGACACTGTGGAAGTGTGAATAAACTTGAAGCTCTGAGCAGGTTACATGCCAGGGTTAAAAACTTCAGCCATTCAATTCATTCAGTAAAGTGTCCAGTATTCCTTATACTCTCAAGTTAGTTTTTTGGGAGATTGAGTGCCCACACGTGAGCCAGTCCAGCTACAGGCAATATATCTCTCCCTTCCACTGGGGGATAAGCACAAATTAAAAATACATCACAGGAAAAATGCATCCTATTTGCCTTCATTCAGAAGATGACAATATTTTCTGTAATCCAGTATCATCCCCCAAAATAATTGAATTTGCCTTGACCTTGGCTTTTTTTTTTTTTTTTTTTTTTTTTTTTTTTGAGGTGTGCTGTGATATGTGGGGAGCATCAGTGACATCAGAGACTAACTGGATGCCCAAAGTACATATTTGTTATTAACAGTGTGAGTACAGAAAATAACTAATTCTGTAATATCTGGAAGGATGTTAATTTTAAAGAAGTGTGGTCTGGCTATAATTGTATATTTGTTACTGGACATTTTGTCATGCATATTCTTGCTTTGGCAATGGGGATATGACTTGGGGGAGCAAGTGGTCTGAGTATGAAAACCAGAAATCTTCAGGGCCAGAGGAAGCACAGCTGAAGAAATAATCTACCTTCCACTATATAGAAACAGCTAATAGATCAGTATTCACCATCTCTTGTACAAATATTATCTGTATAGAATATTTACAGACATATGGGTGGAAGCAAATTATCCAAACTAAAAATGTAGTCAGTGTTAACACAATTACTGGAATAATAGAATAAGAAACCTATGGAGGTAAATTACCAGTGTTAAACATATTTGCCCCAGAAGTGGGGAAGATATCTCTTGCTTTTTGATTCAAAACCTATAGAGCTCTGGTGTGATGTCTTTTCCTTCTGTCCAAGGCAACCTTCCTGATATCTGGGGAACATCACTGTGGGCCACAGCAGTTGTACAATAGAGAGATTCAGAACTCTGGCATCAAACTTGGGATGTCAAAACAAAGAAGGCAAGCCAAGAGGTCACCTGGCCTCTTCTTCTGCCCCAAGGCTGGATCAGAGATGTCTCTGCCCATCCTGCCAGGAGCTTACTCTTGAAGACCTCCAACCTTTCATGTGGCATTCCATGTCCTGCAGCCCTGAGGGCATCAGTGGCCCTAATGGTCCTGCCCAGCCTCCCTTGGCACAGCGCTCATGAATGCCCTTGGGCCAGGGACTTTTATTCCAGCCTGGCCCACGTCCGTCAGTCCCTGTCCCAGCAGTGCCGTAGGATGCCAGGCTCAAGCCACAGTCCCGCCTCACTTGGCCAAGTGCCTTCCTGATCCCAGTCTGCTGACTGGCTCTTGGCTTGACCTTGGACAGGCTGCATCAACACAACTTGCCAGATAATGCTGTCTCGAGCTGTCTTCCTAGCCTGCCCTGATTCCCTGCTAGGGGCAGTGGGATGGGCCCTGGGTGGGGGTCTCTGCCCTGCCAGTTGTGGAATTGAATGTGACTCCTGGCATCCTACCACTGAGGGAGCAGTTGGCCCTCGTGCACTCAGAGTTACCATCCTCCTGAGCAATCTGTTGCAATGTTTCACTGTGAAAAATTTGTCCTGCTCCTGTCTTAAATCTTCACTGATGGATTTGATCCTACTGTTTTATTTTATATTCTTTATGAGCTTGGAGAGCATCACTTCCCTTTCTTCTTTGCAGTAGTGTTTTAAAGATTTGAAGGTAATTACTATGTCATCATTGGTACTCAATTTTCTGTGCTAAACATCCTGAAATTGCTCAGTCCTGCCCATGTGTTGTGTTTCATAAAACTTTAGTTACTCTCATCTGAAAACTTCAGCTGATACACATCTTGCTTGAAATATAATGCCCAAAATGGGACAAAACACTTCAGCTGAGACCTTACCAATGCTAAGAATAATAGGAGGATTACATCATCTGTCTATAAATGTTACCCATTTGTATTTCCCCGTAGGTTTTTCTTTTGCAAAAGCAGAGTGTTGTCAACTAATGCTGAACTTGAATTTCATGATAACCCTCAAAACTTTCTGCAACAGCATAAGAATCCAGTCATTCTTTATGTTGCGTATGCTTTGCATTCTTTATGCTGCTGAATTCTGACTCACTGTAGAATGTTACATGTTCCTGTACTGAATAGCTACCTTTTTTTCCACAAGACTTTTCTAATTTGTTAAAATACGTTAAGGGAAGTTTTAATCTAGGTTTCATCCTCTAGGTAGTTGGGATTAGAAACTGCTTCCTTTAATCTACCCACATGTAGCAACCTCTACACAATTCATATATCAAGTACTTTCCTTTCCTTTCAACAAAGTAATTAATAACACAAACATTTCAGTTTACATTCTGGTTCAGTGTTAACATCACAGTATGATGAATCAGTTTTGTCAGATGTTGTGAGAAAAATTCAGTTTATTACACCTTCTATACTGCTTGGTTATTCCAGGTTAGGATTGCTGCTGCAGTGGATTGGCTTCAGAACATGGCACTGGGGTGATGAGGAAACAGATTCACTACAAACCTGGTCATTAAATGTACACATCTTGCTTATGTAATTTATATCTACATATTGTTGAGTAGTATTTTTGTAGGTTTGATAAATTCCCCACAGTATTTAAAAAAAAAAAAAGCACCAGACTTCTCTGCCTGTGAAAATTAAGAGCTTTGATTATCTTTCTAGGGAATTAGGTAAGACCTGGGCCAGATAGCACCATCCATTTAAAATTAACTCATTAAAATGGAGTCTCAGCTGGGCCCAATACAACCGATGTAAATCCATACAAGTCCCTATTAATCAATACATTTACCTGAGCTAGGAAGCTGACCTGTATTCTTGGTTTAGCCACTGGGAGTTTTCTGAATTTGAGCTTATCAGAGCTCCAAAAATTTTTTTACTCCTTTTGGGCCTTAACCTCAAGCATTTGAAATTATTAGGGAACTTACTATTTATTTAATAACAGGCTTGTGATTATTTCCTTTATAAACCACATAATAGTGCTGAAAATGTATCATCATCTGCTTCTTGAAACAGTAAGAAAATGAGCATGTGTTAGATATGTCTCCTTAGCACTGGGACTCTATCAAAGGATGCAAGTAATGGCTTGAAGGCAAAGTGTTGTCTTCACCTTAAATTATTCAGTAGGATTAAAAAGCATTAAATCATTGATATCATCTTCACCTTAATTATCTTCTCTGAGAAAAGCAATTATTGACGTAAAATAGACCTTAGTCACAGAAAAGTATTTATCCTCTAAGCACAGGTTCTCCTAACCTGTTTTATGGGATGGGAATTATCCTTCACTTCTTCTCATCCAGTTCTATCACAGCCTTTACCTGGAAAGTCTGGTTTTGATCTTAAATATTTCAGTATAACTCAGCTAAATCTCTCAAGCAATCATTTTTACTCTGACTTCTGGAACAGCTATGCAAATCTTTCAGTGATATCCTTCTCATCATATTTCTTGAAATATTTGGGCATAAAATTTAAAAATCTTTTTCAGGATCTGTGTCATAATTCTTTTATGTAAAAAAAACCCCAAATTAAAAAAATAAAAATAACTGCCAACTATTTTTTCCCAGACTGGTAATGAAAGTGACTGGAGATCTTTTCGTATCTTATGACTGTTGTCTTATGAGAAATTAATTCTGTGGTTTCACTCTGTTTGCTAGTGAATATGTTAGCACAGTTTTGTGGCTCCCACAGCAGAGAAGGCTGAAAACATAAAGACTTGAAAACAATCTCTCCTTTTCTAATATAAGTTATTGTGGATTGCCCCTGAGGAGCACCACCTGGCTTGAGCTAGGGAAGCTTGGACTGTTGTGTCTGTGCTTCTCCATATGGTGAGACATCAGGGAGCCATATATGAGAACTTCTCTAAGGCTACGTTCTCTGTCCTTCTCCAACAGCCTGAGTTGCCACTATTGACTTTAAACTCAGATATTTTGCAATCATTTTTATCTCATGGGACTGGCTGCCTTGTGAGCTCTGTATGCCTTGCCTCAGATGAACCAGGGTCTCCTCAGGGCTGAATTAGGCTAAGGTGACCCAATACAGAAGATGACCTGACCTCCAGAGACTGTCTTGAATTTTGAGAAAAAAATGGTTTTCCACACCCCTCCCCTTTATTTGGCTTCTGTAAAGTTGTTAGATTTTTTTCTCCCTTTCCTTCTCTTTGATTTCCAGGGCTTATAACTTATTCATAGCTTCATTTTCAGTTTAACTTTCAGAGATGAAACTGATGGCCTTGGTCTTGATGTCTGTGTCAGAACACATAAAGAAGCTTCCTGACTTGCAGTAAGTTGTTTCTGTACTCAGTGTCTCCCACTGGATCCCTCACTTTCACTCATAACTCTAATTCCCAGTCTGAGTCCAGTAGTTGTCATCTCCCTTAGTTTATTTCCTATTTCTTTTTCCTTTTTCTTGCACCAAAAATGTCAGCTCTTGAGTTACGGTGGACCTGCCCTTACAAGGTTCAGTGCTGGTGTCTTCCTGCCTGTCCCACGTGGTCTCTTGCAGAGAGGAAGGTGACCTGTGCTCTCATGTTGTGACCTTAGTGGGCACTGCAGGAGGTATGGGATAGACATAGATTTGATTTATTGTTTGGGCTGTGTTTCTGCACATGGACCAGAGGATGAAACAAAAAAAACCAACTATTTGCAGTCTTGAAATTTATTAATCGACTTCTGCTGTTCAATGTGATTCAGAGTGAAATGAATGGGGAGAAAAAAGATGCCATCATAATCTCCCAAGTCCTTACTAATAGGCAAAAGAGGACTTGGAAGGTGTTCGCTCAAAAATAGTAAAACCAACAAAACACTTCAGGAGGTGAATCTTAAATAACTTCCAGCAGAAGTTGGCAGGACTTGTTTATGTGACTTTAGTCTACAAATGAAATATAAATAGTTATTTTATTTCTATATAAAAAGTCTTTCTCCGTTCCTGATGCTTTTGTCTAGAATTGCATTTAGGGATCTCTTTGAAGGTCAGAAAATGCTGGGGAGTTAGCCTGCTGCCTGTGGAAGTGAAACTCTTCCTTCCAGCAGTTCTTTTCCTTCCACAGATGCAAAAAGCTAAATAATGTTGCTAAATTGTTGCTCACCAAAGTGTGAACTGGATATTGGGGTTAGCCAGCTGAAGTCAATGCTGAGCTGGTTGCAGGCTTGCTGAGAATTCTTGATGCAGTTCTCATGCTCAGTTCTCATGCTCAGTTATGTGTTCCCCTTTGTAACTGTTTCAAGTTGTGAATAGGCTTCATATGTCCCAGAGAGATTTGTTACTAACTAATTAGCACTAATAATATTACTTTTTCTTTCTTGTTGATGTCAGAGCTGGCTTTTCTACTTAAAAACTGTGGGAAGAGGATGGGCATCTTAATTACTGAGGGCTGGATCATGCTGCCTTGTAGGAAATCCTGCGGGAGGAATACAAAACAAAGCAAGATTCCTCCATCAAAAAAGTACTAGAAGGCCAACCTCTTCTTTTCCTTGCACAGAAAACATGGGGAACACTGTCTCTAACACTTTTAAACAATCTGCAAGGGACTGGCATCAGCAGCAATTGGACTTCATGCTCTCCAGGCTGGCAAAACACTGCTGAAAGAAAAGGGCACAGTAGCTTGGTATAAATGAAAACTAAAACACTGCTTTTATCTCTTTCATTGACTCCCCATATCACCTGGGAAATGAACAGCTATCTCTGGGCTTCCTCACCTTCAGGATTCACAGAAACTATTGAGGAATCTTCTGAAAATATTCACCCTGACTGCATATACATAATTATTTTAATCTAGATATACATTTTTTAAAATTACTGCTATCAAACTAGCTTTAACGGGAAAGTAATATAAAACCAAATTTTGTGTGTTGTACTAGGTCAGAATATAATGACAAAATTGTTATGTTTAATTCTGTTTCTCCTTTGCATTTTGTGCAAATGCAATAGAACAGGCACAGTAACTTTCTCTTGTGGATAACTAAAAGCAGAAGTAAAGCTTGTGGAGAATGAATGAAATCAATCAGAGAAACTGCAAATACAGACAGTCTTTGAGATAATTAAATTAAGCAATTTTATTGGGGTTTGATTAAATAATAGGTGATTTTTGTTGTGATTAATTTTATATGCTATTAATCTTTGCCATTAATTCTTACCATGTACAGTAGTTGATAAACCTTGTTCAATAGGAATGTATTTAATTATTCTCAAAAGAGAGATGAATTCTTGGTTTAGCATAGCCTGGGCAATTTAATGATAAAAACCAAATATAATAATCTTATCCTTAAATGAGTGGATCCAGAGAGAGCTGTGTGGTGACCACATCACCACTGATGGAAGCAAGTCACAGGAAGCTGCTGTGGTTGTGAACACTTTGACTGTTGGGAAAACTTTGCCTGCACTCCTTCCCCCAGTTTGCTCCTAGTGGTTCATCCTTCTTTAATCCATGTTTTGATAAGAAGGTGAGCAGAATCAGTCCTTCATGTGTTGAAGCACCAGGATCGTTTGACAAACACAAAAATAAAAGCCAACAGCCCGGTCAGTGCAGGCAGGCTGTGTTTGCATCTGGGCTTTTGGGAAGAATAGAGTCTATGAGAGATATGAAAGAAGGAAAATGAAGAGGGGCTTGCTGGTTTTGTATCACCATATCCTTAAGTAGGGAATGGAGACGTGATATTTATAATTTCCCTATTTGTAGCCATAGCTGGGTGCAGTACATATGCAGGTGGAGGGGTTTGAATGCTGAATATATTTTGAAACTCAAATATTCGTGTTCTCTGTCAAGAATGCATCTTTCATCAAGCCTGGGAGGTCAAAATCAATTATTTACTGTAAGTTCCTTGTTTGATCTTGGTTTTTTGATATCCAATCTGACAATCCAAGGACAGCAAAATTTAGTAGGATATCTCTTTGAGGCAGCAAATTTTTCATTCCCTAATTCTCTGGTGCAGGCGGGATGACGCAGCAATGGCATGTGGCCATGGCTGAAGCAAAGTGTGCTGTCACTCATCCTAAATGACCCCTGAGCCTTTCCAGCCACCTGCTGCTCTGACACTTGGCAGGAAAAGAAAAAGGACAGTTATGACCTGGTTGTTGGATTTTCTCACTTCATGGCCCCTAGGCTTACATAGTGGCAGAGGAAGCCTGTTCATCACAGTTCATTTGGATCCCATCAGTCATTCCTCCACCCTGGTTCTCCTGTATACTCCATGCTTCAAAGAGAAACAGAAATGAAAGCAGCCAGGGAAGTTTTCTCTCTCTTCTCTCCATGACCCAGCCAGCATCCAGCAGAGAATGTTGCTATACAGCTGCAGAGCAGGGAAGGAACACTGGCTTGCCCAGCCTTGGATGTACCATGCAGCTACTTCCATGTTTGCTGGAGAAGAGGCAGGAGAGCTATTGCGTGATGGATTGCCAGCTACAGCAATAGCAACTGATCCCATCAAAAGCCTCCATGTTTCCAACTCTTCATCAAAAACACATTTTTCTTAAGTCAAATTGGCACCATAGGAACTACAGACCATCAGCAGGTGAAGGCACAGCACCTCTGACATGCTGGTGTGTAAATATGTTTGCTTTCTGGCCTTGGCTTTGAAAGTTTGGAATCAAAGAATGGAGGGTCACAGAGACATGGAGGAAGGAGATTCACTGAACAAGCTGTGAGTAAAAGATGACATTCATACAAGTTCTGTGAATCCACCTCACACTTGCAACTTCTCCCTGCCCTTCAGTCTCTCCCTTCTTCTGCCATCTGTGGATTTTTTTATCCCCCACATCTGTATCCCTCTGCATCAGGGAGGAGACTGCAGCATCCTACATCTGTCCAGATGTTTATGCTGTATGACAAAGACTCATGTTTATGCTTTGTGACAAAGGCCACTGGCAAATGTTACATCCCTGACTCTTGTTCTCTTATCGTGCATCTTGGTCAGTCCCCTGGCCACCACCAGAAACCTACCGGTTTGGATAAACATCTCCTGTTTTGGTCTATTTTAACCAGTCTTTTTTGGCATTGCTAATGTAAAGACACCAGAGAGTTGCAAAGAGAAGTACATAATGAAAGATGGAGGTGCTGTGTACATCTGTACATAATTTTAGCTAATATCTAAATTAGGAAAAGATTTAAAGCATCTGAATTTTGCTTTGACTTCTAATTCCTTTGGTCCTTTACCAGATAACTGGAACTCTCTTTATACTGCATCAGTATACTGTAAAGTGAAAAGCCTGACTCCATTTTAATAGAATCCATACTGGAAATAAGAAAATAAGATTAAAGAAGAAGTTTTTGACTTCTGGGCTTTATCAGTCTCTAAGAAAAAAAAATTACATTTTCAGCTGGAGAGAAGGGGAACTGGGCAGCCAGAGCATATAGATGAAGTAAGATGAAAGCAGTTGAGAAAGAAGAGGAGGTGAATGAGGCAAAAAAGCTTGGAGGAGTTATGAAAGGGTCAGGTGGCTTACCCAGGAAGCAAAAAAAGGATCAAAGGGTAGGAAGCCAAGTAGCAGAAGAAAGAATTATTATTTTCAACAAACTAAAATAGAAGAGTCTTGATGGTGCACAATTGGGAAGGGAAACTGAAAGGAACTAAACCAAAAAATTATAGTAAGATAGAACTTGTGGGGGAAACAGCAGAGAAAAGCAAATAAAAGTGGCTGCTAAATGGAGAAGTATTCTGTCATTTGTATGAAGGGATGGTGGCATAAGAACAGTAATAGCTTCAGCTGTACAGGGAGAGGTGTTGGAAATCCTTTTGCAGTGGTTCAAAGAGAAATGTATTTTCCATATTATGTTCTGCTGAGTTACTTCAGAAAGCTGGTGGAAGCAACTAGCACAGCTGATTGGTGCAGCATTCTTTGGATACTGGTCTGCTAGGCCTCCTTTTGGCTAACACATGATACTTACAAACAGTTCTTTCAAAGCATTAAGTTACAAATCAAGAAACTAATGAGAAACTCATGATAAATATGATCCTGCTTTTAAGGACAAGTCTGGTGGCAGAGGCTGAATAATGATCTTCATGTGGGAATGGACTGACCTTCAGGAAGGTTATCAGGTGGAAATTGGAGAAAGTAAGAGTGACTTTTCTAATTTTCTGGCTCTGGTTTTTTTCTGTGTCAGCTTTTGTTGCAGTCTATGTAGGTGGTGGAGAGATTTGAGCTCTTTATCATTGGAGCCTGCAGAGGAGTCCATAATTTCCTTAAATTCTCTATGGATTTATGCTGAAAGTGATGCAGCAAAAACACTTGCTATGAATGTTTTCTTTTGCTCACAATGGTTTTTCCTACTGTATTTCTTAGAGTTATTTCTCCATTCTCTACTGTGTGGCAATATTTTGTGAGGGTTTTATCCCTGTACTGTGTTAACAAATGATCAAGATTTTTAGTGCTTCTTCTAGATTTGGCTTGAACCAAGAACACAGTAAAGCAACATTGGGTTGTTCTTCAGATTTCTATAGTGGAAAAAAGACAGAAAAGTCAGTGTTTTCCCTAGAGACAGAGGAAAGAAAGAGAGTGTCAAGAGAGAAAATGTATTGTTTTAAAAACCTCTTTTCACTAAATAATAATTACTGGTGAGATTCCAGCCTGTTTTCAATGAGCTGAATAACAATATTAACATTTGCAGTTTTAGTGACATTAATGTAAACGGCAGAACACATCCAGCTCATTCTCTCTCCTCACAGTGTTTTGTCCATTAACAAGGGAATATGTAATATATTATGTAATATGTAAGGGATGATACATCAGCTGAAATCAAATAGCAATCAAATGGGAGGAACTGATGTGCATGTGCAGGAGGTGTTATCCCCTTCCAGTGATAATTCTAATGATTTTTACCTGATGGGCATCTCAGCAGATGGTCTTCTACTCTATAGAAGACTTGTACATGTGTGTATGTGTGTAGCACAATGGAAGTCAAAAAGAACAATATCACAAACCCCAAGAACTGAATTGGTTATTTAATCTCACAAAAATAATGCCCAGACAAAATATTTAATGGATATACATTAGCAGACTGAAAAAAGTCTATTGCCTTACAAAGAACCTGTTAACTTTCTCCTTTTGACCCCTTTTTGTGCTCACCTTCAGTTGTCATGAACCTGTATAATCATGAAGTCACCTATGCAGATGCATTAATGAACGAGAGTTCTGAAATAGGTCCTGCTTAAACAACATTAGGGGTAAAAAAAGGTGTATGGAAACTTGTTTCATTTTGTAGTGAGTTATTGCTGCTGTAGCAACTTTCTCTAGTGTGTTGATGTAGGTGTGTGGCAAGTGAGGCTGAGCATGAAAAAGCCAAGGCTTCTCATCACCTTCTGCGTGGGAGGGAGCAGGAGCTGGTGAGTTTTAGCAAGGGCCCATATGGAAATGCTCCACAGCAGTCATCTGGAGTTCAATCCTGCTGCATCAATGATGCCTTTGGTGCTGGCATCCTGCAATCAGAGCTTAAGCCTGCCACCTTACCCCACAGTTATGTACTGTGCGTGACAGTTTGCAAATAGGATATGGTGTTTTCAGCTCCCTGCTTTACAGAGTATTTTTCTGAAGCTTAGATGTCTCTACTGCCCCACATTTTGCCCAGCATTATTCTTTCTTGCTCAGTTTCAAAACTCTACAGTTCTGCAGCCAAGACAGAATTTACTTGCCCTTCCATGCTGAGAGAGAAAAGATGTTCTGGGACAGTGGATAGAACAAGTGGGGTTAAAGTGCCAGTTCAGCTATTTCCCAAATTGCCAATTCAATAAATGTCATTGTAAATTAACAAATTAGACTGACATCGTTCCTGTCATGCTATTTTAATGTAAGTAAGGTTCAGAAAGGCTCTGGAGATTTTCTTTGATAAATAAGAAGGAATGCAATATGCCTGCAAACTTTTCAGTGAAAATTAAAAAAAAAAACCAGCTTGCTTTTTATGATGTTGAAGAGTATTGTAATGAAAGTACTGATTTGGGAAACTATCATAAGTCCTTTAAGTTCTGAAAGTCTATCTCCTTCCTTTACCTAAACAAGATGAAATCACATAAGGCTCTTTTAAAGTTTTGTATTACACCGAAGTTGCAATTCTTTGGAACAAAGATCAGGGCTTGGAATGAGGCATAGGAGAAGAGGTAGACCAAGGTGGTACTGGGGTGCCACAGGTTGCTGTAGGGTCAGTGGGAGATGGAGACAGTGCTGGGACAGGAGCCCTGGGTGCCCTGGTGCAGAGCTGGTGTAACAGCAGAGAGGAAAACCACCTCGGTGGCCTTCAGTGCTAACAAGGGAAGAGGATGGAGTCTAATAGTGACTTAATTAACAGACAGCTCTTGCTGTATAGTAGTTGGCTAATCAGGAAGGCTGCTAAATCACAGCTTTACTGTAGAGAAAGCTGATGTATTTGAACACACAGTGAAACTAGAGATTCATGTAATCATGTTGTTACAAAGCAGTGCTTCTTCTGTCTGCCCTGTGTTATTTGTCACTTTTCTGTTTTGGATCATTGGAAAATGAGAGCCTGATTTCTCTTCTGGCCCTGGAAAGGCAATCAAACATTCCTGCCCAAAGACCCTTCGTGTGAGTCCATCCCCAGGGGTCTGAGATGGGCTCCTCCCATCACCTACTGACACTGGCAAAGGAGCAGTGTCTTCTACTTTTCCTGTGAAGCAGCTGTTGCTGTACAAATAACAACATAATGACCATGGGAGGAAATGACTTGGCAGTGAAAGTTGGAAGGAAACTACTGTTGATTAGTTTAACAGCCAGAGTTTGCTTTTTTCACCTTTTGCTTTGATAAAAGTGGTTGGATTTCTTACACCAAATAGAGACATTATAAAGACAAGTTGTCAGTGGCATGACTCTGCCCACACCCTGTGAGCACCATTTATTATGTGTGTGGGGGAAAGCTGTGAAAACATAGGGAATCTGCATATCCACAAGTTATGTACTGTGAGTTGAGTCTTCATCAAGCCTTTAAAGGAGCATCTCCTAAGGGAACAACAAGGGAAGCAAGGCTATGTTGCCAGTGATGGGTAAGTTCTTTATTGATTGAATTGGATTAGTTAATTTAGTTTTACCCAGAGTCCATGAAAAGCTAGTAAAATGGTAAGCTTTGGATCAGGTTAAGTGAAGGGTAACAAAATCATGAAAAGACACAGCCTTGATACAGCATAGCACTTGTTAATTAAACCAGTCATAATGACCAAATCAAGAATCCTGTGCTTTACTCATACATCTGACATGGTGATTTCTTTTCTTGTCACTGGAAGCTTCTTTCTGCCTGGAAATGCATTAAAATTGTTGTTGGAGAAATATTTCTGGGTGATGAAAGGCTGTTGGTATCTCCCCAGCTGGCTGCAAAACAAACAACAAATGTAGGATTCAGTCTTGCCACAGCATTGCAGTGTTGCAGCTGGGATGATCCAACCTTAAAGTATAAGTAAGGCAAATAATAGAGCAAAACATTCTACATTTTAGATGAGATGGCATTACTGGTGAAAAACAGATGTATTTTGGGGAATGTATACCTCTTTTTAGGGAAAAGTATTTCAAAGGCCTGAAGGAAAAATTCTGCACCCAAAACCATAGCTGATGTTTCCCAGTTACACCAGCTGCACTAATAAAAGATATTCCTTGCCTTTGCACATCATATCTCTTTTTATGATAGCAGTGTGATTTAAGATCCAGGATCTGTGAAATTTATCCTTTTTAGTTCTGCTCATCTTCTGAGATGTGGAGCAGCTGGAATAGCCTGTTGCTGCTCACCTCTAATCTACCATGGAAGAAATGTCAGCTGAATTAATAAATTATGGTTGGAGAGAAGTTTTAGTAAAAGTTTATCATTTTCTATCTGTTCTATCCTTTGTACCCCCCAACACAGAGCAAGGAACAGCTGCAAGGTTTTGGTAAAAGCTTGAAGTGGGAGGTGCATTGAGGTAGTGAAAAGCCACTTTGGCATTATATCTCACTTCTATTTTTTCTTGTCTTTAGATAAGAAATAATCAAAGTGGAAAGGAGGTGCATGTAAAGAAGGAATTTCCTTCTTGTATTTTAATGTGTGTTTTCTCTTTACTTGAAATAAATGGCTTTTGTTAATTCAGTTGGTGGTTAAACATCTAGAACTTTCAAGTTTAATTTAAGACAATAATCCTTGTGTCTGAAAACAAACACACCTGAATATCAAATCTTTCTGGCCAGGTCATGAAAACAGCTTAGAAGTAAAAGTTTTGTAAGTAGTTCCAGACTTGGCCAAGTCTTTCTTTCACACCAAACCCCCTTTTGTTCTCTGTGGATGCTTTTCACTTCAACATGAAGTACACAACTTTTATTTTGTGACTTGTTGCTTTCCTCCTCTAAAATGAAAATCCTTGATGGAGGGAAAAAAGATTTCAATTGTATGTGCTCATTAATCCCTGGGATTCCAATTATATACAGGCCAGGATAATTGTAGTTTGAACTCAAGGATGGCTATACAGTCTCATTGAATTTTAAAATATGTTTCTGACAAATGGTTTTAATTAGATTCAAATGATGGTGTTACTATTTTGGGTAGGTAGTCTTCACAAGGTATTTGTCTATGAAGATTCAAAAGAAAAAAAAGTCCTTTTGAATTTGAAAATGGAAAAAGCTGTCCTAAGAGTGGTCAGTGACATGATAATATCAAATTCAGAAATGCTTAGAAGTGATACTGACCTTGAGTTCTCTTTTATTAGCTCTGAAATCATAGGCTAATGACTCACATTCATTTATTTGAAACTAATGCAGATTTATAGGGCTTCAAGCACAAAGAGCCATATGCCTCCACAAGCAGGGAGCCCAGAGTGAACAAGACACTTGGAAGACACTCCCTGAAGTGCCTGACACTGCTTTCTGGCTCTAAAGAAAAAATCTCTTATGTTTAAATACAGTCACAATTTCAGATCCTTATGGGCTGCAGAGCACAAAGAGCTGATCCATTGCTCAGTGAAATCAGTGACAATTTCACTATTGATTTTAATCAGTGATAAATCAAAAAGAGATGCTTTTTGAGAAGCTGAAGAGTGGAGAGTGTGTTAAAACTAATCAGTTGAGGAACCTTAACCTACATTATCCAGATCAGCAGAAAAAGGAGGTTATCTCATTCCTTCCTGTAAAGTATTTTAGACATAGGATAGAAGGGAAATATTTAGATGGGAAGTTTGGAGGTTTTGAATAAAATGAATGAATCTTTTCTGTCCTGTGGTCTTAGAAGTCTTTATCAAAGGTGCTGCTGCCTCTGCAAATGCCATCCAGGTCCAGAGGTGATGTTCTGGTATTTGCCTGCCATCAGCCCCTCCTTGGCTGGACTCCCTTTGCTGCTGATTGCTTTGAGCCATAGCAGAGACTGAGAAAGAGAGAAGGCAATTTCATACTGCCTCTCAGCAGGAAACTTGCACTAAAAACCCAGTGTCTGTACTCTCATTCTCCATTACCGTAATACAGAAAAGATAGGAGAAGCTTTTTTCTTAAATTACAAATCTCTGGTAGCAAAGGAATAAAGCCTCTGAAAGAGCAATTTGGTGCTAAGGCAACTCTTCTCTGTCCTCTGCTCAATAGCAATCTACTTTTAGATGGTTTGGATAAAATTATGTTCAGCCTCTTTGGCCTTTGACAGAGAATCAGAGTTTGTTTGAAGACTTTTTGGGTGAGCCTGGCACCTGGGCACTGAGCCCCTTCGGATGCTGAGCTGAGAAATGAGGCGGTTCTGCTAACGGAAGGCTCGGTGTGATTCAATAATCTGCTTTCCCATGCATGTGCAATTCAGCCCCATAAATCTCCTCATGAATCACCTTCTTGTTTATTTTCCACTCTCCCTGATTAATTTGCTGATTTCCTCAGTGCTGATGTTCATAATAGGAGGCTGTTCAGAAGGTCAAAATGCTTCTCACTGGGAACTAATTTCTTTTTTTTGTTTGCCACTAGAAAGCAAGAGTGTGATCATCAGCAGAAAGGATCCACATGCATTTATTTTTTAAGTTAAAACCTACAGATAACTTGCTGGTTTCTTAAATAGTGAAAAAAGAAACAAAAGCATCATATTTCTTTAGATATTCTTTCCACTGCATTCCCAGGAAACATAATAATTTGCTTAAGTCATTCTGAAAACATGGGTTTTTTTCCTGTTTCTTTGATTAGTTGAAGTATTTTTAATGACTTGGATTGTGTTGTATCACCTGTAACAGGAAATCATGAATATTTACAGTAGAGGGAGCAATAGCCCCATTACTGCACTGTTTCTCTTTGGCTGTGCATTGCTTTATATAGCATATATAGAGAAAAACAACAATTACTAAGATGTAATGATGCGTTCTTTTCTGTAGTAAAGTTTCGCTCGTGATTCATATTAACTATTGAATACTTTCCTTTTAAAAAGCAGAAAATTATGTTTATGGAGTTGTCTTACAATAAGCTGGATGAGCTGAACAGCAATACTATTTCAACCTGAAAGAGATTTCCTTTTTCAATTGCTGCCTTAAAATTATGCTCTTTTTTTTTTTTTTTTTTTTTTTTTTTTTTTTTTTTTTTTTTTTTTTTTAATTTTTAAAATTTTTTTTTTTTTTTTTTTTTTTTTTTAATGACTTGCTGAAATGTTTAAAACCTTTTTGAGTGTTTTGTGCTACCTGTGGTTAACAAGACCCTTCTGGTGTTGCTATGGAAATTGTGAGGTTACAGTACGCACACGCTGGATCCTCTCCACGCTCAAATGGGAGTGGAAGAGGTGGTGGTAGCTCAGTGTCTCTTTGTTCAACCACATTTCCCTGAAGCAGGAAGCAGTCAGAAAAATTAGAAAATTATTTGAGTAAAGTCATCTTAATACAGGATGTGTCTTTAAGACCTCTACACAATGCAATGAGCCGTATAGGCCATTTCCAGTATCAGCCTTCCCAGATTGGACTTCTAACTGCAGGTCAAATAGAAATCAATGCCATTACTGGGCAGCCCATTTTCACTAATCCTTTGGGTGGTCACTTGAGAAAGATTTCTGTATTGTACAATGTATTTCCTTCAACTGAAGAGGGTCTTGAAAAAGAGGAGGAGGATGAGCTTGGCACTGATGAATCAACTGAAGCATTTGTGTGAGGCTGCAGTGGCTGCACATCAGTGCAGGGTTTGAGCTGGTGCCTCTCCAGATGCATAGGTCTGGACGATGTAGTCAAGAACTGAAATATGCCTAAAGGCTGGTCTGGATTCCAGCTTCCACCCCATCTTTACTTCAGCACAATTACAGGAAGGGTATTTCTCCTGTATGGTTGGGATTTTTTAATGGATTGGCTCCTGCAACATGTGGTGTTTTATGAAGGGCAGAGATGTGACTCATCACGGGATGTGGTTCAGGCTGGGGGACTAATCTTAGGTGAGAATGGAAGGGTAAGGAATTTGAGCTGAAAGAAAACGAAAGAAAGAAAAAAATATTTTTCTACCATAAAATGAAAGAAAAAAAGAAGGTCACCAAATCAGGAATATTCCTATCAGGAAATTTTGAAATTTGGAAGAATGTTTTTCTTAAAATGTAATACTTTGGTTGAAACTTGCTAGTGAGTTCTGGTGTTCAGGCTACAAACTTTTCCCAACAAGGGACTGTCTGCAAATACAGTCTAGATATTATGAGGTAAGATAAGATCTGATCTTAGCATGTTCTCTAAACATTATAGTAAAAATGAGACACTATAGGAAAAAAAAAAAAAAAGTAGGAATAGAGCTTTCTTCTTGTGGTCACTGACAATGAGTAAGTATAAATCTCAAGAGTGTTGTCTTTAAGAAACCACTCCTCTTACCAGAAATGTACTTTACAGTCCCTTTGGAAGGTGATCAGAGGAAGGGGGAAAAAAGAAGGCTTGTGGCTCAGATGATCCTCTTGCCATTCAAGATGAACTGTCAAAACATTGTCATTTATTGTCACTGACTCATTTAAAGAACTGATCACTAATTCATAAATGGCTCATAACACGATTTAAATGGAATGCCTCTGATTTAGTTCAGTTTAATTTGGACATCATGCCATCTTTGCAGAATCATGTTAGTGTCACTTCCATTTTCTTCTTAAATGTTGCTCATCAACAATTCACAGCATCACCCTTTCATTTTACTTTGGCAGCCCAGTGTTTCCTCCATGTGTGCACAATAAGAGTTTCATTCTGATAGAGACTCACAGGATGGTTTGGGTATCGTGACAGAACCATGGAAACATTGTTTTGTCTCCATAACGGTGTTATAATCACAATGTCTTGAAGCAATTAGTATTACAATAGTATGTTACAAAGTGTATGTGATGTGTGCATAGCAGTCTGCGCTGCTAGCCTTTGTTTGGTTTGTAAAGTTTGTTTTAGAGGCCTCCAAAGAGTGGTAGTTTGTTATAAATGTTTACACAATAAGTAGGATTTGGGTACATTTCAGCAAAAAAAAAGACATCTTCCTACCTTGTCATAAGTAATTGCCTTTTTTTTGTGTTAACTCAGAAAGAGTTGATGTATTAAAGCTATTTTTAACTACAAGGTTGACAATCTATGAACCAATTAACTCTCCACTTTTCAATAGCACTCCCTGAGCATGTCAGAACACTGTAAAATAGAACGAGGGTTCCTTTGCCACTCTTCTGAGGCAAATAGTATCACTATACCTATTTTACAGAAGTATAAAAGAGAGGCACAGAAATTTGAATTGCTTGAGGTTGTTTTGCAGCCCCATAGCAGAATTGTTACAAGATCCAGAGATTCCTCTGTGTGTATTGAGAATGTGTGTGCATGCACATACACACACTCATGTGAGTGTGCAAATCACCCAGAGCCATCAAATCCTTCTACTTATTGCCGACAACTCTGTCACACAGTTGTTGAGTTTTAATGATCAGCTTTTTATTCAGATACTTTGCCTTTCATTAAGACTATAGAGCAAAAAGATGGGAAAATGAGATTTTTAAAACCATGGGTAGAAAATTGCCAATTGCAAGCAAATGGAAAGCACTGCCCTAAAGAATCAGAAACTACAAATAGGAGTCGAGCTCTGTAGTTTTTCTCTGTCTGAAATATAAAATAAGGCTAATGACAGTTTTGCTTCATCTGAGAATATTCTCAAAATTAATAAGGAAGTGACAGCCCTGGAACTTGAACTGTCTTTCCTCTAACTTCTGTGACAATTATGCTGGACTCTAAAGAAGTGGATGTCTGCTTGTGGGGTGAACGAAAAGCAACATCTGCTGGGTAGGCTCAGGAGGTTTCTGTGACCTTTTCATGGATTGGTTTCTTCAAGATTGACAAAGTTTTGCAGAGGGAGATTCCTGTTAGGTTGAAAGTTCAGAGCAGATTCTGAGTCAGTAGCTCCTCTGCCTGATGTTAGTGTCTAAAAATGTCCACCTACACTGTTATGGACAAAACCATAGCACAGCAGAGAGGCAGCTCCGTGCCTTGGCAAAGTGTGGCAGATGCAGTCATTTCTTTAGGGATTTTTGAAATTGTTTTCATGGTCTTTGGCACTAAACATCTACAGAACTATAGTGGGAATGGAGTGCCTAAGTCTACCAGGCTCTTGGCATAATCCCAGCATGGTGATGCTTTCCTTTTCTCCTCTTTTCCACCTCACTAATCTCCCTCTCCCAGTCTGGGTTTGCAGGAGATGGAGGAGCTCCTAGAAGGAAGGCAGATGTGTCATAGCAGGTTTGTGGTGCTCCCCCCAGGCACAAGGAGGACTAAAGCAAATGCAGCCATTGCTAGTGCAGTGGGCATGTTTAATTCCCTTGCACTGGAGGGGTTGGAAGCTTTAGACTCTGTTTTGAGTGCCTGCTGTTTTGTTAGCATACCATAAACCACAGAAAGTATTATTGGGCCTGGAAAAACAAAGTATTGTGTCCCTGGTGAGCATGGGAAGCCCACTGAGCTCTTGTTTTCTTTGGGGATGTATGCTGGAGTATTTTTCTTTGTCTAATGCTTTCGTGGTTGTGTTTCTTGCACCACTGAATGTATCACAGCAAAATCCAATTCAATCTCGGAATAATCACTTTGTAGTTTGGAGAGTATATCTTTCAATACACACCATAATGATCTAGAAGATTAATTGAATAATGAGGTGGTGAAACCAAGCAAGAAAGTATGGAGGACTGGGAGAACGTCCCAAAGGATTTAATAAATTGGATGATTGGGCAATATGATGGCAAATGAAATTCACAGAAGGTAAGCACACACTAATGCATTGGGGGAAATAATTGAAGCTGCTCCTGTGCACTGATGTGATCTGAATTAACTGTAACTTCTCAAGTGTAAGAACTTGGTATTATTGAGGGTAGTGCAAGGTCCAAGAACTGATGCAGAAGGAGTACTGGGGGACATCCTTGGCCATATTAATACAAGGTGAAAGAGTAATTTTCTGAATAACCCACTTTACTGAAAGCATGTAGAATGCAAACATGTTGATTTTTAATTCAAGTAAGAAATTGCTCCTGATTAAACTTCCTAGGATTCATTCTGGTTACACAATCTAAATGTATGATGAGTTGTGCTGATAATAGTGTTTGAACCTGAGATTTTCAGCAATAAAATATCTTTTACTGGTTAAACTGAAAGGCATTGAATGAAACACAGTCTTTTTAATGCTTGGCTCTTAATTTCACCACACCAGAGACATTACTCCAGTCCCACAGTTAGCCAATAGTAGGCATAGGAGACTCATGTACACTACTGACTAAGACTAAATCCTGCTATTGGGCCAGTGTTACAGATACAAGGCATAGAAAAACTATTCAATCATTAGATTAATAAGTTAGACAAGATGATAGTCATTGGTAAATAAAGAAAAGTATTTATTAGAGAATATTAATCTTCATTGTCAAAACTAGTTTTGTTTTCCCATATTTTAGAAAAATACATATATAAAAAAAAAGAAGTGTGTGTTATAAAAATACATATTTTAAAAAAGAAGCGTGTCTGAAACTTTCCACTGACTGTGGGAGCATTAGTGCAAGTATGTGTGTGTACCCACACATATATGAAAGGAATAGGAGGGATGGCCTTGGAAAGAAATTAAAATAAAAGGATTGAAATGCCATTACATATAAACAAATATGAATTCATGGATTCCAAATTATATTTGACTGTGTGAATTATAATAATGACTATAGTGTTTATTTCTGTTGCCTAGGGAAGCCACATATGTTTGCAATATTGACATTTGAATCTTAAATTCATGTTGTGCAGTTCAATTTTATAACTGATGAAGAGATGAATCTCTGAAATAAAAGCTTCTCCTGGCAGAGCTTACAATCAGTTATTCTTTATCACTTGCAGAATATCAGACTTGGAGCAGGGGTGGCTGGGTTTTAGGTGTCACTTCTGTGAGCAAAGGGGACCGATGTGGCTGTTGCTCAGTGTGCCAGCTGGGAGGAAAAGACAGAAGCTGCAAGAGGAATGTGTGTTCTTGGGCACTGAAGTGTCCTGCTGAGGCTCTCTATCATCCACCATAAATGGGAATGTGGAAATCACTTCTACGCATAAGGATCCACTAAGGCTTCTTGTAGGAGTAAAATTTACCCCCAGGTTTTGTGTTGTTCAGCTGTAGATTTAAGAGTATTTCACTGAACTGTAATGAATTTAGCCTTTCCCTGAAGGCAGGAATATACTACAGCCCTGTTGCAAATAGGTAATTATTATTTAGAGGGGTAATTATTCTCTGGAACGTCACAGTTCACAGCATAAAGAAACCTTGTATTTGAATCTAAGAATCCTTACTCCTATTATTTGTTTCTAATATGTATTTGTTGTTGGATCTTGGTAGCCAGATGGCTTGTGGCCTATGGTTCAGACTTCTGGCAGGTTTGGAGCACGAGCTGTCTAGTGCTGGCTGTGCAATAAGGCATGGAATTGGTCTCTTCCAGATGTTCACCAGAGCACAGGGAAGAGCTGACATGACACAGTCAAGGAAATGAAGATGGTTGGTTCTTGTGTACAATTTCTAGATTCATTATATCAGTCAGTGATACAGAGCGCTTCTTTTTAGCAGATATCGGTGTTCCTAAAGAGATCCAGATGACCACAGAGGGTTTACCCTTTGAAGGAAGGCAGTACTTTAGCTCCAGCAGCTGTGAGGCATTATGTTTTCAAAGATATTCAGAATCATGTGTGGTCCTAAAGAATTTATAGCACAGCTTTCCTGGAGGTCAATTTTGATACCAGACTCTATCAGATTGACAGATGGAGCTGTAGAAATACCTACCTTGAAGGCAGCTCTTCTGCAGAAAGTATGTCAGTCTTACCTGCTGTTATATAAATGACCTCCCTCTCAGAGCAAGTGTCACAGTGGTTTGGAACATATTGTTTTGAAAATAGTATCTGCAGATACTGTCTTGCGCCTTCTGCAGAACAGTATCATCTGTGACTTCCCATCTGGTTCCTAATTTTGTCTCCTTCTAAGCTGTCAGCACACCAGATCCTCACACTTCTGTATGAATCTTGGCCCCATCCGCACTGGAACTTTAAATACAGATATCAAAGTGGCAATATGTATTGAAAACTCAAATTATACAGAGGTTCTTTCTTGAATGTTCTGCCACCGAAGCATCTCTTCTAAGGTGAAAAACATTAATACTTGCAATTGTTGGAATGGGCACGAACATCATCAGGAATCTTCAGTACACCATATGTACATTGTCATCCCTGACTCTCTAGGTCTTCTTGGGAGCCATAGGAATCCATCCCATACCTTTTAATGCATGAGAAATGTGAGACACTCTGAGCTAGATGTGGTGGCAGTAGAGACCTACTTTTGAAGTTCAGAGCTAAGCTGGGGTTTGAACTGAGATCCAAAGTACCCCTGCAAGTAGGTACCAGGTCTGGAGTCACTGTAGTGAGGGGTGGAAGGCTGGTCCTCAGCCCAGGGGTCCTGGGGAGCACGAGGATGTGGGGGTGTGGGCACATCTTCATCCTTGTCTACTTACAAGTTTCTGGTTGCAGTCATGGGTGCTTCTCCTGTATTCCCACTATCCCAACACCTCCCCTCCCTTGAAAGCAGGGAGACACTGAGTGACTGAGCCCTGCTCCTGTGTCAGGAGGAGTGATTACTGCCCCTGAGGCTCTGTGCCTGGAGCAGTGTGGGGGAAAAACTCAAAGTCACTGAATGACTCCAGTGCATCAGATTTGGTCTCAGTAATTTACTGATGGCTGCCTTCAAAAACACTGGGTTTTTTTAAACTTCTCCCTCCCCACCCCCCAAAAAAACCCCACCAAAACCCAACAATGCAACAAACCAAATCTAAACTGCCTCAAAAAATACCACTGAGGGGTATCATCTGACAGTTCCTTAGGTAAGGATTTGTAGATAAGACTTGTTACATGAGCAATACTGGGATATTTGCTTAATAGCAAAATAAAATTTGTTTGATTAACTTTATTCATTTGGGTAATTAGGGAAAAAAATCCCCCTTAGTGGGTGGAGTCTGGTATGAACACGACAATGTAAATTTTCAGTGTTACAGCTATTGCAAAGCACTAGGCTGGATAAACAGCTGCTAGTTACAGGGGCTGCTGGCAGGATTTTCAAGGGCTGTACTTTGTAGTAAGGAGTTCTAGGGGATTTTGAAAGGTTGTCACCTGATGCAATAGGAATGCATGACTCATTTGATATGTTAGCTGATTAATTTTAAATTTACTAGGGCTTTTGAGGAGGATCAAAAATTAAACATTATGGCACATTTACAGATCCAAACTTTAGTTTTCTAGCTTTGTGTAAAAAAACCCAAACAAACCAGGCTCACATTGTTTTTGTTTTTACATACACCACTACTAGTTTTATCACAGCAAGAAACTTCTTTCTCACACTAATTTATACTGGTAAAATGGAAAACAGGTTAGTATTTATGTCCAACCATGTGTGAAATTAGTATCCTACAACTGCATTGAAATGAATGCTTTTGGTAATAAAGTAGTAGTCACTGTTTAATTTTAATGCATGCTTCACTTTAAAATTAGTTTTCTGAATAGCTACTATGTACATTTACATTCTTCCCAAAAACACTTCAATATTTAATACTTCCTTTTTCTGGTCTGGTTCTGTAACTCTTTCTGCACTGGTCAGAATTTGCCTGGGAGATTGCTTAGAATTTAGGAGCTACTGGTAAATAAGTGCTGCTCAGTATCACTAAGAATCTGGCAGAACTTCAGAATCAGGATTAAAAGTTTGCAGGAAACTCAGAATAAAATGTTCCAGCTTAACAGTGCTTAAGACTGATGTTCTTTATGTACATAAAAAGTACAGTCTAGACTTGGCCAACACAAGCTTCCCTTTTCAAGCCTTATGTAGCAAATGGAGCCTGGATGAGGAATACCACTTTTGTGTTTAGATTTATTTATTTCATTAGTTAACAGAATCTGTGATCCACTAGCACTTATTAGCAACTTATTTAACAAATTAATCCAAATAGTTACCAAGGAGAAAAGAATTTTCAGTCACTGTTGGCTCCTCCAGACTCATATCTGTAAACTTAGCTAAGACTTGTGTCTTCTTCTTGGATGAATCAGCTGTTCTGCTTGTTGCCTATTCAGTCTAAGCTTCTGTTGCCAGAGTGGCAAATGCAGTTCTGGAACTTATGGAGGAGACACATTTGTCTGACTGATGATGCTAGCACACCTCAGCACTGCCACCGTGATAAAAATATTCTATATTTTGTAAATTGTTTTGCCAATTGCTATTGATTTCTTCTGGGTGGGGCAACGTTTCTGTAGAGAAATGATTATTGCTCAGCTTTCTGTCCAAGTTTGGAGAAATTGGAATTTATGTCAGCTATGAAAGCAGGAGACTAGATGGCAATTGAGCAGACATTCCCACTTCAGCTCTGATCCAGAGGGTGAATATAAGAAGAATAGAGATGATAGTGGGACAGGGACTTTGGCATGGTATTAGAGCTTGCTCTACGCCTGCCCATACATCTGTTCCACATCTGAGCAAACAGTAGAGCTAAGCCACACGTGTGAGTGCGAATGTGGGTGCTATAAAGCCAGCCTTGATGTGTGCGTGCTGTCTGTCGAGCCAGAAATAATCTTTGGCATATATATGGGCATTTGAGTCTAAGCATATGAAACAAGTCTTCTATCTCTTCCATCCTGCCCTGGAGGCTTCTCTGAGCGCCCTGTTTCTGGAGACTGCAGATTTTCCCTTGCAGGATTCCTGATACTCTAGAATAGAGATGGAAATTTCCACCCCAATGTGCCTGGTCCAATATAAGAGCATAGTAATTTCAAGTCTAATACCTAGACATAGGCCTAAACATGTGTGAGAAATTCTTCTCACATACCCAGAATGTAGCTGCAAATAACTTATTAACAAGGCAGCCTTAGGTGCTTTTAAGACTTACATTTTCCTGCTCTGCTATTCAGGTTTTCTCTCAATTCCACCTCCTTAAAACATTCTCTATTTAGACTTTGCTGTGTCACTGAATGGGAGGGACTTTCTGCACAAGTGACGGTCCCTGCAGCACCTTGCAGGCTGCAGCTCGTCTGCTGAGTCTGACAGATTGATTGGTTTTTCTCCTTGTCCCTTTTGAATGACAACTCTTGGCCCAGGTACTGTGCTTTGTAGCACTGGCCTCTTGAGCCTGTGTGCAGGACTTTGCATGTGCCTTCTCAGAGTTCTGTTCTGATTCCAGCAATGCAGCTGTCCTGGAGCCATCAAATATATTTCTACTGTCTTGAATCTGCTGTCTTGGAAAGATGAATTTTACCCATTTCTTGTTCACATTCTTTTTCCCTGTTCTCATCCTGTAGTATGCAAGCTCATGAGATTTAGCAAAAAAATGTTTCATCTCAGATACCACCTATTGCCATCCCATTGGAAAACTTGACTGCAGCAGAGGCCTTAAATCAAAAGCCTGTGTGACAGTTTCTGATCTTTGAGCAGCTTTAGGGGCTGTCAAAAAGAAAAACATTCATACCTAGTTAAACGAAGTTGTTTGGCATGGGTTGAGGTATTTGTCAAGTACAGCCATGAAAAAGATTAAAGCAGTGTCTGTCAGTGAAACTACTGTATTTTGGCTTATGTAATTCTACAGGGTTTTTTTCCATGTTTTGCTTTTCAAGGAAACTGTAGGTGTCTTCAGCATTATATCTAAAAAGGGAATTATACATTGCAGATAGTATTTCATTCTATACTTAACAGCTCTTCTTTGAACAACAAAAACTATAAACTCATTGCTGGGACTTGAACTGAAGTCATGGTGGTTCCTAGTTGTTAATGATGTTTTACAGTGACAGCCCTGTTCTGCTTGCAGTGTTAAGAAAAACAGCAGCTCACTCAGTGTCTGGGTTTCCATGAAAGTTTACAGATATTGGACTGTTGTACTGCCTGTCCTGCATTGCCATGGAGTGTGCATATGTGCAAAATGTGACAGCAGGACTGCTGCTTCAATGATAAAGCCATGAAAATAGGGAATAAACTGGGTAGGGCTTCCCTGTCCAGTGCAGCTGCAAGCAGAGAAAACCAAACTTGCTGTGTCTTACACAGCAGAGATGAGCAAGAAAAAGGTAAAATCATTCCTTTTCAGAAGATACTGGTATTTTATATGGTTAAATATGAGTATTGTCACTGGTTTAATCATTAACCAGGAATCTGTTTAGGTATTGGGATGGCAGGTAAGCTAAATGAACTGCTCTGCTTTCCCTCAGCATTTTCTAACACCTTTGAGTGGAGGTTATACAGACAAATGTGCTTTCTGTAGCCTATATAATTCCTACAACTGATGCTGGGTTCCTAAGGAAAGGGAAATATAAGTTTCTCTGTCATTGACAAAAATAATTCCCTTTGGATGATGCTAAACCTTCCTTGCCTATGGGTAACTCCTGTCTAACTTCTAAGGATGCTCCAGAATGCTTTAACTCTAAAACCAACTAGGTTGTACCAAATCCTGAGTGGATTCAAAGCTTCATGAGGAAACCAAATTCTTCCCAGCTGCCAAGCTCACACTCCTGAATGAACCCATATGTAAGGTTCCTGGGGAGCAAATCTGCTTTGGGCTAGTGAATATTCAGAAATGAGACCTTGAGATGGGATACAAAATGGTGCAGCTTGTTTAAACCTGGAAGACTTTTCTGCACTGTGATGTGATGTGGAAGGGGTAAAGGGTCACTGAAGAAAGTCTGGTGCTTGAAAGACTGATTTTATTCCTATGCTTGTATACCCTGGTAATACCCTACTGCTGGTATGCCTGATATGGAGGTGCTTCTGGCATCCTGGTAGTCCTAAGAAGAGGAATCAGAGGCTGCACAGGGGTCTGCAATGAGCTTTGGCAGCCTGGACACAGACTTTGTATTGCTACTTCCTGCAGATAGTTGTGAAATGACTTTTTTAATCCATAAACATAAAAAGATAAATGGCTTCAGTTAAAACCAGCTGGAGGTAGGCATGGGAAATGGCACTTCATGAGGTATCAAGAGGGAGGGAATGAGGAAACAAAGTTCTAGGTGGATCTCTGTAGGATGTTTGCTCTTACTTCTAAGTCCCTAGGCGTGACATATTCTGTTTCAATTGGAGTAGTAAACAGAAAGATCAGAGGAGATGTGACTGGGATCTCTGTGCTCATCCTACCTGGTCAATACCATTTTGACAGTTAAATTTCTGCAGGGAAATTTTCAGTCTTTTTATCAAGTGTAATATACATCCAAGTCCAGCCTTCCCTTATGTTCTATTGAGAAGAGATCAGGTGGAGGAAACCCATGCTCCTCTGGCATCTAAAATAATCTGGGCTGAAACAGAAAATTTTCTGCCAGCCTCAATTGCTGCACTACAGATTGAGAACAGATCCAAACAGTGTCACTTACGACCAGTTGGCTCTGGCACTTCTGCTAGACAGAGTATTTTCTTCCTTAAGATGCACTAGACTGATACATCTTTTGAAGTGCTCCAGTGTGTCCCTCCATGCTGACCAGGTTTTCGGAGAGGTTTTATCCTCAAGTCCCTTAAACATCAGAAATTTTCAATGGCAAATGAGTGATGATTAGGCATTACCCCTAAAGGATAAAGACAGTGAGACCACAGGGGTGTTCTGGCTAAAAGACTTCTTTCCTTGAGAGTGATGGATGGGATTTTGCAGCAAGGATGGGTTATCCACGGGTAGTACAGCCAGAGGGGTCATCACATCAACAGTTGCTTTTTCTTTCTAAAGGTGGAGGAAGCAAAGATGAACAACTGTGAGGTGTGAGAGTAATATTCCTGTTTTACAGTGGTGGTTAGATGAAAAAGCAACATTTCTCCTTAAGCTCACTTTAGAGCTGTTATGCGATTATAGAAGAATGAGGAGCTGGGGAAACTTCAAATAGGTGAACAGGAAAAGAAAGTGCCCAAATGGCAAACATCTGTCTTCATCTATCTCTGCCTGTCTGTGCTTGAAATCTTGATAGCTGGACTCAGGGAAGAACATTTAACTCAGCGGCTAGCAAAGTACAAACAAGTATTTCTCACAGCACTCCTTTTGAGACAATTATTGTCCCAAAACACAAATATTGGAGCTACAGTAGAGAAATCAAAATCATTTAGCAAGCAGAATCAATGTCTGAGCTGGGACCAGGATCTTGGCTTTCCAAACTCCTTTTTGGCTCTCTAGTCACCGAGGACTGTAAAGAATAAAATATGAAGGCATACCTGCAACAACATGCAGTTCTGCTGATCCTTTCCAAAGCAATCCTGCCCAACAGATCCTGAACATAAAAAAAAAAAAAACCCAAAAAAAACAACCCCAAAAAAAACAACAAAAAACAAAAACAAAAAAAAACCAAAAAAACCACCACCAAAAAAAACCCCAAAACCCACTAACCCCTCTACCCAACCCCAAAACAATGAACAATTTCTTGTGTCCGTATAACCACATCAGCGTTCACTTTCGCCCCCCGAGTATCTGCCCAGCTAACAGCCGAGCTCCGCGCCGTGCCCCCGCGGCTGTTCATCAGAGGGGAGACATGGCAGCGGTGCAGCCCAGGGATGCACAGCGATACGGCTGCGGAGGGTACAGGGGTAGGGAATAAAACAAAAATTCCCTCCCGGCCCTCGCGGGGGGTACGTGCCCACACCTGTGCCCGCCCCGCCCCGCCCCG
>WEIU01023084.1:103790-131499 GCA_013389925.1 Aegithalos caudatus
CGCTGAGTGGCTCAGGGCTGGGTGAGAGCCCTGTGTTTCACTCTCCCGATTCAAAGGATGCTGAAGTGTAGCCAAAGTGTATCTGAGCGCAGGGAGCCTTTGCTAACGAAACAGTGGTTAATTAAATTTTGTGGGCAATAGGTACGTGCTAGGGTCCCCACTGCATCACCCGTTTGTGAGGTGGTGCTTGTGTGGGAGCCCCCAGCTCTGAAACATGGCTTTGCACAGGATAAGCATCTCAACTGAAGCAACTTGTGGTCTGCATGACACACCCCCTCTTCTCCCTCACTCCCTCCCCCATCAAAATCTTAAGAAAGTTTTATAATCTTCTTGGTAGATTTTTAATTAAAAATGGTAAAGGATTAAGTACTTGTTTCGTAAGGGGATTGACCCTTTTGGGCTAGGACTGACACTTACTGCCACAGCTGTTTGTCAAGACTGCTTTTCAGCTGTTTTCCTTTTTCTACCTGCTCATTAGCTACACACAATGCTTTGAGCTCCAGTTAAAGAAAAGCGATTATGTAATCACCAAAACTTTAAAGAAGTAAAATCCTGAAGGCCTGCAGCAGCTCTGTGCTATGGTAGAATGCACCCCATTTATGTGAAAACCCTTTGATCTGAGGATAAGTATAATAAGGTCTGGCTGTGTGTATCTTATGATCCACAAGTCATTAAGCCATAGGGTATTTGCCTGTTGATAGCCTACCTGGTTACAAGATAATTTTTTAAGTCTCAACAATGACAGATTTGTTAGAAAAAAAGGAAAAAAAAAACCCCACCAATTTTCCTTTTAAAAGGAATGTTAATTAATGTTCCCCTCTACCTTGTCACTCTCTCCCCTTCTTCACCCAAAGCTGAATCATTTCTCTGTGACACTGCCTTCTCAATGTAAGCATGTTAGCGGAATTGAATTCAGAGAGAGTCAAATCTGCCTAGCTTATATAAAAAAGTATTCCTAAATGAGGGAAAAGCACAGGGAGCCATGTGGCTAGACATTTCTCTTAAGCTTCTCTCCTCCTTCGCCTTAAATTTCCCCTTTGAATACATTTGTAACCTGCATTATACATTTAGCCCTGAGATTTCAGAGAGTCTCCTAACACTTCTGCTTCTTGAGGAAACAAAATCACAGGAACCTGGGCTTGGGAGAGGTGTCTAGGTTCTATCCTTGCACTGAAGCATGTATGTGTAGGCCATCCCTGAGCGTTGTCTGCTTCACCTTAAGCTTCATCAAAGAGGATGGCAAAATTCTTGATTCTGCATCATTATGTAGCATCTTGTGTCCAAAATGATGATGTGGGGGAAAAAAACCCCAGACTATTAGTAATTAATTTTGGCTGTCTGCTGGCAACATCCATGAGAAATGGAGAGAGTACAAGTATGACTTGTGTGAAATGACAGGGTTGGTTCTCCGTGTTGTTTGGGGCCCCTTCACTTGGAGGTTTGTGCTGTTGTGCCTGTGTGAAGTTTGGTTTAGTGGATGGTGGAGAGAACAGCTGATGTGGGGCTTGGGCGAACAACCGTAGCCAGGACACAACTGACTCCCACACCTCTCAGGCTGACAATAGCGACCCTGTCTGAGTAAGGACTGGGAGATGGGGTCTGATTTGTAATAGCTAGAGACCTGCATTGACTTAGCATTCTCTTTCCCTTGATACTAGATTTGTTTTTTCTTCTGTACTTTGTCCTGACTTGTGTTCTGGATTTGTAAAGCATTACCATTGTCTTACATGCTCACATCAAATAAAAACAGAATGTATATGGTTTAAAGATTAGCTGCTCTAATAACCCAAGCTTATACTAAACAGCCTAAACTCTTCCCAAATTCACAGTTACCACGTAGAAAAAGCATGAACTCATCCTTTGTTAAAGAAATGGAGTGCAAACAGCTAAACCTCTCTCCGAGGCTTTTAGCAACCAGCTGAGCTTTGCACTGAGCCGGGAGGATCGATAGGCTGCTCCCTGGTACCGGCAGAGGAGGCTGATGCTGGGAGTGGCGCTGCTCACAGAGCACCTCCCTCAGCAGCACCCACACACTCGTGGTGCCCATCCCTTATCAGCGGGGACACCTGAGACAGCAGGTTTCTGAGCTGTACCTGAAAAGGAAAACTGAAGAAATTAGCATGAAGTAATAAAGGAAGGTCTGTTCTGGCGCTTACACGGATGAGAACTAGGAATGACTTTTAAGAAAAGGGTGGATTTAACAACTGTGTAGTTGATGCCGGCAGTCAGTTCAAGCCTCCCTGGAGTCACGCAGGAAAGGGACTATTCTAATTTTCACCATCTGATATATGCAGTAAGAAATTCAGGAATTCTCTTTTAGAGAATCAATCCCATGTAATTGGGATAAAAATTAACAGGCAGAGGGATGTGAAGAGCAGAAATTACTATTGCCATTTCCAGCTCTGATTTCTAGGATAACACCATCTGCTGAATTGTAGCAGCAGTTTCTGCATGATGTCTATTGCTTCTGTTTGAGTGAAAACCTGAATCTATGCCTAGGTATGCTTTACAAGTTTAAGTCTGGTTTTTTGACAGGTGAAATATGACCAGGTTCCCTGGAACTCTTAATAGTCTGTATTAAATGTGTACTGAAACTTTTTTATTGTGTGGAATGGAATCCAAATACTTACAGTTTCAAACATAAAGTAAGTCACTTTCAAAGTGTACAAATAAGAGATATCACTTGAATATAGACACAGAGAAAGCTTTAGCTTCCTTCTTAAGCTGCAGTAATTTCTGCAGTGTTTTGGATACAGGGGTGAAACACATAAGGAAATTCTTTACCAAAAATTTAAATATTTATAGAGGTCAGTGACACAACAATTTAGGAAACTACCAATTACTAGCAAAAGTAGTCATATTTCTTGTGCAGTAGCAGGAACTGTTTTATTTTCTAATTTATTTTTCTGGCACTTAAGTATAACATTGATTATGTCTGATACGAAGATGCTGACTTTGTCATCGATACTTCCTGTGAGTTGAAAATTGATGTTGTTCCATCTCCTTTGGATGCGATGAATTATTCTGTTTGCTCTCTGCTTTCAGCCAGCCATACTTCTAGTGTTCTTCATCTGTGCATGAGTGACTGGCTGTTCTGTTACTAAATAACTTTAAAATGATTGGCATTGGCCAGGCTGTTTGAACAAAAGATGTGCTTGAAATGATGTCAGCAGAGAAGTGCTCCTTGAGGTTGATGGACTCAAGTGTCTCCTCACAGAGCAGATAAATTGATTCAATTGAGTTGTCACTGGGGTGAGGTGTTTGTGTGATTCCTGGCTTCCTTACCTTGAGACTTTATAATTCATAAGGCCTGGTCTGGTAATGTGTGCTGCTGTTAAAGGAGGCTCTGTTGCAGAAAAGACTGTCAGGTTCTCTCCTACCATTTGGAAAGCTCTTGTGTTCTTTGAGGGGATGCTTTTAATCAAAATCTGTACCAGTCTCCAGAGGCTTTGACCTCTGACCCTGTCAGGAATATGAGTTTTGTTGTTTTCTTTCTTTGTTGTGTAATGTAGGTGGGTTTTATTTTTTCACGTGATTGGTGTGGGGGAGGAGTTGCTGTTTTCCTGCAGGTGTGAACCCAGGTCCCCCAAGCCTCCCCAGTGCATGGAGAAGGCTGTGTGGCTCTGCCCTGTGGTTGTCTCATCTCCTCCACCTCAGGACTCTGAGGCAGATCTACTAGTTCAGGAATTTTCATGTAGACATGGGAAAGGACATGTAGGTGACTCAAGAGGTCTTGGTGGGAATGACTGTCCTCTTCCCTCTCTTGCCATGCAGATGCTGCTACGAAATGGGGCAGAAACTGCAGGATTGTGGGGGTCTTGTGTCAAAAAAGGAGGATCTTTTTTTGTCTGACACTGGAAGGGAACAATTTAAATGAATGATTTATGTTAAGAGAAGCATTTCTTTCCCATAGGGCTTTCTTCCTTTTCACGCAGAAGTATGTACAGGGCAACAGGGCTGATAGTTATTTCAAGTAATTATCAACTTATAGCTGATAGTTATTTACAATGTGTTTATTCTGGATGAGATTGCATTTTGGCCAGTAGGAAGATACTTATTCTATTTGATATTAATTTAATTAATATTGAACATAAGTACTTCCAGAGGAAGGACCGTTTCACACCCAGCTCTGTTCAGAGCTCATCTCTACTGAAGTTCACAATCCTTGATTTCCAGGTCAAGATGCAAACATAAAACACAGACATTTATTAAAGTGCACAGGCATTATAATAAGGCTTGATATGACACCTACAGAAGTTATGGGGGGGGGAAGCTGTTGCCTACATTGTCTTTTGGGGTTGAAGCTCTGAAAGAAGAAAAGTGTAATCCTGATGTCGTGACAAAAGAGGAACCCTCCTAGTGCTTGTGTAGACCATTTTACATGTGGACTTAGATGGCCATGTGAGTCTTGGAATGATGAGGGCTTTGATACAAGTGAGTATCCAACCTGGCCAGGCAAATATAACTATCACTCTTTCCTACCACCTGCCTCCCATACTGTATTTTATCAAGTCTCATAATAATAACCTGCTGGGGAAACATGAGGTTTTAAAAATGGGAGCGGCTTTGGTGGGTTTTCTTTGCTGTAATTTCCATGTGAAGAGCCTTTTAGGGAGACCTCTGGCTGCACAGGTGCTCTGGGCCTCTTGAAGGTTGGGAATGAAGTATTCTGTTGTTTCAGCTGCTGTGACCTTATGGTCTCTGGGAAGGCTGATTATGGATGTAGAGCAGCTTTATTGCTCCATGGTGACATGTACCATACAGTACCCACTGGTATTTTAAGTACTTCACAGTTACATCAAAGAAAATACTTATGGAGTATTAGGCCTTATAAACCCATAGTGCTGTGCCTTTTATGGCTGGAACCTAAAGTCATGAAACTACTTAGAGGTATTTGTGCTTTTGTTTAATTTGGACTGGTGTCCTGCTTTTAATATTTCTTTGGATAAACAACTCCCGTTTTACAGCCTTGCATGGCTCACGCACCCTGTGTTTAAATGAAGGGACTCTGCCACTTGGGGAATTTTGCCTAGAGAATCTGGCAAGAATAACAGGGAATATTCCAACATAGGTTTTGCAAAAGAGAGCTGGATATGAAAAGAGAAGTCAAATATGATTGTCTGAATGGAGAGCCTTCAAGTGTAAAAAACTGTAAAAAAAAAAGAAGTCATAATATTTTGAATTATTTCTTTCCCACTCGCTTCTCGGGTGGATTGTGTTACTGCTGTACAGATCCAGAGAACTTCAGAGGAATTGCTTGGGAGTTTTCACAGATGTAACTGAAAACAGAACTTGGCCCAGGCACAGCAATGGCAATCGTAAATCTAGGTTTAAGTCAGTCACCTGTGTGATATGTGGCCTGCAGTGTGTTGAAATGGGATTTAGAGCATTTCATGCTAGGAAAGGAGTAACATTTCAGCAAAATATCTAAGTTTTCATGTCATATTTCATATTTGATTCAGAATGATCCTTGTGTTTGAATTCAGGGCGAAGACTTTCCTCTGTTTTATAAGTCATTGTGAAAGTCATTAACCCATGTGATTACTGTGGATTCACATTAGTTTCAGTTGTTTTTCATTTATTTTATTTTGAAGTACTCGTGAACATTCAAAGGAATATATTGAAACGATGTATGTTCACTGCTGAATGTTGAATATAATTTAAAACATTTGTTGAAGTTTAGGTAATTTCTGTCATATAATCAAGGGCTTAGAAGATGATTCTGTTTCTACTTTTAAATATAAATATTCATATTGTTTGCTCATTTTCATTAATGAGTGACTGAAATAAATTGTGGTTTTTTTGGGTTCTTTGTCTCTTATCAACATGTGGCTTTTTTACTAAAATCTATGAGTGTTTTTTGTTTCTTTCAAATTGCACAAAATGAAAACATTCAGGTACATAGGTCTAATTTGTTGCACTTCAAGGCAACAAATTACCTTTAAAACTAAAAATGAAATTCCTTTTTTAGTAACCTTAATTATATGAACCAGCATTTCAGTTTCACTGATGGAACAAAACTAGTGTAATTAGGCAGACTGTAGTTGTTAGTGTAAGGTCACATCATGTTTTGCTGAGAATAATAAGAGGAAATGATCCTCAATTTAACATCTTGGTGACTGGCAGACCAGCTGCCCAGGTCATTTCTTTTAGTGAAATGGCCTTGGGAAAAAGGGTGAGTGTATGTTCTTTAGAGAGAAATTAAATTAACCTTGTTACATAATTAGTACCCATGTAGACACGGTGGAGTTTTCAGGTCTTTAAAATACTTCTTTTGGGTGGAGGAAGGGTAGTTTTGATGTGTGGAATTAGCTGTGCTGAAGTGGTAGAAGACATGCCTTATCTTTAAAATGACAGTAATAATAATAAAAAAAAACATAACAAGGAAAGATTTGACTCCTAGATGTTTCTCTCTTCTGGGAATTGTGACCCTTTCTTTGCCAGGCGAGTGCTTGGTGCAGCAGTGAAGGCAGCAGGTCAGGCATCCCCAGTGCACCTGCCACAGAAAGGGCAGTGGCTGGCCCAGGTTGGTTTGATACCTGAAATCAGAAAATATATCTATCTCTCTCTATATGTATGTATCTCAAAAAGCGCTTTGTGTAGGTTCCCCGGTAATATCGGTGCTGCTGGCATGGTTCCTGGCTCCTGGAGCGTACCCTGGTGCTCCCGCTGTTTTAGTGGCAACTGGCAGCCTACTTTGGGAGCAGCATCGTCAGCTGGAAACAATAGTGTCTGATTCTTGTTTGTCAGCAGGGACAATGGCCCCGCTGATGGGCTGTGGCTCAGGAGAGGGGGCTTCCTTTGTATGGCAGTGCCGGCATGGCAGATGGCTAATTGGACATGATAAACCACGGGGGCAATGGGGGAGAAAAAGGAGATCTGCAGGGATTAGCGGCTTGTATCCCCCGCACTACGGAAAAAAATGTATTTTAAAGATGCCATCAACTTTACTGCTTTGCCGTGAATATATCATTCAGTAATGAAGAAGGAGGACATCCTAACTAAAGTCTTTCTTCAGCTGATGTGAAGTCTGCTTTATTAGCTGGGAACAAATCCTGTTAACTGTATGGGAAGGTAGGTGAATGCATGGCCCCCAAAGGCACTGGCATGGCACTTAGGAAAATTAGCAATGCATATTTTTCATCGGTCTTGTAAGTCAATGTCAGACTGTTGTGCCAAACAGCATCCAAGCTGAACACAAAGAGCTGTGCCAGCTGTGTTTGTCAGGAGTGGAAAGTTATGATCTGCCATAGCTTGACCTGATAAGAAGAGATGTTGCTCAGTGTTGGAGCACTGAAAAGCTAAGCTGATTATCAAAGTTGGAGTTTATTTATTTAAATATATTTTCCTGGTCTTATTAGAGTATATCCCTTAAAGACAGAGCCTGAGACCCTTGCTCAAACAAACTTTGGCTTATTTAAAACAGTTTAGTGAAAAATGTAAGTAAAGCCTCGAGGTTAGGTCTGTAAAAATGATAGGAGTTGGACACCTCTCCTATGAAGAAAGGCTGAGAGAGCTGGAGAAGGCTCAGAAAAGGATCAATTGTAATAAGACATCATTTTTAAAATAAAAGAGAGTAGGTGCAGACTAGAGATAAGGAAGAAATTTTTTTTACAATGAGGATGATAAAACCCTTGAACTGTTTGCCCACAGAAGTTGTAGATGCTCCATCCCTGGAAGCCTGGATGGGACTCTGAGTAACTTGAGGCAGTGGAAGATGTCCCTGCATGTGTAGGGGTGTTGGACTAGATGACCTTTAAAGGGCCCTTTCAATCCAAAGTGTTCTCTGATTCTAAAGTATCCCAGGTAGTTCTTGGTATGAGATGTGTAGGCTTGGCTGATGGCTTCAGCAGCTTCAGGCTGTGGGCCCAAAGCTGTGTCCACAGCCTGGCAGCAGAAATCAGTTCATCCTAATAAGCTGAATTAATTTTAGTTCCTTTTTACCTTTTGCTGCCCCCCTCCCTCTTCCCAACCAGTTAAACTGCAAAAGAAGGCACAGCACAACTTTGGGAGTAACTCCATGGAGGAGTTATAGGAAGCAAGGCTGAAGCAGGGGGGTCACAAACATTGGTGACTGCTGCAGTGAGCAGCAGTCAAGTCATTGCTGGCTGTAATTCTCTGTTCTGTAAAATGGTATCAAGTGCCTAGAATACTTTGCTATTTTAGTGTCTCCCATAATAATAATGTTATGGCATATAACAGATACATTTAAATTGTAGTAAAAATAAATCTGCGAGAGGTTAAAAATAATAGCTAGCAAGAAATATGCAGTTCTCTGTGGAAGCAGATTTACTTTCTGTGGAAATATCTGGACTGTGTTTCTCTTCCACTGTTTACTACTGTCTTTTCCCACGGGACAAGTTTAGTGGAGACTCCAGATGAGAACTTTCAGTAAGTTGCCTTTGGTTTTCAGCAGGCCATTCAAGTGCTGTACCTGTCAGTCTGCACAGCTTTTGAAGCTGTAGGTGCTTGAGAATAATCGAAAGATTGTGAGTGAAAGCAATAACACTTTCAGTTGGGCTGTCCTTCTGTAGGACCTGTGATACTGTCATAATGCTCTGATGGTTCTCTGCCAGGGTTTATTATTTGGATTGCTGTCTCAGTCACTGATTAGTTCCTTCTGAAGCAGATCCCACATGAACACTGAACACAAAGATCATCCTTGCCATTGAGTGCTTATGATAAAAGCTTCAAGTAGACTGTGATATAATTTAACCAAAGACTGATGTTTTGCTTTTGTTTTTAAACGTGTCTGAAGGACAAGTCTGAGGAGTTAGAGTCAAGCACTGAGTGCAGAACAGAACTGGCTGAGAATAAGGTGCAACCAGAAAGATAGGGAAGAAATGAGAAAACTGGAAAGCATGGAAGAATGCCATAAAGTTACTTAACAGAGCACTTCAGAACTTGAGGGCACTTGGCAGAGAAAGGGATCGCAGCCTGGATCCACCATGAAAGGGAAGCAGATGATTTCAGTGTGGGGAAGGTCAGAAGTTGGAGGAAATCACAGGAATGAGACACTAAGAGGTTTGATTAGGGTTGTAGCTTTTGGAATAGAAAGCCAAAGGCAGGTTTTCTGACACACTAGTGAAAAAATGGCAAGATTGCTTGGGTGTATAGGTGCAAGGAAGGAGCAGACAAAGCCTGTGCATGTTCCATGCTCAGACGGTAAGGCAGCCATAAGGACTATGACAAAGCACAGGAAAAATAGCAAGGTTTTCTCTTCTAGATGTCCCTCACCATTGAAAACTTATTATCACACTGCAGTCTTTTAATAGAGGTGCACCAGATGCCTGCCTTGCTTTGATGCTGTGAAAAGAAGGCATTTCCATATGAAGTGAAGACACAGAGCCAAAATCCTTGCGTGTTCTGCTTCATGTTTACTGCCTCTTGTTCACAGAAACATGTCATAGAGAGCCGACCTCCTTGGATCCGACTGCCACTCTGTTCACAGCAATTTAACTTTCCTGCTCTGCTTTTCTGTGCCGAGGCAGAGAGTTCAGGAGTGATGCTAATTGAGTCAGTCTGAAGCATTCAGATATATTTAGTCCGAAGGAGAAGTCAGGCCTACCGGGTAAATAGTAATGATCTTGTGAGCTTCGAGGACTTAGATTTAAGGTGTGCGAATCTCCTGTTAACAGTTTGCTCCTATTCAACTCAGTCCTGCTCAAATGTTAGCTGGACTGTTAAATAGGTCAGCTATCTCTTACAGATTCCTGCTAGTCTGTAATGTGTCTGCTGCTTCAGGTTATTTATCAAATCCCTGAAGAGATTGTCTTGAACTATTTGAGCCAGGAGAAACTTTTAAAGTGTGTCTTGGTTTAGAACACCTCTGATCCTAAAAATTGGAGGGGAAACCCTGTTGATTGGATGCGCTTAAATCAATTGGAACTGATCCATGTGGTAATGGGAGTTTGTAAAAATGACACTTCCCAGCATATAAGTCCTTGTATTAGGAAAGGATTTTTTTTTCTTTTTTAAAAAGCTGATTGTCTTAATCATTGAGCTGTGCAGTAAAATGTTACTGGCAGCTTATACCTGGTTGCTGTGATTGGGGTTGATTTCAGTGTTTGTTCCAGCTTCAGACCCATCATCATGTTTCAGCCTGGGGGCCTTATGATGCTCATTTGCAATAGTTCAAACCCGATGACTGGTAGGTTCTTTCTCAGGTAGACAAAGGGCAAGTTTCTACAGCATCCACCTCTATAATCAAGAAGGGTTTGACTTTCAGAAGGGTGAACAATAATTTCTTTGCTTGGCTCAGTCATCCTCAGCTCCTCTTGGTATGCAGTAGTAATGGAGATAACAGTAATTAGAAATAATACAAAGAATTAGTACAGCATTTCAGAACACTTGGTTGAGTTTTGCAATCTTTGTGTAAAATAGGGAAGTCTCATCTACCAAAAGGGGAAAATGAGGCACAAAGCTGTAGTAAGTGGTTTTATTGAGACTGTATGCATTTGGTGCTCATATTCTTGAGAAACTCATGTACTGGTGATGGAGCAAACCCTGGCAAAGCACTGAATGGCTTCACCTTCTTTTGGCAGGGCATAGGCCAGGAAAACCACACAAATCCCATTCTACTGTAGGATTTTCAAAAGTTCATGCTGAAGTGACAGGTGAAATGATAGAGATGTACAAACTCTCATCTCTTCTTGAACCACTTGGAATGGGTTCCTGTATGTGGATGCAGGTAACCTACTTCAGATAGGTTGTACTTCTTGGCTTTAGTCCTGGAAATGAGATTAACACACCTTGCCTGTGTCCACACCAAGAAGTCAAATGTTCTTCAGATTTTTATGACACTTGGCCCAATTTTTAAATACACGTAGGTCAGAGCCACAGCTGGTATAAGAAATGGCCCAATGCCAGTGACAGCAGAGGAGCTACAGTAACTTACACAGGCAGAAGTCTTGGCCTGTGTTTAGCTGACAGACTTGTGTGGGGACAGGGCCAAAGAAGACTGGTAGCAGAGTAAGTGTATTTCCAATTTAATGTGTTAAGACATCCACATGATTTTGCTCATCACCGTAGTACCTGACTGCTGACAAAAGAAGGCACTTGGGCTCAGGGTCCATTCTGCTCACTGTTTGGTGAGGTCCTGTGCCTTTTTGGTGATGAGCGTGCTGCTGTGAAAGCTACGTCTATTAAATACTAGATGTAAGAGAAATTTAATGACATGGCTATTAAAAAGTTCCACCTACCTGGAAATGCTTTGCTTTCTAGCCCAGGTATGCTAATATATTCCATAGTTCACAGAGATCTCTCCATGAAGGGAGTGCTGTCAGGAGCCATTTACAGCTCTCATCCTGCTTTGTGGTTGTTTATGAGTGCCAGGTTCCTTTTTGCCACAGAGTCACCCACTCTACCATAGAGTTTGTACTGGGGATGTCTCCCATGAGCGTGCTAGTTACCTGGGGCATGGGAAGGTGCCTCCTGCCTGGTTCCATACAGCTGAATTTAATTGTGATATAACCATAGTATATGATTTCCTTTTCTTGGTCTCATTTTTCCTCATACATTTTCCTCTTGGACTATATCTAGAAAACGTAGAACCTGTGTGTTGCTATTCCAAATGTTTGCTTAATGTGGCATTGTCCAGGACAGAATAAAAACCTGTGGCCTTCTGAAGAGCCCTGATTGATTGCACATCCCACCTATGTTAGCCCAGCAATGTTCTCTGTATAATGTGAGTGAGACAACTGTAGATGTTTCTAATTAGGTGCTACTCTGAAGAGTAGTTTTCATACTGACCAACAGAAAGTCACGTTGCATCTTCCTTTGGGAATATATAGACAAAGGAAAGTTTCCTCTTTGGAAGTTATCTTTAGGGACAGAGGCTGTGGGAGGTATGGCACAGGCAGTGATCACCAGTGTGAGGCCTGTAGAGATTCATGTGGGAGCTCTCTTCAGCCTGTAAATGTCTCTGGTGGGTTGACCTTGACTGGTGCCCATCGAGCCACTCTGTCACTCTCCTCTTCAGGCCAGGGGGAAGAAAATAAGATGGGAAAAAAACCCCTCATGGATCAACATAAAGGCAGCTTGATTAAAAAAAAGAGCAAATATTAGATGTGGAAACAAAGGAAAACCAAATGTTTTAATGTCTACTTCCCATGAGCAGGCATCATACAGTCAATTCCCAGGGAGCAGGCCTTCAGAGGGCATAATGGTTGCTCCAGAGGACAAGAGTTATAAATAACAAATGACCCCCTTTCTCCTTCCTTTCTCTTAGCTTTTATCGCTGAGCAGACACGACACAGTATGGAATATCCCTTTGGTTTGTTTGGGTCTGCTGTCCTTGCTATGTTCCTTCTCAAGCTGGCTGGTGAGGGAGGGAATGTGAGAGAGACAGTATTGGTGCTGCACTGCTCAGCAGTAGCCAAAGCACTGGTGTGTTATCAACACCTTTCCAGCTACCAGTGCAAAGCACAGCACTGTGAGGGCTGCCATGAGCTGGCAGTGTGCCAGGTAGCCAAGAGGTCAGTGGCATCCTGGCTTGTGTCAGAAATATCATGGCAGCAGGACCAGGGAAGTGATTAATGCCCTGTATTTCACACTGATAAGGCATCTTAAATCTTGTGTTCAGTTTTGTGCACCTCAAGACAAGAAGTAGCAACCCACGCCCTGGTTCTTTTTCTAGATGTCTCCAATCCAAATGGGCCTCCAATTAGTTGTACTGAATGAGAGAGAGTGCTCTGGGGGGAGTCTATCACTCCTTTTCCTCTTGTCCTGCTCCTGGGATGTGTAGTGACCTCTGTTTGCACACAAAGTACCTGAAGGTCAAATGGTCAAGACAGAGACTTTACACAGTTTAAACTGAAAATCTTGAAACTAGTAAGATAGCATGGAGGGCAGACTAGAAGTGCAAGCAGGACTAAAGTTGTGGGGTTGTTTTTTTGGGTTGTGTTTTTTTTTTTTTCTTTCTTTTTTAATCTGACATGCAGCTATGTTAGCAGCTGCAGCTAATGACTTCTGGAGAGATCTCCTCTCCTGGCTCCTTTTTTTTTGCTCTTCCAATCTCTGTCCATATTTCTCAGAAAAGTGTTCCAGGAACTGCATTTAAACCTCCCTAGACATTACTTTTCCTTTCCGTGTGAGGACGCCTTGCAAACAGTGGCTCAGGCAGGAGCCTGAAGCAGTTAGATTCCAGAGGAAACCAACTGTAGCAATCTATTTTTAAGAGGTTATTTTGATGAATTGGATTTTATGACCTGATTTGAACTGGTGTTGAGCACCCACGTGTTATGTTGTTGCAGCCTGGACCCACAGGAATGTCCATGTGTGCTGTTTTGCCATTGCAATCCTATCTGCTTTATGTATCAGACAGTACCAAATTATTCTCTTCATTCTCAGTCCTACCTGTGTCAGTAGTGGAAAGTTGCAGATCTTTTGCTGAGGAAAATAAAACTTGTTTCATTGCATCTTCTTGGCTGTCCTGTTTCTGTTGAAACCCTGGGAGTTGGGGCTGTCATCTTTCATGAAACATTATTATGCTTATTATGACTACCTTTAAAAAAATATTTTAAAATCCTCTATGACCAAAGATTTTATGCAAGAGTTTAGATAAGATTCATCCTTAATTTTGTTGTAGAGTTACAGATAGAGGTATTACATTACCCTCTTAAAACACCAAACATCCAGATCTCTCAACTACAGTGAATGAAATTTGAACAACCTTGATCCAGAAAGCCAGGGGCTGTTGCAGCATCAGTCCCTGATGCCTTGTCTGGACAGATCCTTGCACAGCTCCTCTTAAACACCAGTGGCACAGGAGCTTTAAAGTGGGATTTTGGCGGGCACCAGCTTCGGCTTTTACTTCCTTGTAGGAGGCATTCAGCACGTAGGAGTGAATATAAACCTTGTATTCAGTCTCTTGAAACTGTCTCAGTATTTCTGTTGTATAATTCTACACAATATTTCAATTGTGCTGAAGCAAGTTGTGTTGATTCTCAATCCAGGAAGAAATGGAAAGCTGAAATGCATGGTTTTGGATTAGGTATTGATGCCCAAGAAAGCTGTCTAAGTGACACACTTTTACACATGGATAAGTAAATGAATATGTTAATTTGTAAGTTTAGAACTTGTCATGGAGGTTTTTATCATACCGAAGTCCTGCTGAGACTCTGCTGACAAATGGGATTTTTAGATAGAAAGCTTCCATGGATGAGTAGGTGCTAATGGCTCTGTTGTTGGCACCCATCCATTTGAGTCCCTAAGTGGCACTTAGATATTAGAAGTACACTTTTTTGAAGTTAAGGCTTGAGATTCATGGTTTTGAAGCTGTTGGTGCAAATAAGGCATTCCCTGAGCGATTTCTGGAAAGGAAGGCTGCATTTCTGTGTCTTGCCCAGATTCCACTTGGGGTAGCTCTATTCTCCTCTTGCCTTTCCACATTTCTACTCTGTGGTTATGCTTTGCAGTGCTGGTGTACATGTGTAGTTGCTGAATTTGACTGCATGAATTGCTGCATTTTCATCTTGAGAGGTGATTTGTATTTTTGACTCTTCCATAGGGCTTCAGTGTGAAGATCATATTCTTAGCACCTCTGCTTGTCTTTGCACAATGTCGCTTGCTTTATTCAAGGTAAAGTAAACACACTGTCTGGCAGCTGTGTCAGGAACAGCACATGCAGACACGGTGTCCAGGCAGCCTGTCCTTCCCGGCTGCTACCAGAGCTGTCCGGGAACACACGGGCTTCCCCTGCGTCACACCCCAGTCTCTGGGCCTAAAGGAAACCTCCCTGGATCTTCAGCTCTTCCTGTGCAGCTGCACATGGGTGCAGCACGTCACAGCTCATTGTTTCAGGTCTCAAAGTGTGCCACACTCCGCAGCACGAGAGGAGCTGGAAAATGTTTTACTATGGTGGTATTGTTATTAAAGAACTCAGTAAATGGTTAAGCACCATGTGTTGGTCAGACAGAGTTTTCCTACTTGCGCTGCTTGATAAGAGGCTTGGGAGAGAACACCTGCTATGAAAAGAAGGGGAAAGGTAGGCACTGATTGCCTCCAGCACCCCAAATCAATGGGTTCTTTTTCTGGTGCTGACTGGAATTGAGTTTCCAATATCTCAGCTCTCTCCTGCTGTTTCGTGTGTCTTGTTCTTAGAGGGTCAAATTAGGATGCAGCAGTCAAATTGCGAGCTCTTCTGACAAGAGCTCTTGAGCTTCTGCATCCATAACTTTCCTGAGACTCCCTGAGGAAAAGAGCTTTATGACAGATAGCTCAATTGATACTTCTAAAGGTTTACTTTACTGGTGTCACTGTATCTAGGTGTAGCCAGAAACGTTCATCCTAAAGCAGTGGGTATCCCCAAATTCCATTTACAAGAATTCTGTTACATTTGCAATAGAAATGCCTCAGCAGTAAGGCAGTAAATTGGCATAAAGCAGCAAGGAGTGCAGCATCCCCATAAAGTGAAACAATTGTACCTTTTTGGGCGGGAGCTATAATTTGGAGAGGGGAATCCAGGCTTCTAATTTTATGCATCTTGCCTCTTCTGATCTATGCCAGACCAGAAAGTTCCTCAGTTATTCTTGTTCATATTAAATATCATTTATCCCCTTGCTGTGAAAACAGATCCATTGCAGAACAAGAAATTTTTTTGCCTTAGAGTAATCCTAAGAGAAAAGATTGCTGCTGTGAAAAGTAAAGCTCTTGGTGTTCTTGTTCTGTGTCCCTCTTGTCATCATTAAAGCTTCTTGTGTTAGACTGTGAGCAGCCCACATCATCACTGGCTTTCCCTGCTGCTGGAGCCTGCAGTGAGACAGTAATCCTGCATTTGCCATCACAGTGTCTTCACATCCAGTCTGATTTTACAAATCTAATATTATGTTTCTCTGCAGGAACAAGAACAACAACAAGCTAGCTAAACAGCAGTGTTAGCATAAGTAAGCAAGTATCGTGCCATCTGACAGTGCTGGACAAGGAGCAAGCTAATTTTTGCTGTGTAATACCAAGGTTGTAGATAAGTTTAGAGGATAATGTAAAATTCTGAAGACCCTACTTCTGCTTGGGCCTACTGGATGACATTAGGCAATTAGTTTTGTTCAGTACCTCAGTTTCCCTTTGAGAGTTGGGTAATTGTCTGTGAATAAAAAGCCCTGTAAAATAATAACACTTAAAGCAGTGCATATAACAGTTACAAACACAGGACACTGTCATCATCTCCCCTCCATAAATGTGAGGAACTGAGGCAGAAAATGGTTTGCCAAAAGCTATTGATGTAGCTGGGGCAAGAGTCCTCATTAGACCTCTGGAGCTGGGGGCTGCCTGCCCAGCCTGCAGAGGCTTTGTGCTGCTCATGGCCCTCCCGGCCCTGCCACCAAGCACCACAGCCTCGGGGGAATGCACAGGACTTGGGTGTGGGCAACAGATTTAGGCCCATTCCTTTCACTGTTTCTGCTGAGTGAATTGGGAAAGTAATAAAATGTTTTTTATCTAGGAAGAAGGTTTTAGAGCCCTCTGTTTTTAGCTGTCGTCTACTAAATAGTACAAAGTATATGGGACAGCATTGTCCTAATTAGTTTTCTGTCAAAATTAACAGCCCTTGAGTTCAGTAGGAATAGATTTAGGCCAATACAGTGTCTTTGAAAAATTTACAGGACTTTTTGAATATGAGTTTGAAGCTTCAACATCATGGAACCTCCTCTGAGCAGATCTTTACCCTTCCTATAAAACATTCTCCCTCCTTAGAAGCCTGCGTCTTAGTGTAATTCGAATCCATCTTATTTTAGGGTATATATTTAGTATCCAGCTGATTTTTCCCTCTAAAGTTCTTGGATAGCAAATCCACTAGGAAATCTCAGCATTGCCAAACCATTTTAAGACATTTGGAACTTCAATTACCTGCTGAACTCTTAAAAAGTAATTTGGTAATGAAAGCAGTGAATGCATTCTGCAGTGTTTAAGGATTGCTTACAGAGATAAAATGGTTTTGGCTGTAGGTCAGATAAATACTTTTATGATGAAGCATATGTGCAACCAATTTTTTTTTTTTTTTTAAACTGAATCTGAAGAGTGTAATCCTTCAGAATATCCCCAAACAAATTTTGGATTACTAGACCCTGTGTTCTTAAATGAAGAGGTACATTTAGTATTTTGCACCTAAGGAACATCTTTCATTTTGATGCATTTTACAAAGCCAAATATGTTCGTTTAACCAAACTTGTGTGAAACAAGAAAATGTAATTTCCCATTTTAGAGCTATGTCAGCCAGAAGCAGGATATGGTCTGACTCTCAAGTCAGACTGGTAGCAGAGGTTGCTGAAAGATGATATGGGATGACATGCCTAGGTAAGAAACTTGGGTAACAGATTCTTGGACTCTTGCTATGTTTGACATTGACTCAAATGTGATCCTGGTCACAAATCTGGTGCCTCTTGTGGGTGTGCAAAACTGTTTGTCTCCCACTCTGAGTTGCAGATTATGTTTGCATATGAATCCTTTATGAGTTCTACCCATGCCTAGGAAGGCAGACAAGGGCTCTGATGTGTGTAACCACAGCCAGCATAGAGGAAGAGAAAGATCTGAACTGCCTTGCTACAGGTAACACACAGAGTCTTTCTTGTGGGAGAGAAACTTCTCAACTCTTCCAGTCCGCTTCCATTTTAAAATTCACATTTCTGGAGTTGGGTGGCTGAAATAAATACCCACATAGCTCTGGTTTGAGATGTGATTGAATTACTGTGGGATGCCTGTCTTGGTGTGTGGCTGTGTAGTATTAAAAAGTTTATTCTAGTTGCCCAAAATGAAGAATTTAGTTGAAAAATGAAGACCATTAGTACTAGAATTCAGTGGGGGAAGGAGGGGAGGTAAAATTGTGATAATGGAATCTGAAGCTGAGTTTTTGAGTTTCCTGTGAATCATATCCTTACTTTTTACACTCCACAGTTTATCTGGGACATTGAATGTAGCCTCATTTACCATTTTTTTCCCTGAACTACAGCATCTACAGCTGTGGCCAGATGTGCTACTTGGCTTTCAGCTGAGCTGGGTTCAAAGGCTTTGAATCTAAGCCAGGCTTAAAGTGCCTGGGCACTGTCCCCACTGCTGGGGTTTGGTGTCTGCAAGCATAGCTGTAAATGTAGTCCTTCTCTAACCTAAATCAGTCAAAACGATCTGGGTTAAAGAAAACCCTCCATGCTTTTAAATAGAAAGCCAACCTGGATCATTTTGACACAACCGGGTTAGGGAGCAACTGTGTACAGAGATAGTGACAGATTGGAGGGGCAGAACCCAGCTCTGCTGCAGCTGAACCCTGAGTGGGACCACAGGCAAGGGACACTGTTGTGTGAGAGTTCAGAAAGTTGCCCTGACTTTTGTCCTATACAATAGTCCTTTTTGTAGGAAATGTGAAATAAGCTAAGGGAGAGAAATGCAACTTGTGTTTCCCAGTCTCAGCCTCTGATGGCTGGTTTGCAGCCTGATGCCATCTATTGTAGATGTATGTTCCTGCCCAAGGGCCTGGTAATGGCTGGGTTTTCCCTATAGGCAGTTTAGAGCAACTTCAATGTTCTGCTCACCTGTGCTTGCTTTCCTGGGCTGTAAGGAAGCTGCTACCCAGGCAGGGTTTTTTGTATAACATCAGTAATCTTCAGGTATTTATGCACATGAGTGACACACATGTAATATTGACATGAGACATGCTTGGTGGGTTTTCACAGCATTCTAAAGCATGCTGATAAAAGGCAGATACAGCAAGACTTTCTGCAAAAACTGAATGAAAACATTCAAGATTTTAGTTCCCAGAGGATAGTATGAAAATCTCTTGGGCAAGTTTATAAATGTGTGTGTGTTTGACATTGGACTTGACAGTGATCTCATTGATTTCTTCTGGGCTCAGACTCAATTACTTTGGTTTAACATCAGTGCATTTGAGAGCAGAGTTAGGCCTGCTGAAAGCATGGATGCTTTTTTCTTTCCTCCTGGGGAATCTTTTGGCAGTGGTTATGCAGGTCATGTCCACATGCTGTGACCTGTCTGCACAGCAAGCCACCACTCTATCACTTGGCTTTAGATATTACAGATACCTTCAGCAATGAAAATGCATTTTCTCACCCTGTCTTCCCTCCCCAGGAGATACAATCCCCTTGTTCCCATAGCAGACACTGGATGCTGTGGTCCAGCTCCTCATCAGGGCATTGTGTTCTTGCCATCATGTGACCTGTTCTCTTTCAGTTTCTGGTGGAGGCACCAACAGGAGACTCCTGGTTCTGTGTGTAGACTCATTCAGGAGAGTCGGGCATCCATGTGAACAAACAGAGGGGGCCCTGCTGCAGTGAGGTGTGTGGTGCATGGTGGTGAACAGAGATGCCTGGGCCACGGGAGGGGGTGCTCCCCAAACCCCAAGGCCCATGTCATTGACTTCAGTAGTCACATCTGGTGCATGCTGCAGGTGTCTTGATGACTTGTGACAGCTTCATGTCCTGTAGCTCTCAGGCTCACGACAACCACAAAGAAAAGACTTTCCCTTGTCAGAGATTATTTCCAAATGCATCCACAGCACAATGCAGTGCTTCCTTCAGCTGGCTGAAGCAAAGACTTGACCTCTCCTTGTTTCACCTCTTGTGACATTTACTCATAACAAACAGGCCTAGATGTTGCAGTATGTTTTTCTGGGTCAATGAATGCATTGTATGCTTGTCCTTCAAAGATGAAATACAACATCTTTAAAGCCAGCCCATTAGCTTAGTTTTTGTTAGTTTTCATTTTGTTGAAGTATTTTAAACCCAATCATTTGGGGGCCTTGAGGGGAAGCCGTATGAGGACAGTACTGTCAGGCACACGGTGTGACTCTTGGGGATGGTGCTGGGCAGGGACAGAAGATGGACTTGATGGTCCTTAAGGGTCTGTTCCATCTCAGCTTATCCTGTGGCTCTGTCAATAGGTGTTACTCATTGGGAGAAATGAATTGATTCATACTGGAAGCACACTTCCTCCTGCACACACTCCCACAGGGCTCTAGCATGAGGCAACAGCCATGAGTCCAGCCCAGAGGGTCAGCTCCAGTGCTGTGCAGTCTCTGAGGGGGTGGGGTACAAAATCCTACAACAGCACTCGGACATGAGTGGGGCTGAGCTGTCCCAAAATAGTCTGACCTCAGGTGCTTGTATCTGGCAAATCTACATTTTTTCCTGTGTTGTGAGCATGTGCTCCCAGCCAAAGCTCTCTGGTCTTCTGTTTACTGTGTTATGTGCAGAAACAAGTCTACACACAGGCTGTCTCCAGCATTTTGGAAACCTCTCTGCATGAATGGTTTATCTGCACATCTGGAAATGTGCTTGATTGACACAAAAACACAGGAGAAGCTGCATCCCAGATGCTTTTGCTATGATTTGGTCTCTGTGAATACTTGGCATTTATAACACTGTCTGGTCTCCTTCAAATCATATACCTACCTGGAGGCTAGGACCCTGTAAGCTCATGGCTTGAGCTGGAATTGGCTATCTTCAGCCTTAAACACTACTCTTCTGAAACAACTGTCTTTCATTTGTAGAATTTCAGTCCAATTTCATGGTATGCAGACTGTTTCACATGCTTTTTCCATGCCATCCCTTCCTCCCAATGCAATGCTTTCCACTTAATCTCATCCTGAAAATTTTGGTGGTAACAAAAAATGTCCATGTTTGCTGATGATATGAGGAGAAATCTCTTCAGCTTTTATAAAAAAAAAAAGAAAATCAGATAATTTGATGTGTTTGGACAAAAACTCTAATAACTGAAAAATTTTGTTTGAAAACTACACAGAATATTAAAATAAAAATTATTAGCTAGTAAGTACCATAAATTTTCCAACAAAAATATTACATTATCTTTGAGAGCATGGGGCACTTTGGTTATTTTTCTGAGCCAAAGCAAATATTTCATAGTGAAAAGGAAGTTTTGCTGAAAACTTGTTCAGCCCTGCTCCTCCTAGTTCCTTAAGCACCTCCTAAAAACCATTGTTTGCATCCCCAGTAAAGTACCATGTTTTAATATTTTTGTTCAAAATGAGGTCTGATAACACATTAACAAACAAACAAGCAGGCAAGCCCATGACCTGCATGTGTCAGAGTAATGGAGCTGTCAGCTGTGTTTGTGCCATGGTGATTGATGGGTACTCTCTGATGGAGTGGCCTCTTCCCTCTCTTTCTGTCTTGTCTGCATTTTAATGTCTCCACTCACTGAATAATGATGCACTTTCATACAGATTTGTCTTATTTTTGTTTCTGAGCGCTGGCAGGGCTGGGGTTATGTCTGTGTTTCTCTGAAGCACCTGTCATGCTTCTGGCCAGGAGGAATTTTACCTGGAGATGAGAATGTCCTTGCTTTATGGGAACACCAACCAGTAAAACTGGTTGCCATGTCACATTTCAGGGAATCTGCAGATTTGGTACCAGGGATAGATGAGGTCCTTATCTTGGAATATATGGAATTCCTTGGATGTACATGGGTGTGCCTGGCATTTTGGGGTGGTTTCAGTGTGATAGAGGTGTGTGTTGGTGGGCTGCTTGCAGGACTTTTCCCAGGAAGCTTATGGGGACACTCCTGCAAGTAGAGTGCAGACAGACAGGTCTGTGCCCATCTTGTTCTTGTGTCTGCTCCTGAGGCATCTCGTGAGGACCAGTGTGGACACAACCAGTGCAGTTGTATGGGGTTCCCTCGTGGATGTGCTGGCTGAGCTATACCTTACTGGATGGATTCACTTTACACTTTATGTACAGGCATCTGAAGCTCATGTTAACCATCAGAAGCAATGTTTCACTGTGTGGACATGATTCCTTGTGGAAAATTATCCATAAGGGTGATTTATTTTTACCTATGAACCGCATATCTCAAATATATAGGTTGCCAGTATTTTGTAGAAAGCTTTAAATACAATAGGTCTCAATTAATTTTAAATCTTTGAGTGTTTCTGTTGATAGTTTGGAAAACAGTTAACCAAGCTTAAACAATCAACAGTTTGCCCCCTCCTTTCCCCCCTTCCCCCCAAACAACCCTAATTCTCTACAACTTCTCAAAAGAAGGTTGTAGCACCATGGGTGTCAGTCTCTTCTCCTAAGTAACAAGTGATAATACAAGAGGGAATGGTCTCAAGTTGTACCAGGATATTAGGGTATTATTGGATATTAGGGAAAATTTCATTATTGAAAGGGTTGTCAATCATTGGAACAGACCACCCAGGGAAGTTGTGGGGTTATCCTTAAAAGTGTTTAAGATATGTGGATGTGGCACTTAGGAACATGGGATTGTGGTGGCCTTAGCAGTATGGGGTTACTGGTTGGACTCAGTCTCCAGGCTCTTTTTCAAGCTAAATAATTCTCTGATTTTAGAATTTCAAGAACTCAGATCTTTTTCTTGTCACAAAGATGGTCCAGATCACTCTATTGACTTCTCTGTGGGATGAGGCAGACAGGCTCCCTGCTGCAATGCAACTCCTGTTTGTCCTACTTGATATTCCTGTCTCTAATAGAGGCATTTATGGTAGGGCCAGCTCAGCATGTTATTAAATTTACAAGCCTTTGGTTACATTGTTAGTAAGAATAAATATTTTAAAAGACAAGGGCAATTTAGAGATCCTGGGTGAGGTGTAGCAATTTAAGCAGGAAAAGTCAATTGATACTCTGAATAGCATGGGCCAAGAGTAGAGATTTAACAGTGTGGAAAGAAGGGAGCTTCAGTGTATATGGGATTGATTCAAACCCTGCAAAAGACCTTAAGATATTTGGATCTATTACTGCTGTGTAAATCCAGTGTGTGAGGAGGGTATATGAGAAGTAGGAAAGGCAAGATTCTCACTAACAAAATGTAATTTCCCCCAGACTTTTATGCTTTAAAAAAATATTTTGGGAGTCTGGTGGGTCAAAATGGTCCCAGGGCTGCTGACTTGTGTAGGATGTTTAGAAATCAGTAGAACTTTAGGGTAAATAATTCTTTCAAGATTGCAAATACCCTCTCCCTCTCATTTTCTTCAAAGATAAGTCTTGGAATAAAAGAAAATTCCCTGTTTCTGTTGACAAATATTGCAGAATATGGCATGAATATATATCATATGTGTGGGAAAGCAGCAATTCACATTTTAGCTGCAGTCACTTTTCCTGCTATTTGAAAGTCAAAAAGTATCACAGCTCCAGAAGGACAGCAGAGGCTGCAGTTTGCAAGCTCTGCTTCCTCCTGCTCTGGTGCAGTATTTATCCACCAAACCGTGCAGAGGGCTGTTAGCCTCCAAGGCGCTTGGGGATTTATCTCCCAGGCTGGCTTTGTTTCACTAAGGGGTATGGAGCTTTCATCCCTTCATCAAGCTACTCTGGAGAGGTTGAGTGTTGTGAATATGCCAGTGCATGGTACAGCTGTCACGGTCCTGCTGCTTGAGCAGAAGTTTATGGCAAGAAAAGACAGATACATGTGGTGTTGGATTATGAGACTGACAGATACGCTGTCACGTCTCATAGCAGTTTAGGTGAGATAAAGCTGTTTTTTTGTTTATTTTATTTTGTCACAGAGTGCAAAACTTGAGCAGAAACAAGGGATATTTAACAGTAAGGGGAGCCTAATTTTCCTATTGGTGTAAATGTGGAATTTCTCTACTGATTAGAAATGATTAAAAAAAACCAAAACATCTCAGCTAAGTGATTCAGAGGCAGCAGACAAAATACAAGGCAGTGACAAGCACAACCTCGATCATTCTGGGGACAGAGTCCCAACCCTCACTTGGAACAATGTGAGTGGTGCTCACCTACAGTAGGTTATCACAACTTTATTGAAATTGCTTTCCTGTGTGAATTGTTGTCTTCCCTCCAGCAGCTGTCAAAACCCTCCCTTGGGTGACTTCTCAGAGCAGTCTGATCCTGGAGCAGGAGGCCACTGCAGCCTGGGCCCCCTGAGAGGTTGTTGCACACAGCCACTCACATGGGAGGATGTGCTACACCACATGAAAATGAAGCAGTTAGGGAAAAACCTGGAAACTGGGTTTGAAGCCAGGATTTTGAGTAGTTATTACTGACTTCTTAATTTTCCTGGCCCCTGCTGGTAGTTCCTGAAAAGGAGTTTAGAAATTGAGGCTAGTCCATGTTGTAGTGCCTTTTGTAGTGGTTTGTTTTTAGTTGGTTTTTTTTTTAGTATTTATGTTTTGAGACCATATATGTGCCTATTTGTGTCAGAAGCTGTTACCTTAAGCAAGCCAAGTAGTGAAATAAAGGTCGAGGGTTTCCTTCTCCTTCTCTGTGACTTCACAGTAGGTCTGCATGCCCATAACCTGTCTGCTGAATGTGATTTAGGATGTCTAAGAGGAAAAGGGTATTTTCCTGTATATATGAGTGTATTTCTGTCTCTGAAGTAAAATGTGAAGAATTAAAAGGAAAAAATCCATTCATTATGTAATTTCCTCCCCCACTTACTGTATTTCCTTTGAAAAATGTAATCCCTGTGACACTTGGATGTTCCAGTGAATTTGTTTTAAACATTTTACAGGTGATTCCAAATACTTAGTACTTCCTTAGTGGAAAATCAGTTTTTAGAGACTTCTTGGTCTCTAGAAATGTCTTTTTTTTTTTTTTTTTTTTTTCCTTCCTATCACATGGTCACACTTTTGTCTAATCTATTGTCCAGCTCTTTAAAAAAAATTAATGAATCTAGGAAAACTGGATTTATTTGCTCTGTTCCTGGTTTTGACTTGTCAGATGGCCATGACCAGAACCATAGAGAGAACACTGACCTGGTTGTGACTTAAAGCATCAGAAAATGTGTATCCTTCAGGCTGGAGTGATTCCTTAGGGCTTGCTTAGAAGAGATGGCAATTACAGCCAGGTCTACCCTGGGCAGGACCTACATGGGCACATTGGAACACCTTGGCATTAGTGCAGGTCCTGCATGTACCCCATTGCCAGGGTGGCAGCATGTATTGCTGAGCTGTCTTTTGAAACATTTAAATTCATTCTGGAGAACTGCTGCCAGATGTTTGGGGTATTTTCCCCTTACATATCTTTCTGTATTTCAACAATTAAGCTGCTCTGTGTACAGATACAAAATAATAATGTTTTTCTGATAGTCATCTGAAAAAGAAACAAACCATTGTCTCGGTGCAAGATAGATGTCCTAAAAAGGAAAATATATAACTTTCATGATTGCTTAGAAAATCTTGACATTCACTGTATTTCTTTAGTGAATGGATTTCTTAATTGCTTTGCCCACAGAGAAACCAGAAATTGAATGACTGCAGTACTTGCTTCTTTTCATTATTTGTATATTTTTGGTACTTCACAAAGAAATATTGGTACTGGGAAAATAAGCTTGAGATGCTGTTTTCCTTTTTACCTCTATGTATTAAGCTCTTTTGTTAAAAACCTAATATTAAAATGTGTTGAATATCTTCTGGTGCCTTTGGTTCAATGCAGCATCAGCTTACACTGTGCCTTGGGTAAAGTATTCTGTTCTTAGTTTTCTGAAAGTTAATATCTTCTTTACTTGGAGTATTCCCTCAGCTAATGCAGCATTTTATGGTCATCTATCTTTTATCCTTTAGACCAGCTGGAGTTTTTAACATCTGAACACCTTTAAGTAAAATGTGAAACCATGTTGCCTCATTCACTAAGCTGCTGAAATGTACAGGTGCTGAAAAAAAAATCACTGTATTACTGAGCATTTAGTAACTAATATTCCAAGTATCACTAGTTCACTAAAAAAAAACCACAAACAAGCAAGCAAAAATCCCCACCAGCCCTCCTGGGTACCCAAAGCAACCCTGTTGTTGTATGTGCAATTTGTAAGCAAAAAGGTCTTGTCTTCTACATCACTGTGAGAACAAATTTTAATATGAGAGCTTTATGGAATGCTTATGCTAAAAGTTCAGACTGCAGTTCCTAATATTAGACATGTAAGTACATTTTGGAGTTGGATATGAATTGAGACTGCATTTTAGAAAAGTGCAATAACAGCTCTCTTGAGCATCTGCAGATTAAGTCACTTGTTGAAGACTGTGTCCAAGATGTGGGCTGTAGCTTTCAGAGTCTCTGAGTTGCAGCACAGCTCATGCTGTGTGTGCTCCATACCTGGAGCATCCTTACACCCACCATGGGGGCTGGACCTATGAAGAGCAGTCTGTGGTGGTGCTCATGCAGCACAAACAACAAGGTAGTTTTGGCTGTTCTAACAAGCCAAAAGATAGAAATACTTCTGTTCTGATTCATTAAAAATGGCTTGTTGGAGCTTCCACACCAAATAAGGCTGTGGCAGCAACAAAAGGTCAGTTTTTCTGTGACTTGCTGTCCATGGTTGCTTTTATTGTTTATTTTGGTGATCAGGTGCTGTGATAGAGCAGTTCACTTAATGCCTCAGAAATGCAGCCTAGAGCAGAGAAAATCTGAGAAGGAAAAGTATGTTTTCTCTGAACAGTGTAATTAGGAACTTAGAATGGTAAATGCATGTCTGGCAGTGATGTGCCTCAGACCCTTTTTTTGCCTCACTTTGCTCTTCTTGGGGTGAATTCACAAACAGCTGAATTGTCAATGGTGTAAGAAGTTTCCATACTTTAAAGAAGCAAGAAGCAATAGCTTTGTAGGTTTTTAAAATATTAGTTAGAATTCATGTTCCTGACATCTCTAGTTAGCTATTAGTAATCCTCCTTTCAGTAAAGTCAATGAGAGCTTTGCCACTGCCTTTCATAAGCTTAGGTGATTCTGCAGCAGAGAGAAAGAGATTCAGTGATTCACTGAAAAAGCAGGTCTGCTCCAACCACCAAAATTTCCCTTTTCTCTAGTCCCTGATCCTTTCTTTCATTGCATTTCCAGCAGACAGTAAAAGCAGTAGTGTAGCAGCAATATTGGAGACTTGCTTAAATTCACATCTGTCTGCTGATGTAGCAAAGCTCTGTGCCCTGCTCTCTGCAAGTTTCCCCCAAATTATAAAGTGTGCACACACAGAGAGGCTTCCCTCTGCCTCTCCCCAGTGCCATCTGGGCTTTGTTTATCTGTGTGTGAAGTGGGGGGTTTTATGTGGCCTCCCTGTAGCTGTACCATCCTGGTGTATGTGGCCTGAGCTAAGTCACACATGGGATGAGCCCCTCAGCTCTGTGGCTTTTGCCTGGAAAGGGGAAGCTCAGTGTGGCTCTGCTCCATCCAGGATCAACACCAGCCTCAGCTGGTGCTGGACTACCCTCTAGACCTGGATTTTCCCAAATAGTTTGGGTCCTGTTGGGAAGGCAGCTGAAATATTTGAACTCTTACTTCGTGTTTTGTGCTCCAGTGAGCCTGCATCTACTCTGTCCTTCATCCAGTTCTGTCCACTGCAGTTTAGTCACAGTTGTGCCCCTACAAAATAGCCTATGACAGTTTACTTGAGCTGACTTACTGCTCCTTTCTGTAATTTTCTCTTCATACCAAGTCACACAAATGGTTTTTAGACCAACTGAGGACCAAAAAATAAAACAGAATGTTGTAGAGGCCATACTCTGTGCATGAAACAAGGGGTTGCTGGTCTGTCCCTCTCATCAGATCTGCAGTTTTGCTCATCCTCCAGAGTGCCCGGGCTGAAAAATGTGTTCCTGCTCTGCAATGCTTTTTCTCTTTGCTGCTCTGTGCTGGAGCTGGGAGGCTGTGGAATTTAAATTTTAAATCACATTCCTACAAAGTGATGATATGGAAATATGGAAATTATATTTATTTGGTGGTTGTTCTTTGTTGATTATGGCCTTTTTTTTTTTTTTTTTTTTTTTTTTTTTTTTTTTTTTTTTTTTTTTTTT
>WEIU01023084.1:131569-149548 GCA_013389925.1 Aegithalos caudatus
CTCTTGGGTTTGGTTGGGGGGTTTTTGGTTGTTGTTTTTGTTTTTCCTTCTTTCCAAAAAAACCCAATTTTTTTTTTTTTTTCAAATTCTTTAATCTCCAGTCATGCTTTCTTTGAAGCAGAATGTGACCCAAACTGGATTCCAAAGGCTATTCTTGCACAAGCTGCAAGGAGACCACATGTGGTCCCAAACCTCATCTTGAGATCATGAGATCTCACTTTACCCCACACCATCCTGAACTGCAAAATTTACATTAAAGCCGATAAGAGAAATTTATTTCACTGGATTTCCTGCTTTGGAAGGAGCTGCATATTTTGCTTACTTGGTTTGACATTGCTGAAATTGTGAGAGAAGTTGGCCCTTTCCCAGGGTCCCAGTTGTGGAGCCTGCCAGCTCTGCCAGCCACCGTGGGGTTGGCAGTGCCCTCTTGGGAGGGATGTGGTGCCAGGGCATGCAAACCGCTGTGAGGCCGAGGAGCCTGGCATCACAGGATCTGTGGCTCAGGAGCAGGCTGCCAAGCCACTAGGGCCCCATTTTTCTTTTGGAAGAAAACCAGGTTTTTAAATACTAAAATGCTGCATTAGGCCACAGCCTTTTTCTTCCCAGCTCTAGTGGCTCCTGACCCAGAAGGAAGAGAACCATCCCAAATTCCCTTCTATCAATAGTTAACTATTTCTTGAATGTTTCCCATTTAAGTATTTGTTTAATACAGTCCTCAGATCCCAACAGAAGGAGATACAGCCCAGACAGCATGAGAGAAGTTCCTTTAGTCTGAAATAAACTTAACGAAAACTTCTTTGGTTTTTCCCTGAAATATTTCTGCAAAAACTTCCCTGACTGCTTTTTCAATTTTTAGGATCTGCTGTGGTTATAAAACTGTTGCTGTCTCCCATTTAGGAAACTGAGTGGAATATGTAATGTAAACATGCACTTTATATGTGCAGGCTTATTGGGCACAGCTGAAAGATGAAGGCTCTGGGCTGGCATCGCCTCCCATTACAGAAGTGTTTAATACCAGCCCAACAGGAGACAGAATTACAATCAGCAGTAGGTAGTGATACAGGAATACTCATTAAAACAGGGTGAAAATGATATATTGATTAAAAGTTTTGTCATACCCAGGAATGCAACAGATGGTTGATTTGTAGTCAGGGAAATGTTATTGGCTCTCATTTATTTATTGATTTCAGCAATTCAAAGATATTCAGTTGCAAGACCTGGGGAATATGTGCAGTAATTAATAAGTTGACAAAGAAAAGAAGTGATACTGTGCATGTCCTGTGAGTGCCCATCAGCAGGACCAAAACACCTTGGGGCCCTGGCAAGTTCATTCACAGAACAGCTGTGAGAGGTGGGGGAATATTAGCATCTCTGTTTTACAGATGGCACCAAAGCATGGAGAGTTGGATGCAATGGTAGGATTTGACAGTGGTTGAGAGAACAGAAATGGATCCACTTTTCTTCTGCATTTGGAGAGTATGACCGAGGTTCTGAAATTCCACTTAAAGCCATTGTTTTCATCCTCCCTTCTGTTACCTGGGGTTGTTGATTAGTGAGACCCCTCAATGCCCACCAGACTCCCCTTAGTTTTCTTTATTTTTATTTGTTGTTGTGTAGTGAATTTCTCTGTATCCTGGCATCCTTTCTAACACTGACAATTTTGAAGGGTTATCTTTTAACAGTTGAAGATTACCTGCATGTCTAAACAGCTCGTGGATTAAGACCTCTTCAAAATTTTTTTGAAAGGGCTGAAATTCTCCAAGTTGTAGTTCCAGATTTCTCCTTTTGGCAGTGATGGATTTCTCATTCACCATTGCACTGGAAAGCAAGGCAAGAGAGGTACACATTTTGTTGTTTTTCTATGTGCGTGATAAACTTAATACTCTTGTTTGTCAGCTCCCAGCTTCAATTTTATAATTTGGAGGTAGTCAAAGTGCACTTTGTTCAGCATTCTCATTAGGTTTTTATTTTTATAACTGCTGATTTTAAACAGATTCAGCTTGCAAAGGGCCTCAGAAATCTTCAAAGAGTATTTACTGGAGGTCCAAGACAACACAGTTCTTCTAATTGTGTTATAAATTCAGTAGGGACATTACACTGCTGGTTTCGTGCTAAAAAAATGGTTGGTATGCATAAAAAGAGACAAATCCATTTGCACATCTATCAGTTCTTGTGGAGTGTGTTGTTTTCTCAGGGTATTTCTTACTTACAGACTAATAATTAAACAAACAAACAATTTGTAAAATGGGCTGAGAAATTGAATTTCTTTAAAAATGCAGGGAATGCCAGGCCAGCCTGTATGTGGACTAGATGGTGATACCAGGTGATGTAGAGGTCTAAATGGTAATATTAAAGGTCCTCTAAAATGACATAAAACAAAGCCACTCTTCTGATCATAATTCTGGAGACATTGTGTTTCCCTGAGAGTAAGTTTCACAGCACTTTGTTGGTGCTAGGAAGCTGTAGCTAAAAGTAAGAGATGAAGACTGGAAATGAAATTCCAGTATTTTGGTCTAATTTTAGGTGTGGAGACACGTTTTGGTGAAATCAGAAAAGGGAGATTTCTTGCTGAGTAAACCCAGGCTCTTCAGCACCACATTGTATTCTTTTTCAGCATTGCTCATCTACAGTGAATCCAGTTTTATCAGTAAAGTAGTGAGTGATATATTAGAGCCACATTTAGTGCTCTGGGGATTAAAATCCCACAACAGCACAAAGCTGAAAGGAGTGTGCTTTCAATGGATATGTGTATCTAAGTAGGGAAAAGCAGCTTTCTGTCATCCTAGAATTGATACAAACCAGCTTAGTCACATTGAGGCATCGCTACAAGAAGTACAAACCCCACTTTGAATGCGCTGGGAATCTCTGCTGTGTTGGGAGGTACAAAGGTGAACTTAACCAAAGGAGGTCATGAGGTGATACAGAAAAGATACAGTAGGAGAAAATAACTGAAAGCAGGTAACATTTCCCATACACTTCCTAAGTGCTAAGAGAGGGATGGAGCAATGCCATTAATACACAGTCGAAATTGCTGCAGATGAGATCTGCTCATACAGTGTTGCATTGAAGCACATGGGTTAAAAACCAAACTAAAACGACACAACCTCCTGTCTCACTAACTTTTTAACCAGTTCAATCAGATTAATTTGTATTGTGTTTGGAAATTACAGGCTTTAGCAACAGAAAGTCCTTTTTGTGCTGACTTTTCCTTATTTTGGTGTTATAATTGAAAACAGAGATGTAGTCCAAGAAGGCTGTGACAGAGTCCTCTGGCTGGTTTGCAAATGTGGAGCTGTTTATCAGCTCTTGCATCTTCTGAGTAGGAAAGTCTTTGTCATGTCCCAGTGAACATCATAAAGACGTGGTGTTCACCCAGGCATGATTTAAAGTAGACAGTGGATCCTATGAGGAGTTCTCTCAAACCTGAGGATTTCCCCCTGTTTTACTGGGAAAGCTCAACAAGCTCTCATTGAGTCCTCGTGACATATGAAGGCAACCATCAGAGTGCTACCTGCCCTGGAAGAAAGCAAGGGATGTTACAGGTGGTGGCATCTCAGGGAAGGCAGAGCAGCATCTCAAGTGCATTGCTTGATGATGATTTTGGCACACTGCATAATTGACAGGTCCCAATAGGCATCTTTTGAAAATTGGTCCTTTCAGTAGTGATTTTCTATAAAGGTATAAACAGGGTTTGCTTGTCAGGATTTTACATGTGTTTCTCATAAACTCCATGTGCAGGTATCTAAGGAACCGTTTACAACTTAGAAATATGTGAGAATGGAAAATATTATTTTTGTTGTAAGTATTATTGGCTGGATGACTGAAATTTCTCATAAAAGATCCAGTGCTTCTGAGGTGCCTCTGTCCCTGAGGAGCCTCCATGCTTGGAAGTGGATATATCTTGTGGTTTGGGACTGACTGCATCCCACACTCTGTAGGAATTTCAGATTTCCATAGAAACTTAAATGCAGTATGTCATTCAAACTAGACAACTTTTGGCCTTTTGAAAGTTTTCAGTGTACACAGCTTGGGTTTGATCCTGCTCTTACTAAGGCTAATGGGAGCTGTGCCATCAACTTAATAGGAGTAGGAAAGAATCTGTCACAAGCTGTGACTATCTGAGCTGTGGATTGTTTTGCACAAATCAAGGTCTCTGCTTTAGGTTTTTATTTTCTTTTGTTTTTCATTGCTATGTTTTTCATTATTATTTGTATAATATATTTTCTTTATTATTTGACTGAGCATAAATATGCTGTGCACTGTACAAACAGGTATCTGGAGAGGATGCTTGCCCCAAAGAGCTTGTAATGTAAATAGGAAGATAAGGGGAAGCTGGCAGGCAAAGAAAGAGAACTGTGCAGAAGGGACACAGCTTGCTTGGAGTGGCAGGCAAGGATGAGGAGTGCAGCCAAGTCTCTTTGGTCCAAGTTCAGTGCTCCCAAGCATACTATTCTGTTCTGTGCTGGACTAATTTTGGATCTATTCTGATGTGATTGAAGGAAATTTAAAATTGATTTCAGCTGAAGCACTGTCTACCCCTTGCTGTTGAAGGGCAGAAGGACAAGAGACAGACTTTTGTGTATTGGAGAATTACAGTGCCTGTTGTCATGGGGAATAAAAGCCACACACAGCATTTCTCTTTGGCTTATCTGGGCCCATGAAGAACTGTTTGCCTTCTCAGGAAAGTTGTCCTGATGCTGAGAGATTAAATGTCCTGCGTGGTGGAGTGCTAATAAAAGAAACACAATTAATTGATGCTTTTCCTAGTGGTGTTTAGAAATGCCCGAGATCCTTGTCAAGATGGGAGTGAAGTAGGTCTGGAACGAAAATGCACCCTTATAGTTAGTCTGGGATGTTTTCATTTGCATTTCTTTATTCATCAGCTTCTGTTGGAGAGAAGGAAATGTTTTCATTTGGTTCATTATTAGTGAGGGTTCCTTAGTTTTATCAATTGCTGTGAATTTATTAATTTCATTCCTGTAGTTGTATTTATTGTCTCTACAGCTCTATGGTTTCCACATTGTAGAATCATTGGATGGTTTGGGTTGGAAGGGACATTAAAGACCATCTTGTTCCAAGCCCCTGCCATGGGCAGAGATACCTTCCACTGTCACAGGTTGCTCAAAGCCCCATCCAACCTGGCCTTGAACACTTTCAGGGATGGAGCATCCACAACTTCTCTTCCATGCCTCACCACCCTTACAGTGAAGAATTTCTTCCTAATATCTAATCTAAACCTACTGTCCCTTTAAAGCCACTCATCTTCAGAAAATGAGATTTCTGTTGTTTCACAGGGGCTGGTTTATTCCTTGGAATAGTCCTTCACAAATTCTGGATTTATCTCAACTAATTTATCTAGTCTCTTCTAAACAATATTCCATTCTTATTTTGACTACAGGGCAAACATGGTATCTCTTTAGCACAGAAGAACATGTATTTACCTGTGAGCAAGGACTACATTGCCCACACAGGTGTATTTATTTTAAATATGTTAGTAACAAACTTAATGCCAGGATAAAAATCCTCTTCTGTATTCCAAGGTACATTTTTGTGCTAAATTTTGAGTGAAATTAATTCACTGTTGCAATAAGAAATATTGCAACCTAATCTTGATTCCTCCCTATAAGAAAAGCCACCAAATGTACAACATGACAAATTGACACTTGCTGTTATGAATTTTCTTCTGTATGTCATACTATTTGAAAAATGGAATGCTATGGTGTATTGAAGGGCTGTTTTGTAAAAATGCATATGCACAGGGGGTAAAATTAAGGTTGCCTGGGTAACCTTAATTCTGGAATTTCCTGATTTTTGAATGCTATTTTGTGCAACCTCCTCATTGCCTCAAAGTGGTGTTTGCACTATGTTCTATTTATATGCACATGGTGTAAACAAAAATAAATGTTTTGTAATGTTAGTAGTGGATTTCAGATGGTTATTCTTGATGTCATGCAGGAGTTGTTTTGTCTTTTGAGTTTGTTTTTGAACATTTTTAACAGTTAATATTCAAAGTAAAATGTGATGGAATTTGTCTTTCCTGTACTGAAGTCATCTCTTTCCAACTGAACCTGGCCATGCAGGGGTGAATCAGAAAAGAATTTTGTTCAAGTGATTTCTATTTCCTTTGGTACTTTTCTCCCTGTTTTGCAGTAGTTCTGGATGCAGCTTTTTAGTGAGCAATATGATTCTTCTACAGTTTCACTTTACTAGAGAGATCAGGATGGAAAACATAACATCCAATCAAAGTAATGTAATCTCCAAGGGAAAAGTTTCCTCAGTTTGCTGTAAGTAGAAATTACGTTTCTTTTTAGCAAGTCTCCTGGATCAAGCTGTTTAGGGCTTCTAGAAGGGAGTGACTGCATCCAAATGGATTCTCTCCAAAGTAAAATGTTCTCCTTTTTTTTTGGCTGTGCTTTTAATAGCAAAAGTTGTTTTAGCTCCCATCAGTTTCTAAAAAGATAGAAGAGTGAAGTTCACTGAATCATCTGAAAATATAGCTGATAAGTAATCATAAAAATCAAACCAAGGAAACAAGGGCTGGAATGTAACCAGTATGATGTATGGGGACCTCGAGGAAACAAAGATGAATGAAGTGTTTTATTGAAGCTGGGAGCAGGAAGGAAGCAGGTGGGTAGAGCTAGCTCTAAATCAGATAACAGTAAATATGGTCTTGGTTATTTTTAATATTATGTCTCTGGTTCTTCTAATGCTGGGGAAAGTATTTTGGTTTCCTGAGGTCTGATAATTGAACAGTGAGGCAAATGTTCATGTTTGCAGTCAAGACTGATGGTGAGATCAGAGTAGCAAGATAACGAAGGCAAGAACCTGGTCAGTAATTAATTCCTCTTGACCATTAAACTCAGTAAATCTCATTTCCCTTTGGAACATGAAGAGTGAGGGCAGGTGAACACCTTACCAAAGGGCTGCTGGGGTGCAGTGCTGGGGTAACACCTCTTGGAGTTATTGGCTTTCAGCAGCCCTGTGTCCAATCCCCTAGAACTGATCTCTTTCTGAAAATGTTTGCTTGTACTGTGATTCACATTCCTCCCCAGCACATCATATGATTTTCTAGCAGGGGTAGAGTGAGTAAAAGTGCTCAGGACACTCCCAATATCAGCTGTTTTAATCTAAGTACGAGTAAGGAGTGGTTCGATGTCCTTCAGACCTGCTTTCCAGGCTGGAACATGCTGTTCCTTTTTCCCATCCTGAGCCTTACTATATACTTTGGGCCAAATTGTTGAAGTAAACACCCAGAGTACCATTTGAGTTTATAGAATCCCAGGCAGGTCTTCCTCCCAGTGGGGGCTGGGGGAGGGCAAGGGAGTATTTTGTCATAACTTCTCCAAATCTGAGCATTGTAATCACTGTGAGTTTAAAGTTTAAGAGCCACTTAAAATAAATCACTATGATATAATATGAAATGAACAGTTAATCAATCTTCATACTAATGCCCTGCAATAATGTTGAATGTTTGGTTAAGGAATTTTAGTGGTTGTGGTCCTAGAATACATGCAAATGATTAAGAGGCATATTTGAGTTATTTCTTCTTCTTCTGGTATCTTGCAAGGCAAGGACAATTCCTGCAAGACAGAGGATTTGAAACCTTGATTCAATTTTCAAAATGAAATTCAACCTAAATATTGATTTGTTCAGAGTACTGTCACAGTGAGATCATGCAATGACTTGCAGCATTTTGTGCCAGCTTCTGTTTCCATCAAGATCACTGGGAACTTTGTCACTGACTTCCTTGGGAGCAGCTCTGGGCTGTTCACGTGTACTTGTCGTGCCAGCACTCCCACTTAGCAGGGCCTGGGGATAAACTGGTCTTGGAGGTGATGGTTCATTGCTCAGAAAGCCAGCAGGGAGAGATGAGAATTTTTTGATGTGAGGTTTTCAGTCACTTTCTGGAGTATTTGGAGCCTCAGTGCCGTGTGGTTGTCACTGCTGAGCTCCTGTATCCATCACAACTCTTCTGACCAAAGGCTCTTGCACAGATGCATCTCTACGAGAGCAGCTGTGCTCACCCTGCCCTGGAAAGGACTAGCATAAATCTGTCAAACAGTTTTACCTTTTTTACTTAAAAATGGTGCATCCAAAGCCTCATCAGCACAGTTGTCCTGGTTTAATTGCATTGATGTGAAACGCTTGCAACTGGCACAGCTCTGTGAGCTGGACAAAAGACCTTAGCACATCCCTGGTGGGCACAGTGGCAAAATTATGTGGGTATTTTGACACTTCTTTTGTGCTGCTGTAAGCCTTCCTTGTTTCCTTTTCTTTAGGCCATGGCATTCCCAGTGATCAAGATACAGTTCTTTGTAAAGAAATGACATAGACTGGTCTTGCCCTGGAGATCTGCTCACTGCACATAGTGAAAGTCAGGTCTTGAGAGTTTGTTACTCTGATCTACAAGTCCAGCCAAAAACCCTTGAAAGTTTCCCTTGTTTCTGCATTATCAGGACTACTGTTACCTGCATTTATCTTGCAAAGCCACCTGTATAAACTTATAGTCTTCAAATTATGCTCCAAGTGACACATGTACAACCCCAGAAAGGAAATGGTGTTGGCCAGAGGACAAGGGAGACATGAGTAATGCATTTACACAGGACTGGACCTGAAAGGATTTGTATTGTTACTGATGATACATGAGCCAGAAAACAAATTTGCCTTTCAACTTGAGGTGAAGTTTGCAGTGGTGCTGTTTTACTTTTAACCTTAGTGTCATTTTGTAGTGGTCCTTAGCATCTGTCCAAGCCATGTAGCCTTGTTGTACAGTCACAGTGCACAGCTGAGTGACCCTGCACAGGGAAGATGGCAATCCTGAACAACAGGAAAGCTCCCTGTAAAAACAACAGTCCTCTGATGAGGAGAACAAACTTCTTTCTTTTTTACTACACCATGAAAATATATGATGGAGTCTGAAAGTTAGGAAATCTTTCCATCTCCTAATTCACAACTTTTAGATCAACATCACAGTATGTCATGTTGGAAAATTAATAGCTTCAAGATGAGTTTTGTCACAACATCCACAAATTGGCCTTTATAGCCCAGCAAAAGCACAGACAGTGCTGGTTAAGTTGTTCTCCTAGGCAAGTCTTCTGGTTTATTTACTTCAGCAGTGTTTAGTTATGAAATATAATTTTAGGGCCTAAATTTTCACTGTTAGCACTTGTATTTACTCTATTGTAATTCATTTGAAGCCGGCAATGCCACATTGTCCTTAGAATGAAATAAAAGGGAAATCTCTCACTTCGATCTAGACAGTTATCGGGTGCTAACAGTTAAAAGGAGAAAGGGCCAATGTTTTCAGCACAGCATTCTAAAAAACTTAGACATTTAAATCCATATATGGACTTGTCTTTAACACATGCCTACTTTCAGGCATGCTGGATCTCTGCAGTCCTTGTTAGCATAAATGGAAATCGAGATGTTTGTTACTAATGCTTTTGGAAGGCTTTGGGTCTGCTTTGCACATGTGTATGCCCAGTACTGGAGCATCCAGGACTTAGAGCCAGATGTTGAGCTCCCAGCTCCCTGGGATGGGTGTGCTTGCCATTCTCTCTCTCTTTTTGATGGACTTCCTGTACCAGCTTTCAAAGTTTGTGAGCAAATAAACCAGTTTGAAATCACAGAAGACTGTGACAAGGCTTTCTTCAAGTCTCATCAGTGCTTTCCCTTATCATCTAGGTTCTAGCTTCCAGATCCTAAAATCAGGGTCAATGTGAGCTATTGCTAAACAAGATGAGATGTACCTTTTTCTGAAATAAGTAGCTTCTCTTGCATCTTGAGTGTCCTCAGCCTCAGGAACAGCAGACAAGGACTATTATTCAAATATGGCTTGGCACAGAGACACAGTCACTAAGCTTCCAGGCTGGCTACAAGTTGGTTCAGTTGAGCAATTTTATAGAAGGCTGATGCAATTCTTTTTTTTTTTTTTTTTNAGGGAAGAAAAAATTCATATTCTTTGGATTTGGTTGGAAGTTAAATGATCCTCACTACAGTATTTCCCAAACTACCGTGTAATCCAAATAAGTCTGGATTTGACTGAACTCCTGTAAGAGGCTTAGTGATATCTGAGCCATTGTTTTAACTTAATGCTGTCTGGTGGGTTGATTACACCTAGTGTTGTAATGCTCAGAGGTTTGTTTTGCTTGTTAAGTTGTGGATAAAGAAGATGAGATTCCTTTCATCTCTTTTAGAAATTAACAAGTCCAGAAATTGCTCATTTAATGATTAACAGTTTGTGGCATGTCTCACTGCACAGGCTTTTCAGGTTGTATTCCCAATTTGCACTTCTGATCAAGGATCTGTATGATTTTGGTGGAGCTGTCTGCACAAGGCATGATGATACTTTGGATGCTTCACTTCTTTTTTTTTAAGAGCCTCTCTCAATGGGGGTCAAATTCCTCGCTTTCACTGCTGCAAATTTACTGCACAAACTATGTAGTATAACACATCCATGTAATGGATGAGATATACTGGAGTAATATTCCTAGTTTGTTCTTGGCTAGCAGTATGATTTGCTGAATGATTACCTGTAGCTGCCAGACCTGTATTAAATAACTGCTTACACCTTGTGAAGATAAAAACATGACAAAAGATCACTCAAAATGTCGACTCTGAAGCTACTGTTAATAAACCATAACTGTCAAAGGGTGTAATATTAATGGCAGAAGAATAACTCTATCATGTAGTAAAGAAACTTTTTCCCAAAACTTTACCATCAAATATCAGCATGAGGAGAATGCTACAAATTGGCATCATTCTAACTGCAGTGCCCAAGTTGTGCTCCCACTCAGATGTAAACAACCAAGGCAAATTCACAGCATGGTGATGGAGTTATTAAACACTGAGCCAGATTGTGTCCTAGTTATTACCTTTGTGAATGTGTTCTGATGAAGAGGTGATTCTGGGGGGAGCCAAGCACCCCTCTGATCACATGGCAGCATAAGCTCATGCCTAGTGCCTGTGCAGGGCTCCCAGCATCAGCAGTGTGTCCTGCTCTGTGCCAGTTCTGTCCTTGAGATGCTGGATGGAAAGGAGAGACAGTTTGGCACCGTGAAGGCTGGAGAATCACAGGGTGTTTAATTATAACATCACCTGGCCAGGAGAGAGTTGATACCAGTTTGACAGTTTAAACTGAAAACCAAAGACACTCTGGGGAAGCAGGTGAAATTGATTCCCTCTTGTCATACAGGTATCTTGTCTGATATTTCAGTGACATTTACAATGATTAAATAGAGAGGATCTGTAAACCTATGATTTAAGGATTTTAAAAAAATATTTTTAAAAAAGTCATTGGGGATTGGGAAGGAAGCTCTTATGATCTCTTTAATCAGTTAGGGATGACTTGGTACTACACCAACTCATGAGAGTGTGGCCTCACGGCATGTCTTTTCCTGAAGTAATAGCTGTTAACTATATCATCTTTAATTTGAACTAACAAAAAAAGTATTGCACATTGGGGAATTGCTCTCTCCAGCCTCACTTCTTTCTGTCATTTGTATGAATAACGCTGTGTCACGTGTTAGCATAATATACTCCCCAGGTCCTTTCCTTATTTTGAAGCATCAACTTGAGTTTTCTTTTTTCCTTCCTTTATAATTTCAGTGCTGTTGCATTCCTGGTGTTTCAGATCAATCCCAGAAGAGCTAATGACAGCAGGCAAAGTAATAATTCTGAAAATTTTATTTATTCATCATTTGGTGACACCAAAAGCCTTAAGGAGGGATTGAGATCTTTCCCAGGTCTTGTACAGGCGCTTGCTGCTTGGCATCCAGATTTGAGAATGTATTTAAGTGCCAAACCTTTTTTTAAATGATTTTAGCTCCCTACAGAAATGAGTAAGAATTAAGGGTCTAGATGCATCAGAAAATTAGAGTTTTATTTTCCACTGATTTCAATAGCCAGAATCTCACAAATAAAGACTTACTGAGCCAGGCAGTGAACATGAAGTAGATTGTGTGGATGCAGGTTATGGAGTGAGTGCTGTAGCTTTGTAAGTATTTTGATAACTGTCCATGAGTAAACCCTTAAATTAATGAGTCACATGTCAGAATGTCATTTGAAAGCTGTGCTTTACTGCATTAACTGCTGCAGCTGAGGTGTACAGCAGCCTGGCAACAACAAGTTGTGCATGTGTTTATCAGGTACTTCCAGAAGTTTTAGTGCTTTCTTGCCAAAATTATAACCCCTACACCTGGACACTAGTGCTGTTACAGCTCAAATAAACACATATGGAGCTACTTTTCCAATTGGCAACAGCAGCCCATTTTTATTTGATGGCACTTGAGTCCTAAGTGGGGAATATGCTATTAATAATAATTTACTAAAAATATTCTGTAGTGAATTTATCCTTAATGCAAAAAGATTTTTCTATTTTTGGAGTAAGTTCTCTGCTCATGGCATACTGCTGGATATGGGAGCCTATGTAGAAAGTTGGAACTCGTGATAACAATTTTTTCTGTGATGACTTTGAAGCTATTACATTAGAAGTTTAATGCTGGTTTACCTTCCCCTGGCATTCATGGGAACTTCAGCCTGATTCCATCCTGAGCTGGGAGAGGAAATGTGGTGTGCACACAAAACTGATGTTTCATATTGATGAGTAGGGCTGAGCTGCAAATAGAATTAAGAAACCTTACCACATCTCTGTTGATGTTTTTCAGTCCTAATAAACACTTGAATACAATTCTTCAGAGTGCTGATGGGAGGAACTGAGATGGAGCTAGCATACAGCCTGACACCTGTGAAGGAAATAAGAACTAAGAGTGCTCAGTGGAGTAGGCTGGTACCCAAATGCAGTCAGTTCAGTGGCTAAGGAGGGCAGTTTAGTTACATACTGGCCCTCTCCTATGTCTGAGGTGTAAATTCACCTGCAGTAGCTCTCAGATAGGTTCCTGTGCCATCAGGTGCTTCTCAAAGCCTAGTGGTAGTTTCAGTGCCATCACAGCAGGGCAGTGGTAGCCACACCAGTGGGGGACACCTGGGGCTGCCTCTTCAGACACGGCCTCAGACATTGCTTGGTCATGTAGGCAGGAGAAACAGACTTGTAAGGTCCTGCATCACTCCTGTGTGCACTAAATCTAGAGGGTCCCTGTGTCATTGTGAATAGATTCATTATTTGTAGGCAAAGGAGATCATTCTGGAGACCTCTCCTTTCCACAGATGTTTTTTCTTTAATATCTAGAAGATTATTTGTGCTTCTCAACCTGAACATGGGGCTAAAGTGATAACTGCTCTTATGCTTACAAAATACTTCAAGCAGAAAGAGGAAATGTCTGAATTTGTATAGTCCAGCTTTGAAAAAAAAACATTGGCTTTCCTTTTATAAGAAGAAAGATTTTGTGTTGAAGGAGAAATGAAAAACATTCCCAGACATGGGTAAGTCTCTTACATAAGCCGTCCTTTCTTTTCAGATGCCCACCAGTAAATGATGCAAATGAAAAAGATACAGTGTGGGGAGTACTATTTCAGTGTAATCTTCCACCTCAGGACTGATGCCTGAATGATTTTATTATAAGAACAACATGGTTTGGGGCACAGTGTCAGAAAGTCAGCTCTTGCCTGGAGCACACATTAGAACGTCAGTAACCCCTCCATTGCCAAGTGTCCAGAGAAATCCTTCTCCCTTATATTGCAAAACTTTTTCTGTGGCATTACTAAACAAGATGTAATGTGGATTTCTTCCTGTTAGTGTAAATCAATGTTAGGATGCAGTGTTTGTGGTGTGACTAGATCATACCAGCTTGTCACCATAAGGCTTTGCCACTGTCACTTGCTTTAGGAAAAGCCTCCAGGTGCTCTTTGGGAGAGTGCTGTGATAAGGAGGAGCATGCAGGGTGGGCTATAGCTGTGGTTTATAGCATTCCAGGTGTGAGGAGGTGAAAAGGTACTGCCCAAGTGACTTGGGTTTCAGCTTTCCCCAGGAAGAGATTTTACTTCATAGAAGAGTCTGCTGTGTTGGGACTGTAGGAACAATTTGCCTGCATCAGGCAGAAAATACAATCCCAGAAAGCACGTGGAGACATAAATGAGCATGAGTGAGATTTGCCTTTTGTAGACACACCCTAGGGAAACTGTCATTGCTTTGTAGTATGTGTTCTCCTGCAGGGTCTGCACCAAGCCTATTTCAGGAAAAGGACTTCCCATCGTGACCCAGAGTGCCAGTCATATTTAGGGATATAATATGTTTATTGTGTGGTCAGTCCATAACATATTTTATTTCCAGGCCAGTGCACAAGTGCTGTGCTGAATTACAGTCTCCTCCAGGGAGTGCCAAATGGGTGTAACTTATGGAAATAACCTTCCTAGGATAACATAGGTCCTGCTCACCTGCAGCAGCTTGGGCAGCCTGTACTGCTGCCTGCCTGGGACATGGAGATGCTGGCCTGAATTCTCTCAGCCATTGCTTGTCATTTTATTTCAGATGTTGAGCTGTGTATATTATGCTTGTTGCACTATTGTGGTGGCCAGCTGGAGTTTGGTTGAAAGCTCCAGCTGCTGCAAACAATGTTACAAACAATAGTCAAAAAGGCAAAGAGCTGCTGCTGGGAGAAGGGCAGCCTGTGCCACTGGCCTGGAGCAGCAGGGATGGGGAACCTGCTCTTCCATCTGTTTTGTGTAGACCCTCAAGAGGAGAGCAGCCTTCCTCACCCAACACCATAGCACCTTGTTTTCTGAGAATCAAATAAGGCCCAGGGTGCCTGGGGTGAGAGGAGCAGCAGCAGGAGCATGACCAGGAGCAGGAATAGTTTGGTGGTGTATGAGGAAGGGATGCAGGGTTTACCTTGCCATCCACATCTCTTGAGTTCAGCTACCCTGGAGCAGCTGCTGCAGAGAGCTTTGGGTACTGAGTTGTTCAGTGATGATTCAGTGGCTGTTTTCTGTTGTGTAGCCTTGCTCACCTGGCTGTGCTAGCTAACAAAAAACGGTGTTTGCTTGGGTGTAAGCTTGTTTCCTCCAAACCCGTGTTTTCTTTCCTTTTTCTACCCTTCACCTCTCTCTAGTGCACAGCCCCAAGCAGCAATTGATTCCCTGAGCCTTGGAGATGAACCTCCCAGCACTTTTCAGCTTCTGCACTTTTGAACCTCGCATTAAAACCTTTACTCTTGGCTGACTATGTAGGGTGCAGCACATTTCCCAAGTCTGAGGGCATGCTGCATGACAGGGAAACATTGAAGTGAAGAAAATAGCTTTTCTGCCCAACACATAATTAAACTAGAGAGTTAATTGTCACAGTAGGTTGTAGGGCTCAAAATTATAAATGGATACACAGGGGAATTAAAATAATTCCAGCAAAAATTTTTTTTCAAAACAATTTAATCAGATCTTCTTTCAGAGAAGACTGAAAAGTGTTTGCTGGAAGAGCATCCTGGAGAAGCATCACTTGTCAGGTGCCTGGGTCTTCTACCCTCTTCTGTGAAGTTCCTGTGGTTGTATCAGTCTTTCCTGCTTTCAGGCCTAAAGCTGAACAAATACAGCACTCCAGCATGGATGTTCTCCAGAATGATGCTTCCTTCATGATTTAATTATTTTTTTTCTTGTGGTAAGTATGAGGATAAAATCAAAGAGTTAGTAGGATAAAAAAAATGGTGAGATGTGCATGTGTATTCTCACTGGTCTCTAGACATCAGCACAGGAAGTTCTCTCTTGACAAACAAGTAATTTCCTGGGATCCATGAGCACAAGTGCTGGGCATGTGCATGCTGTGTTCCTACTCATGGCTCTTGGTGTGTCCTGTGCAAACTGAGCTTTAAAGATGGTGTAGAAGCAATTTTTTTTTTTTTTTTCCTTTACTCCCTTTATGAGTATTTCTTGGCAAATTATTCTAAGCAACACATTTGAGAAAATCTGCAAAGTTTTGTCTGAGTTATCTGTGAACAAAATTAGACACTTAATTTGGCAGGTGAGTGTGTTACACTGAAGCTTTTGCTGGTCTCTGATTTGGGGCCCTGTAGGTTTATTTTTGTAGTTGATATTTCTTATGTACCTATTTAAGTGTCATCGTGCCTTATTGAACTCTAAATGTGTCACCTCTAGTAATGTGTACAGAGTCAATGTGTTTTATTTCTTAAATCAAACATAGGAAAATACTGGTGCATAAACATATTGCAATCTTGATTTCTTTTACAACTTCTTTAAGCACTTAACAACTGCAAAATCCCAACTTCAAACACTTCCTGCAACTACTTAGGGATTCATTTGAATTAACATAATTCAAATGTTGGCATGTAACTCTGAGTTGGGCTTTTAAAAAAAATCTTTGCAAAATGAAAGGATTTAATTTTTTTCCTAATAAAAACAAACAGCTGGGTCTCCCATATGGTATTCTCTTGTAAAATATTTACATTTGAAAGGCGCCCAGACTCCTTGCAGTAGAATACAATTTAAACAATGACCCCAAGTGAAAAAAATTCTATTGTTGTTGGTTCTGATTGCAAAGGTTTTTAGTGTGCACCTTTCTCCTTCCAAACCCTCTGTGCTCAGCATTAGGCTGCTGTCTTAGTGTTGGAAGATTTGCCTTGTTGAGTAACTCAGTGTTTCCTTTTCTGAAGAAATAATAATTTTCATCAAAACTCAACCTGATACATGTAAAAGGGTGTGTGAGAAGCAGGATATTGTGAAAAAAATTGGGGGAAAAACAATAGAAGGAATGAACTATTAGTACATGAAGTTCTTAATAGTTTACAACTCTGAACTGCAGAAAAGTTGGCGGTAAGAGAGTGTCCCTGGAAGCACCATCTCTCCCTGGTTAGTGGAAGCTGTTTCCTTGGCTGCATGGCTGCCAGAGTCTGTCTTTTTTATCCTACTGCAAGTCTAAATGTTAACTTTCCAGCTGGAATTGCTCTGTTTGCTTTCACAGTGAAAACAGAACTAACCATTCTGGTAATGTTATTAAAAAATATTTGTCATGTCAAAAAGTCTTGCTGCCTGTAATTATGTTTAAACATCCCAAACTGAATAACAACATTCAAACTCAGCTGAAGTATTTGATTAGACTCGGTTAATAGTTACTAATGGCTGTGCAGCTTGTATGTAGGACTCGAGGGAGAGAATGGGGGAATTAATGGCAAGCTTATTTGGAAAGCAGTGAGTGACTGAAGACCTATGAGGTCTTGAACCTTGTCCTGCCCATGGAACAGGGCAGGGAGGCTTGTGCCAGCTCCCTGGCTGTTTCATGAAGCAAGAGACCTGGTTTTACCAGATTAAGGCTAGATCTTGATAGAAAACAAAACAGGTTTTATGTCTGATAAAGGCAAGGTTGATGGGAGTTGCTTTTTTCTTGCCCATTTTTTAAAAAAAATTTTAAAAGTTTCTGCTTTGTCTGGAGGCCCCAGCAATCTTTACTGGCTGTGTTTGTTGCTGACGTTATGCTCTGCAGAGCAACAGGGACCTCAGTCTGTGACACTTCAGCAGCAAATTCTGATTATGGCTCATTCCTGGTGCAGGAGACATCATCTGAGCTTGCCAGACACCCACGGTAGTTTTCTAAGGAGCTGCATCACTCTAACACCACCAGTGCTACTAAAACCATCCATCACCCCCTAATGTAGCTATAGTTGATAGTTGGATAGTTGAAGGTGACTTTCCCTGAAAAGGTTGATGCTCAGGGGAAATTCTGTCTGCATGGACAGAGGTGAGCACTGTAATCATCCCATGATGCCATAGCAGGGCTTACTATGGAAGGCTGAATTTATAGCTGTAGTAGTATAAAATCCCATCCCTAAGCAGCAGTTGCTCATGGAGGAAAACTGGGTACAGACCTGGCTTTGGTAATTAGAGAAGTCCATGCAGTTTTACTTTTCATTTTATGTCACTCCAGTTTACCACTCTTGGTGTATGCTTCCCTTCAGTCCATGAGGATGTAGAAGTGTATTATGAAGGAAGCTGTTCTACCCTGTCAATGCCACCATGACATCCTGAAGAATAGTTTCCAGCACAACTTTGGCCTTTCTCCTGTTTTTTTTTTTTTTTTTTTTT